>PVJS01000051.1:59657-209000 GCA_004027185.1 Glis glis
GGGGCCGTGGGGGCTGTGGGGGCTGTGGGGGCCGTGGCCACATTACCTCAGCGAGAAGGGGCAGTGGAGCTGGGACAGGCCGCTAAAATGAGCAGCTCCCAAGAATCGCTGCTGGACTCTCGGGGCCATTTGAAAGGAAGCAATCCGTACGCAAAGTCCTACACCCTGGTATAACAAACAGCATGGCTGGACAGCGGTTGTAAATACAATTTAAACAATTCAATCAAAGCTACCTTTTTTTTACGGAATTCCAATATTTATAATTAAAGAAAATTGCCAAAATATATTAAAAAAAGAGAGAGAAAATACTGAAACCACAGACAGTGCAAAGACTCTTCTGCTTTTTTTCTGTCTGAGTGTGAGCTCCATCTGCCTGGGCATCTGATTTTTTGGGAAAGAAGTCCAGTTTTATGATCTTCACAGGCTATTGCATTTTTACTGATTTTCTACAAAGTGCATGGGGACTAATTCAACCTTCTGACTGGAAGTTCTATCACACAAGCATCAAGAGAGAAAACAGGGGGGGGAAATTAGCCTATTTGTGAATTTCAAAGGAACATTGATTTGGGGGCAGGGGGACAGCTTTTGTCACGTTTGCACACCTTTCTTTCCCATTAGAAACCGGGTCCTCGATTTGATCTTTTGTTGTTAATTAGGATGAGTGCCGTCAGTGAAGGGGGTAGGGGGGAATCAATTTGGTTTCCTTTTTTGTTTATTTTTTAATTTGATGAGACACTCTTTGCATTTTGTCTAAGCGAAATAAAAAAGAAAAGGTGGTCTGCCTTTATTTCAATGTCTACTCGTATCTCCTACTGATTTCTTGTTCCTCCTTCCTACTGAGACCCGTGTTTGCCAACACTGGAACCGGACCCTGAACCTAATTTAGTAAACCAGAGAAGGTACTAATGCTCTGCAGCCCTTGGGTTTGGCTGGGATGAACAAAGAAGGTGCAGCTTCTGCTCTCAGGCTGGAGACCACAAAGTGCGGGCTGGTCTCCATCACCACGAGGATTGACCCAGGTACTCTAAGTCTCTAGCAAGGCTCTGAGCTTTGCCCATACACAGCAAAATATCTTTTAGCTAGACAGGGTCAGCTGACTGAGGCCAAATCCAGCCCACTGCTGTTTTTGTAAGTCAAGTCGTATTGGAAGTGGGCCAAGGGCCATGTGTGCCTTTGGCATTTTAACTATGGCTGCACTCATGCCACAATGGCAGACTTAAGTAGTTACAGCAGGGACATGGCCTACAGAGCCTAAAATGTCACTCTGGCCCTTTACAGGAAAAGTGTGCAGACCCCATGTTTAGCCCCAGCTTGCGTGAGATAGAAAGAAGACCATGCGCCCCACCCTCGATGACCTGTCCTATCTCCACTGTGCCTGACATCTGAATGTGCAATAGACCATCTTCATATATGCCGCCCACAATCCACTCCTCTCTACCAGAGGAAAACTAGCCAATAGAAAGTGGTGTTCTGCTGAAATCTTATATGTTGCCTACAATCCACTCCTCTGTGCCAGACAAAAACTAATTAACAGAAAGTGGTGTTCCTCTGAAATGCAAGTTTTTATTTTCCTTCTTCTCTATCCAAATGACTTGCCATGTGCTTTGACTTTTACACGGTGTGCTTTAGAAAAAACATGTAATTCTCCCATAGAACTAATCCCCGCTTTCCAGCTCTTCTCTAAAAGGGAAGGAGAACCAGGTCTCCATATCAGAATTTTGGCATTGACCAGAAAACCTGGAACCAAAAACCCATGACTTCCCAGTCTTCCAAGTAACATTCTACACATGCACCTCTTTTGATAGTCTCGATGCACTCCCATTTAGGCCAACAGCAGAGACGGCTATGATTATTATCATCTCAGAACATGTTGAGAAATTTTATTTTTTTCCTCCATGCTTACCTCCATCCATCTTTTCCATCCTTTCTTTTTTTCATATATTTTCCAGGCAGACCACTTGCCTGCTTAGATTCAGAGACACAGAACACCTGCAGAATAGCTCCAGGGCCGCATCAAGGCCCCCTCCTGGCTTGAACATTAGGAGACTCTCTGAACAACGTGAGGTGTGCGTTTCTTGCCGTGGTTTCGGAATTTAATCCATGTTGACAGTTTATTGTTTGCAACCTAACAGACTGCTTTTTTTATGCAAAAGGAAGGAAAAAACTACTTTCTGGGGAAGAAATTAAAGCTCTATCTTTCATCAATCTAAAACTTCTATATTCCCCAAACTTAGAGGTTTACCTTTTTAAAATGTTTCTCTCAAGCTGTACAAAAATAAAAAATTTCACATCATGTCTGCCTCTGGAATGGATTGCTGCCAGAACTCCTGCCTTTAAAAATACTCATTGGAATGAGTTCCAAATGCAAGTACTGACTCTTACATCTTAGATAGGGGCTTAGTACTACTGTCTACAAAGGGGGATAGAGCTATAGATTGAAGATGTACTGTACATTAAAAGACCACTATTGAGAGTAATCATAATGAATTTTCCTTCGACCTTTGCCTGTCTCTAATCTCATTTGTTTTGGGAAGGTCATCCAATTAGCCCACAAACAGATTACTCTCTCAGAATGGTGAAACTCAGATACACTGTTTTTCTTCTGGCCAATAGCTATCTGGTAAATGTGCAATAGCCTCTGGGTCAATGGGCTTGACATCCATCTGGTTGGCAGTCTGAAGAATATCCCCCTCCCCAAGGTGAGCAAAAGCTTCTCTTAATACATAGAGCACTGTGTAGACCACACAGTGCTCAGCACCCCCACCATCTCCAGGACCCCTGCTGCTTCCATTCAATCCACATGTCTGCCTGACCACTTTCTTGCACCCCATCCACAATGGCTAAGAGAGTAGGATGGAAAACTGGAGCATGTAAATAGCTTGAAGCTGGTCACTAGCTAGACAGGATAAGCTCTAATCCCATCTTCTTGCTGCCTTTGCTACAGAGACTCCCGATACTATCTTAAGACACAGAAAACACAATTGCTTAGATTGCTCTTAAGATAAATAGTAGATTGCTGCTCATTTAATCAGAGACTTTATGACCTGATGCCACAATCCTTGAGTTACCCATATCCAAAAGTGCCATGCAGTTTTACAGGAAACAATTGAGACCTTCAGAGATTGTCTACAAATTCATTTCCAGCATGGACACACAGGCTCCAGGGATTAGAAAGCCAAGGACCAGTTTTCCACAGACCAGCTACATTAGCAAGGTCTAAAGGAACCTAAAAGCATGTGGCACTTTGAAGCATCTTCTTGTAGTTTCTTAATGAATGTGTTCCAGACCATTCCTCAGCTCTCAGAAGAGCATATAGGAAGACTACCTATCAACACTTTAATGTCCAGGGCTCCTGAGACCCATGTTGCTTCTCCACCATTGGTCAAAGATACCCATCAAACACAAGTGACACTGGAGTGAAGGAAAAGAAACCAAGCAACCATGCCCCTGTCGAGGGCTTAAGTCAAGAAGGAATCCTCAGGCCTGCACAAACAACTGCATCTGCCTGTGTGCTGGAGAAGAAGGCTCGAGATGGATGAGCCCTTGAGTAACCTAACAGATGTCTGGCCCCTGTGAGCTTGGGCCACATCAGGGTCAGATTGAAGCTATGGACAGGATTCAGCTGAGCTGGACCTCAGCCTACAGGGGTCACCCAGGGTCATCAAGCATGGGGTTGGGGGATAACTGTTGGGCAACCATCCCCCATGGGTCCCTTGTATTCATGCATGTCTCTGAGCAGTTGTGTTGGAGGATTCTGTTCTGCACTGTCTTTTCAAGGAAATTTGCATAGCAGCCAGCCTTGGGAGATAGAGATAGAATGTGTCCACTGGGTAAAAGACAGATTCTTTGCAGAACAGGGTGACAAGAGCAATGTCTCCTTCTGAGCCTCATTAGCTGCTCCCCTTTAAAGTTCAGGTTTTCCCATGCATTAGACAGTCTCAATCCACCCCCTCACTGATTCTGGCTGTCTGGGTGGTCTGGGGTAGCCTCTTACTCCTTCCATCTTCCGCCTAATCTCCTCTTCTCAATGAGACCCGCCTTGGGCACCTGTTCCATACCAGAGCCCACCCACCTCCAGCACCTCTGCCCCCCATCTGTTCTAGATCTTTATCCATACCCTTGTTATCCTCTAACTTATTATATCATTTCTTTATTTATAGTGGTATTATTTGTTAGCTGTCTCCCTCCTAAGGATGTCAGCTCCTCCGAGACAGAACTCTGTTTTGTTTGCTTGGATACTCCATTTCTAGAACAGTGCATAGTAGGCATCCTATAAATATATGGGGGGAAAGTGTGGGTTTTCCTAAGTTCTGAGTCCCTCAGTATGACAGGAACCCACTGCATGTAAATATCCACCTGGACATTCTGAATCACCCATGTGTCATGGAGGGCTAGGGGACTGGTGGCCACGTGGCACTCAGGTGGACCTCTGTGCCATGAGTAATGACATCCTTAGTAGTCTTCTGTCAGCATCCATGAAACTGTAGCAGGCCAATGCATTAACTTTTACGTACCATAGAAATCTCAGCCTCTCTGTAGTACTGGACAACAACAAACTGGACAGAAACAGTACCAGCTCCCTACTCCACTCTCGGGAAGGACCAGCTTCGATCACACAGGAGATCTGCTCGCTCACAAATGTTCTGCACTTTGGTGGGAATGTTGGGTGTTTTGCTGCTGCTGCTGCTGCTGCCTTCTCCACCTCTCAGAAAAACAGAAAAATTTAAAACTTGTCAAAAGTGCCTTTGAGCATATGGCACGGTGCTTGTTTCATCCCCCCAAGCAAAACCAAAAGCCCTTTGTGTCCCAAAAACTTCAAACCAACCATAAGAAGCAAATACAAGTTTTATTATCTCGGGCATTGTATCTCCCCAGAGAGGACTGTGTTCTGTCTAAATGTGATAACTCTTCCATTCAGGAAAAAGAAAATCTGTCATATATGTTCATGTGTATGTCAGCTGGGGAGGTGACCCAGAAGGATCCTTAGGGACAGTAGGGCCTGGGGCCACCTGGGCATTCCAGTGAGAGGAAAAGCAGCACTTCTAGCCCTGCTATGTAAGGGTACAGGGATCATATTCTCAAAGAGTTTATTGGAAGTTACCTCCTCCTCTCATCTTGAGGTTCCCCTAGGGGCTGAGCACTTCACTAAATTATAAGTTTTTTATATGGGTTTGACTTCTCAAGTGGGGCAATGACGGTGTGGTATCCTGACCCAGGATTCAAGCCCTAGGTATGTGGAACCCAGGACCTTTGGTCTACACAGGAGCACAATGCACCATGAAACCATGCCCACACTTGGTAAAACATAAAGCCAGCATGCCCACCGGCCAGGACAGCAGCCCTTCCCCAACATCTATTTCTCTATCCAAGTTGAGAGGTGACTCTGCCATGGCCCAGGAAGGTGACCTAATGTTAGTCCCCAAAGACACACTCTACACATGCAAACTAAAGCACCAGCCAGGGAAAGACTCAGGTGCTAGGTCTAGTTTTATTTTAATGTAGTATTGGCCTGCTAGCATTTGGAGTTAAAATGTACCCTAAAGCTCATGTGTTAAGCAATTCAGCTGAGTTTGGAGGCAGGGTATGGCTGGAGGAGGTGGGTCCCTGGGAACTGTATCTGTTCCTCATCTCTATAACCACTCCCTTCCCCACCACTTCCAGCTACCAGGACTGAGAGCAGCTTTTCTCTGCCATGCACCCTGCCACCAGGGTTTCTGCCTTGGAGCCTGATGACTATGGGCTGAACCTGTAAAACTGTGAGCTGAATAAACCTTTCCTCCTCTAAGTTGTGCTTGTCAAGTATTTTGGTCACAGCGGTGAAAACACCTGACTAAAACATAGCCCACTACTGTCCCTATTCCTCTGACTGTTTAGCATGTGACCAGAGAACATTCCTGTGCCATTGCGACTTCCACTCATATCCTCCAGTTGATTCTCTTGGGAAGCTTTTCATGATCCTTAGGTTAGTGGGTGTTGCTTTCCCTCCTCGTATAGCAAGAGTTAATCCTCCAAGTCAAGGTGCTGATATTTCTAATAAGAGGAGTAAGAGCTATTTCCATCCAGCCAAGAATACTGATGATGCTTCCAAAGAGGATTACCAGAGCATATAAGGAACATTCTTGTTGCTATGGTACTAACTGCCTGCCCTTGTCAAAGACTGCCCTCAAGGTCTTTGCTGCTCACCTGCCATGCGTTTGCTGCTCACATGCCCACTCTTCAGAATACAAAAAAAAAAAAAAAGAGATCATAGAAAGATTTAAGGCTAGCAAGGCATGTGGCTTCACAGTGAAAACACTTCACTTAGAGCCTCAACTCTAGCACCGATTCCTCCGGTCACTCCCCCACAGCATTTCATTCAAAGCCATCCAGCACCGACACCTGTAAATAGCTAACTGGGCAAGAAGATCCAAACATCTCTTCAGAGTCAACAGGGAGGTGATCTTTCTCAGTATCTGTCTCACTGGGCAAATATGTGAGCCCAGTAAACTCTATGTGGGGACCAATGGCTACATCTTATGCATTTTCTTTTCCTTTCTTTCTTTTTCTTTTTCTTTTTTTTTTTTGTACTTCTAGTACCCAACACAGACACCAGCACAAACTGGTAAATGTTTAAAAAGGATGATTATGAAGCTAATGTAGGTGTGCAGATGCATTGTGGAATGTAAGAGGAATGTTCTAAATGTCCATGAGCTCATTATATAAAGGGGATTTTAATCTTTTTAATAAACTACTAAACTCAGCTCATTGTTCTGTGTTTATTCTTTATTTTGGAGGGGAAAAGAGTGAAGAAGACAGCCTGATTACTTTCAGATTTTGGGTATTGGAGGCTTTACTGCATGTGTTGCATAAAATCTCACACTCTGATGTTGAAAAGATCGACCTTCCCTCGGGCCCTTCTAAATAAAACTGCTCTTCAGGTAGTCCTCTATCTGAACATCGCATTTAGCAGATTTATAAGTCCGTGCTGGTATCCCTTGTGTGATAGTCAGCAGAAAGGTGATTTTGTTGTTGCCGGCATTGGGGGAAAGGCTGGTGATCTTTTTGGGGTTGGCCTGGCCCCAGTCACCCCTGCAGTCTGAGCACCCTAGTCAGTAAGAACATCTCATTTCTCTTCTTTGTAAATGTGAATTAGAGGACCAGAACTGAGCTAGGCTCCTATGAGGCCAGCATGTCTGATGCCATCCCAGTTCTACAGGAGTGAGGCTCATCCTTTGAGACCCTTCCCAAATAAATTCTCATTTCATCTCCTTCCCTCATTCTCAGCAGACAGACACCCCCCACCACCAAATCAAAGGCCATCAAAGAGGTATGTCTTCCCCTTTATACAGCCAACCCAACTTCCTTTGAGTCTACACCCTTCCTGACTGGCCATCACAGGACAGGAGAAGTGCCTTTCTCCTATCCACAGTTCATCTCTCCATCTCTCCTCTGGATCCCATCCTCTCCCAACTTTAGAAGATTCTTGCTCTCCATCTACCTCTTATATTTCCTCTTATAGGTAAACATATTTAAGACTCACCCATCAAGAAAAAGAAATCTCCCCCACCACCCTCACTCACTGTAGACATGCCCTGTGTCTCCCTCACGGCTGGGCCACTGCCTTCTTGGAAACCTTCATCTTGGTTAATCCCTTTTGTAGCAGTGGGGAAATAGTCTTCTTCCTGGATTCAGATTCCTTTACTTCTTGGAATTCTTCTCAATCTTATCGAAATAGTTCTCATTCTCTGCAGCTCTTTCAAATGTATATGTTCCCAGAGAGTGTCACCCCCCGCCCTATGTTTTTCTCACTCTGGGTAATTTTGATATCTCATTTTCAATTGCAGTTTTCGTTACCATATATGTTCTGATGAGTCTGAGATGTGTATCTCTGAACTGAACTTCCCTGAGTTCAATACACATCTGACAGCCTCCTGGGCAAGTTTGAAGTGAACCTCAAATTTGACCTGTGTGGCTCTGATGGTTATATACAACCCCACTGCTCCTGGCTCCTTTCATTCCTATTCCAATGAATGGCTTTACCAGAACTCTCCTTCACCTCCAAAGTCACCCACGTGTTCCATATTCTCTTGGGCTTTTCCCTCTGCTTCTTTATCTCTCTCCGACTATTCTGGTTCATGTACTTCCTCACCTGGATTCTCACAGAGACTTCCTGGCTAGGTTTTAGTGTCTTCAGTACTGCACCCTTTCCAATCTCACTCTTTTGACCAGTGCCATATTGGTTTTTCTAGGTCGCAGGTCTCAATGAGTCATTTCTTGCTTCCTCTCTTTGAATAATTTTTCATTGTCATAAGTAAAATATCCAAACTCTTCAGAATTTGGATCAGGTGATAGTCTAGACTACTCTCTCATCTCTACCAACACCCCCTCTCACACACATCCCCCCCACGCCTGCACACCCTCAATGTTTCCATAAGTCTTCGACACTTGTATTGGCACTCTCACCCTCAAGACTGCACATGGAAGTTCCTCTACCTGCCACATCATACCTCTCAACCCCTTTGTGGGAATAATCCTCATCATCTTTCTGGCCTCAGCTCCAAGATTACTACCTATGGATAATCTTTCCTTCTCCATTCTCATGCCCTTAAGCCTGGAAAATGAGACTCAGGCTCAGTGACCCTGGAGCTGGCTGCCTATGCCTGTCATGGCCTCTACCACTGAATTATAATAGTTTCCTTCAGATCTGCCTCCCCCCACCAGGCTGAAAGTTGCATGAGCCAAGGGAATAGGTCAATAGCAGACACTGACCTTATGTCCCCCACATTTCCTCAAGTGCTTTTACTGTTTCCTTCCCTTCCCCTGTGTTCATTTGCTTCTAGGTGTATACATGTGAAGGTCTTAGGAAGGGCTCCCTTGGCCGTCAGAGCTGACTCGTCCTCAGGTGAGAAGAGCGGGAAGTTTGTAGAAGTTCATGTGCCCTAGGTAAAGGGCCTTCACCAGCGATGGACTGGTGCAGGAATCTTCAATCCAAGTTCCCTTGCCCAATAGTGTGACAAGCTCCTAGCTATAAATTATTCTTTATTTTTCCCTTGAAGACAGTCTTAGCCTAAGATTCTGTCTAAAATTATACCTTTTGGGGGAATCTTCCTTCTTCTTCGCTGGCCCAGAAAGAGTGGCATTTCATTGTGATCAGGATTAACATATGTTGCTCTGCCTTTCCTGTCCCCAGTGCCCAGACTCACACAACATCTGAAGGGCTCATCGAATGATAAATGTTCTGCCACAGGATCCACATAACAAAATATTGTCACAGACCAAGTGACCTGATGTGGCAAAGGAATTGTGACATGGGGAACATGCTGATGGACTTCATTGGTCCTAATACATACAGGAGTTCTCTAGAGCATTATAATGTCATCTTCAAGATATAGCTTAGATGCTAAATCTGAGATGATATCATTTGAGATTGGGGTATTGTCCTTAAAGATGTAGTATATATTTTAAACCCACAGCCATGATATGGTGCTAAGTCCTCATTAAAACAATTTATGAACCGAGAAAAAAAAGTACAGAAGTGAAAGTTACCTTACTCACCATCACAGGCAACCTGTGATTTAACCCCTGTGGCATTAGGTTCTGTGTGTCAAAAAACCCATGTTATCAGAGAGGAGATACTTCCACCAGGAGAAACAATGAGTCACATTAAAAGTAAACCTACAGCGGCTTCCTGGACATTCTGGGCTCTTTCTAATGGCACATTGGCTGGCAAATGAAGGCATTACCATGCTGTCAGAAGAAACTGACCTGGATCATCATGAGGATGCAAAGTTTTCATATAATGGGTACAGAAAGGAACATGTTTGTTATGCAGGTGACTCTCTGAGTTATCTCATGTTGTGTCCATGCCCCTTCTTAACTCTGCATGAGAAGTTACAGAAACCATGGCCCTAACTGGGCATGGAAACCAGGGGCTCCATTCTCTCAGATATGAGGGTCTTGGTAATCTCACCATATAAGCCATCTAGACTAGCAGAAGTGCTGATCAGTGATGAAGGGAATCTAGTACAAGTGCAAGAGGAAAGAGATGAAAAATATCAGACACTGTGTTGAGACCAACTGCAGCAGCAGGGGCTAGGTTTTGCCCCAATAACTCTCCTCTTACAGGGTTTTCAACACTAATTGAAATCAACCACAACCTTGAGGAAGCCATAGCAGCATGGAATGAATTTAATGTGAGGAGTTAGTAGATCTAACCTGAGCAAGGGGTGGACTGTATTGGGCCCTGTTGTCACTCCACCCAGATCACTGGAATCCCTTTTAACTCTTTCCATGTACCCAAATCTCAGCTTCCGTGTGCTTCTCCTCTGATGAAAGCATCTACAACTTCCTTCAGTGGACTGTTCTTGACCAATGAGGATTGCATTTCCTATATAAGAGAAGACAGCTAAAATGCCTTGGAGTTGATATCCCTCTGGAAAGATCTTAGCCAGTTACTGACAAGGGCAGGAGTATGGAAGCCCAGCTCCCTTTCCTCAAGATGGAACAAAAATCTGAGCTGCCACTTATGCCCCAGGACTCCAGGTAGGACTCAACTGGACCTGGGCCTTTACCAGATATCACATCTTTACCTTTAACCTTCCCAACCATTCTTGTCCTACCCCCCTTATGTTTTCTCCTGGTAGCACTTTAATAATTCACATCTCAAGCTCTATTTCTGAGAAACTGTGTTAAGTCAGCTTTTTGTCACTGTGACAAAATACCTGAGAAAATCAACTTAAGGGTGGAAAGATTTATTTTGGCTCATGTTTTCAGAGAATTCATGGTTGGCTGGCCCCATTGCTTCTGGGTCTGGGGTGAGGCTGAATATCATGGCAGAAGGGTGTGGCAAAGAAAGCTGATCAGCTCAGAGAGAAAGCCAGCTCTCTCTCTCTCTCTCTCTCTCTCTCTCTCTCTCTGTCTCTGCTGAGAGGGGGGGGAGAGGAGGAGAAAGAGAGAGAGAGAGAACAGGGTTGGAGACAAGATATACCCTTCCAGGGTGTGTTCCAAGTGACCCCTTCCTTCAACATCCAACATGGCCCCACTTCCTACAGTTTCAACCATCCCCGAATAGTTCATTTAATTATGAACCCATTGATTGTTTAATTCATTGATGAGACCAGTGCTCTCAAGATCTAATCATTTCCCCAAAGTCCTACCTCTTAACATTAGTGCCCTGGGGATCAAGCCTTCAACACATGAGCTTTGGGAAAACATTCCAGATCCAAACCACAGCAGGGACCCTACTTAATGCAAATTATTATTTTTCATTCTACCCTTGAACCTATCTTAGGGCCTAGTATGCATTAGATGTCTGATAAACATTAACAGTAATAAATAAATAGATAAATATGTGGTTGATGAGTGTATAAGGAAGAGCAGGTAGCATTGCAAACTTTAATATCTCCTTTCTTATTCTCCCCAGGTAAGATTTCTTTGGGAAGGTGCTTATTTGAGTGTATCAACATATTGTGCAAATAAAGCTCAGCCAAAAATAAAGAAGAACAGGTAAGAGCATATCTTCTGAATGTGGGAAATTCCCTGCTGTCAAATTTGCAGGAGGACATAAGGTGGCCTTGGGAATCTACTACATAGCTGCTCATGAGCCAAAAGGAAGAAGATGGGCAGCAGCGGAGCATCCCCTTGTCTCCACATCCCACAGTCAGGTGGAGGTGTGTTCTGGGCACCAACCTTTCCTCTCAGGCCCTCTCAAATGAAAACCGACAGGATGCTACTAAAGCAAGCACTCGACAAAAGGTTTTTTTTTTTTCATCTGGATAGATGGGTTTAGGGGATAAGTGAATTGGTCAGGGCTTTGAAACCAAGGAGGGGAGATCATTTGATTTCTTCAGCCAGATTGGGCTCAGCCAGGAAGCATCCAATTTTAGCACTTTCTTTGATGACAAAATCCTTTTGGGGCTTGTAACCTAATGAGGATTTACATTTGGGTTAGCAGTAAGGGCTTTCAAAGATAGAAGGCAAGATATTTATAGGTCAGAGCATACCTGCAGAACCTTTAGCACAGTTCCAAAGATTTGACTTTGGATTCCATTTAAGGCTCTTTTGTGATACCCTGCTTTGTGCCTGATCCAAACTCTCAGCTCCCTGCTAGGAGGAGTCCAGTGTTTCCAACACCTGGGGCAAGAACTTATTGACTAGAGCAGAGCAAAATATTCCCAAAGAGACAAAGAAAAAAACACCATAAAATGACATTTTATACAAAGTTAATGTGATCCAGTTTTTGGAACAAAAATAATAACTGTAAGAAAATGAGCTCCCTTAGAACCTTTCCGTCAAGCAGATGGAAACCACTCTGAGACCCTGAACATACACCATACCAGGGTCTTTCCATCAAGTGACTGATCTTGAGACTTCTTGGAGCATCTCAGAGAGGGCTTGCTTGTTTCTCTCTAATAACCCTGAAAGATTTTTGCATTGATTCTCTGTTACAGTCATCATTCTCACTGCTGTGAACCCCAAAACCTGGCAACAACAATTAGAGGAAGGAGATTAATTTGCTCACAGTTCTGGAGATTTCAGGGGTTCAGTCCATGTTAGGCCAGGTGAAGTCTTTGGAGCTCAAGGCATGGCAGTGGGATGAGAGAGAGAAAGAGAGTATGAAAGGGGTCTGTTGTCACATAATAGAGGTCGGAAGCAAGTGAGAACTTGTGAAGGTTGTGAAGGAGGTTCATGGACACGTGCATGGTCCCCAAGGTCACACCCCCAGTGACCCACCTCCCCCAGCCACACCCCACCAGCCTAGGTTACTGCCCAATAAATCCACAACAATGGATCCATCCACGGATGAGATCAGAACCCTGATAATTCAATCATATCACCTGTGAACATCAATACATGAGCTCTTTGGGGACCATTCTATATTCAAACCATAGCACTCCCTGGGTGTGCTAACTCTGCGGGAAACTTAACACACAGTGGTTGAGAGCATAGGACCGGGAGCCGTTAGACTGGGTTCCGATCTGGTCTGTGCCATGGAAAAACTGAAAACCTCGGGTGACTTACTCCCCACATCTCCATTTCCTCATCTATAAAGCATGAGAAACAGTTGCAACTCTTTTGGGTACTTCAGATGTACAAAATGAGTTCACACATAGAAAAGGTTGACGACAGTGCCTGGCACATAATAAATTCTTAATAAATGTGACCAATTGTGATTAGGTGTTCCTGTTGACCCACTTATGTAAGACCGTGCATGCTGAGCCACACCTGCCAATGATGAATGTCCCAGCAAACATCCCACTGTTGTCCCCAGCATTGTTTCAACATTTGGGCTGAAAAGGGTCATTCTGGTGTATATGTGCATATGAGCATAAGGCAGTGCTCCCACAGGGTTTCTGATTGGGCTAATGCCCATGGTTGCTGAAATCGATTCCCAGCCTAACAACATGCATGTGTATGCTTAAATGTCCTTGAATGCTTTATCATAGAGTTGCTCTCCCATTTCATATCCTGTCTTCTGCTCATTTGAGCTTGTTTAGGTCATAAAGTTAGTTATATTGACATATTTAAGGAGAAGGAGGAAGAGGAGAAGGAGGGGGAAGGAGGAAAAGAAGGAGAAGAAGGAAGAACCAACTCATAAAGGATTTCTACCCAAAATATATGACAGCATTTATAGCTTAAGCTTCAAAAGGAACCTTTGTTATCACCCTAAAAGAAACACATTTAAATTTTTAAGGAGTTGTTAATGCCATGTCTCTACATGTTCTCATTTATTTCTTATTTATTAGATTTAATAAAAGTAATAAAAGCAAATTCTTGTTTTTCAAACGTTATATCTTTTTTAATAGCCAAATTACATTGAGTAATGTTTCAGCAGATAAACAACCCAGCTGGCCCCAGTGGTGTGTGGATGTGTGAGACACAGTACAACGACTGGGAAGTCATCCGTTCTAGCAGTCTCTGCAGGGTCTAGCTTGTCCAGGTTTTTCCAAATGCAGGATTCCCTTTGTCCCTCTTTCTTCTCCCTGCCTTTGTAGTAATCTAAGTTCTGGAGAGGACAGGGGTGAGGGGTGCCTATTGCCACATTCAGGACAGGGTGCCTGGGAGGAGGACTGGCCTCCAGCCCTGACTGCAGCCTCTGCCCCTCATGGTCTTTGAGTACTCTGGGCTGATAGGATACTGGGCTGGAGTCCATGGTGACAGCCCGGGTGCTGCATCCATTCTGACCTTCTGATCCACCTTCGGGAACTATTCCTCAATAGGATGTGTAGGTCCCTGAGGCTGACACTCCACCCTTCCAGCTAAATGCCTCACGCAGCAAAGGTGCTCAGCCCTGGCCTCACACTAACATGTGTGCAGAATCCCTATGGGTCTCCTCCCACGTCTCCACCTGAACCTTGTTTCATTTGTGTTTGCAGAGTACGAGGAGGGGGCTCTTCTCAAACACCCACCCATGTCTCAGTCCTCGCCTCATTGCCTCTGTCCTGCACACTTGCTTGTCAAATTCCCATTTTTCTTGGTGAGCAGTTGAAAATCCGCCCTTGAATCACATTCCTCTTCACCAGGCTTATCTTATCCTCTCTGTGCTCAGCCCTCTGAGCTCTCTTGATGGATCCCACAAATCCTTTCGTCTCTCCACAAAGTCCAGCTCTCGTCGATCAGGTAATCCTTTGGTTTCTTGACTGTTATCTTTAGGGTGGACTTCGAGAGCCTGTTTTGGAACTCAAAAATCAAGAATTTGGCCTTTGCTCTAGATATTCTCATCCCTTCCCTTGAAAGCTGGAAAAGACAAAGCAGCCAGAAAGGTAGGGCTCAGTGAGGGGGAAAAGCAGTGAGACAATGCTGTTATGGTCTGGAAATAGAATGTTCCCTGGAGAAGCTCATGTGTTGATGTTCAGAGGTGATATAATTGAATCATGAGGGTTCTAATCTCATTAGTGGATAAAGCCACAGGTGGGTTGGTGGATTATTTGGTTGGTAACTGAGCAGGTAGGGTGTGCCTGTGCTGTCTCCTCTGCTCCCTGCAACCCTGCCCTGAGATCAACAGATGTGACTGGGCCTAAAATAGATTGAAACCTCTGAAATCTCCAGAACTATGAGCCAATATGTCTTCCTTTTTCTAAGTTGTGGTATCAGATATTTGGGGTCACAACAGTTAGAAGGCTGACTGAAACATGCTCTGGCAAGCATACTGTGTACAACCAGAAGATATGCTGAAGTCCTAACTCCAGGACCTATGACAGGAGCCCCTTATGCAGACAGAGGCTCTTTACAGATGCAGTTAAATTAATTTGGAATCACACTCAATCCACATGGGTCCTTATTTAGTAAAAGCAGTGTTTACAAGAAGAGACACAGCCATAGACATACAGGGACGATGACAGCATGGTGACAGAGATTGGAGTGATGTGTCTACAAGCCAGAGGAGGCTGAGGATGGTGGCAACACTGGAAGTGAGGAAGAGCCAGAAACAGATTCTTCCAAAGGGCATTTGGAGGGAGCAGACCCCTGTCCATGCCTTGATTTCAGACTGCTGGCTTCCAGAACCAGAAGTCAATACACACCTGCTGCTTTAAACCATGTGGTTGGTACAACATGTTACAGCTGCCCTAGAGAACTAACACAAAGAATAAGATATTGCCTGATATGGCCAGGAAATGACAGTTCACCCCACCTCTCTTCTTTGCTACCAGACTCCATGTTTGCTGAGAGCATGAATGAATCACCTTTCAGAAGCAAGTGGGTTAAAGTCCAACCGGTCTTGGTTAGAAAAATAGAAATCTGTTGGCTCAACCCAAGTTCTGGAAATGGATCTGCTCCGCTTCAGGAGTGGCTGGGTCCAAGGGTTCAGAGAGTGTTACTGTCACCTTGCAGCTCCAGCTTTCCTCCTGGTCTTGTCCTTCACCCTTCACAGGTTCAGATAAGGGTTCTGAGGTCCACCTGTCTCCCCACGTGTGGAGGTACACGTGATGTTGGGCTTTAGTTCATGCCTCTCTACTTGGCGTATTGAACCCACACTTTTGTTCCCTTTTCAAGATTGTTTCCCACCAATTTTCCTTCATCTTTCTCTATTCAGTCAATCTACAAATCAATAACCAATTTTTATCCTGGAAGATCATTCAGCACAAAGCAGTATTTCTTGCATGATGGCTACCAAACGGAATGCACAGGTCTCCCTCATCCTTCCTTCTGCTCTGCTTGAACCTAAATGTCTCAACAGCCCCTAAAGTTTCCATCATCTGCCTCCCCCTTTATATACTGGGATCCCACAGAAGAAAGTTTCCATCATCTGCCTCCCCCTTTATATACTGGGATCCCACAGAAGAGAGCAGCAGACACCTGCCTGCCCCGTATTTCCAATCCTTGCTGACCTTTCTTTCTGGCATTCTTGCCAAAATGCTCTCTTTAAAGGTTACCAGACATCTTTCAAGTGCCAACTCAAGTGGCCTTTCCTAAGGCCACCTGTCCCAACCTTTGTGTGGTTCTCCCAATTATCCATCAACTCTTCCTTTGAGCCCTCTCTCATCCTCCCTGGGGATCCTGAAGGAGCGTGTGATGTGGGTGCCCCTCGTGCCCCACAAGCCCCATGGTTTTCTGTAGTCAGAACTCATGTCTGCTGCTGCTCCAACTCAGACTAGTCAGGTCAACTGGAAAGAAAGAAGAAAGATGTCAAGTTCTTAAGCTCTGAGGTTTTCTTCTTTAAAGCTGCAGCTTAAGGAAAAGATAAAAAAAGGTTTTGAAAGTACTTGTTTCTCCTAAGGAAAAATACTCTCTTTAGGCCAGGTGAGAGAGAAGGGAGGGGGAGGATTAAATGCTTGTGAGGTCTCTCCTAGGGAGTCATGACTGCCAAAGTAAGGGGGAGGGACATGAATGGTGGGGATAAGCTGACAGTCTAAGAGTTGAGAAGCCTGGTCCTCCTTGCCACCTGGAGCCCGGGGCACCTGGAGGAACAGGAGAAGTCATCTGCTCAGGTGCTGAGGCCGAGGACATGCAAGGACCACCCCCATCCTGGATAGAGTGGAGAGGAATCATATGTAGCAGCAGCCAATGCCAGGAGGGGGCACCAGCAGGTAGAGTGGCCGGTCAGATGGAACCAAGAAGCACCAGGGGAGCAGTGCAGCTTGCAGAGGAGACCTATGTCCACAGGTGTCCAGGAAGGCCCACCTCTCCCCTGCTGGGACATGCTAGTCCTTGGAACAAATGTGTCCTCCCCTGGGAGGGGAGAGAAAGCTGAATACTCACTGTGCTTAACATGAGTTAGGGAAATTACCTTTCTGCTCCTTGTAGAAAAAAAAGGCTTCCAGAAAGAAAGTCCATCTCTAGCATACCAAGGTTGGCAACTGGGAAACTGCCCCATCCCATAATAGGCTTTCTGGTCACCTCCTGTCGATCTTATGGACACTATTATTCCTTGAGCTTGCTTGTAGGAATTGGAATCTGTGAAGTCAGGATTAGATCCAATAAACAAAGCCATCCAAAGTGATGTATATCTATCTATCTCAAGGGCTTTGTTGTAAGGATTCGAGTCCATGCCATTGCGGGGACCAGCTAAACAGCCCCTGAGAGGCTACTGTCTGGGTGACAGATGCTGGAAACTAAAGTCCACCGGTGTGGGGGGGGGGAGAACAGATTCAAAATGGGAGAGAGGACAAGGTGAATGCACAGGCAGGAGTCAGAGTCCCTGAGAACAGGCTAGAACTGTGGGGTCTCTGTTTCCAACACCTGCTCTCCCCTCTTTGGTGAGGGAGGGATTCCCACTCTAGAGTTATGGAGATGGTCAAACACTGCACAGAAGAAAGCCACTTATTAGTCACAGATATGCTTAGCCTGGGAGGAGTGCGCCCCATGCCACCATAGGTCAGCAGGGTGGCTCTCAGGCCCACAGTGGACAAGCAGGGCTGTGAGAAGTTGCTGTGTATTAACCAGTGGGTGGGGTGACCTCCAGCCCTTACTGAAGGATGAGAGTGTTTGAAGTCCACTACCCACAGTAGGCAGTCGCCATGCCTGGTCCCCAGGACAAGGAGAGAGTTTTGGTTGGGGACCTTCTCCTCGGGAGCACGGTGTGGAGAGAAGCTTGCAGGTAGGTCATTTGAGGTCCATTTATCTCCCCAGGTATGGAGGTGCATTGATGTTGGGCTTTAGTTTATGCTGTACACCACAGTCTCTCAGAGCTCTAAGCCCCAGTGTCAGTGTCAGGGGACATCCTGCCGGGGAAGCTGACTTTCCATGTCATGGAACTGAGCCTTCCCCAGCCCAGCAGCTGGGCTGGGGCAGCCTTTGGTGTCCCTGAGGCGGCCAGGTGAGACAGCTGATGAGAACGAAGGGCATCCACCATGGGCATTGACCCCTGGACTGAAGGAACATGGCTGCTGCTCCTTCCAAACTCGTAGAGGCGTCCTGTAGAACACCCCACCCAGGGGGAAAGGGGATTCTGGGAGACGTAGCTCTAGCTTAGCCAAGTCAACATGCGAAGCCACCATGCAGACCCAGCCTTTCTTCCAAGCCCTGCACAAACTCCACGTCCTCTTGGGGAAAGCATTCCTGGTCGTTTCAGCTGTGTGTGACCCTTTTCTCCTCTGGATCTCCAGAGCACCATATCCTTTTCTATCAGTGCTCTTCAACCCACACCACATAGTAACTGTCTGGGGCTGCACTTCATTTCCATGCCTAAGACACCTGCTTGCAGGTGTTACTGTTTAGATGTAACCTCATCAGTGGGTTAATCCATTGATGGGTTCGTGATTGAATGGACTATTGGGTGGAAACTGTAGGAGGTGTGCCCTAGCTGGAGGAAGTAGGTCAGTGGGGGTGAGCCCTGGAAGGAGTATATCTTGTCTCCAGCCCCGTCTCCTCGCTCTGTTTCTCTCGCTCCTCTCCTTTTTCCTCCTTCCTCCTCCTCCTCCTCCTGTTCCCCTTCTTCTTCTTCTTCTTCTTCTTCTTCTTCTTCTTCTTCTTCTCCTCCTCCTCCTCCTCCTTCTTCTCCTTCTCCTTCTTCTCCTTCTTCTTCTTCTCTCTCTCTCTCTCTCCCTCTCTCCTTCTCTCCTCCTCCCCCTCCCTCCTCCTCCTCCTCCTCCTTCTTATTCTCTCTCTCTCTCCTTTCTCTCTCTCCTTTCTCTCTCTCCCTCTCCTTCTTTCTCCTTCCTGGCCACTGTGAGGTGAGCAGCTCTGCTCCATCCACCATGTACTCTTCACCACGATGTCCTGCCTGACGAAAGGCCCAAAGGAACATGGATAAGTAACCTTTCCTCCTTTAATTTATTTCCTCAAGTATTTTGACACAGCAACAGCAAGCTGACTAACACATCAGCTCTTGCTATATGTCACCTCTGATCTTTCCAATACCACGGGAAGGAGGCACAGTCAACACCCCTTTCCAGGGAAAGGAGACATGGCCTAGGAAACGTGAGGACCCTGCCTTAGATTATGGCAGCGATACTGAGAATCACACCCAGGCTGCTCTGATTGCACCCAGGCCCACACCCGCCATCCAGCTACTGAAGGGGAGGGACTGCTGTATCCATGAGACTTCCATGCCGACTAGCTCTGCAGCTGAGCTAGGATAAGAACCCACTTTGGAACCATTCAAATAGTTTCCTGTGTGTGAAGTGATGGACCCATGCTCAGAGAGATCACAAGTGCAATTGGTGAGACTTTACATCACTGGCTACCTGTTATTGACAGACACCTCAAACAAGTCTAGTGACACTTCACCTGCAATCAGAGCAGTAGTCTGGGTGTGATTCTCAGCACCACTGCTACTTCCTGCTGCCATCATGTCAGGCAGGGTCCTCACCTTTCCTGGGTCCTGTTTCTTTTCCCTGGAAAGGGGTGATGACCATGCCTTCTTCCTGTGCTATTGGAAAAATCAGAGGTGACAGATCGCCATCTAAGCCAATCTGAGCTCACCAATCACACCTCAGGCTCGAACTGTGTTCTGGGCATGCGTGCCCTCATTTGATGCACACAACAGCCCCCCAGGAAGAAGTTACTGCCCCATTTCACATCTGACTTGCAGATTGTCACTTGCCCAAGGTTAGACTGACAAGTATCAGAAGCTGGGGTTCCAGGGAATCAGAACACCCCATCTCTGTCTCAGGAGCTGCTCTTGCTTCTTCATCGTGTGTAGGAGTGGGTTTCACCTTGCTTCACCTTGAGGTACCTGACAAGTTCTAATTTATATCTCTTTCCTCCAGACACCTCAGGTTGTACCATCAGTGGGTCCCAGTGCTGTCTGCTCTATCTCTGGACCTCCTCTTATTTCTGTCTCTTCTTTCCCATTCCCAAGCTACTGCTGTGGCCAGTGCTTATCTCTCAATAGGATGCTGCTCCCACCTGCCCCCTGGACTCTAATCCTGCTTCCTCCAGCTCCTCCTCCACATTCTTGGAAAACCTATCCTGCTAAAACATAACTCGGATACAACATTTCCTCCTTTTACATTTTTGTGGCTTCCTTTTCCCCTGGACATGATATGCAGGGTCTCTCTGATCTGGTTCCACCTGATATCCATGTCCTATTCCACCCCGTGTCCCAAGCTTATACCAGCAACTCCAGAGCTCCCGAAGCTTCTCTATGCCGCAGAACTTCTGCTCAAGTCCATCCCTTCACTTGGAACGTTACACTATGCCTGCCTCCTACCCAGCTTTCAGAATTCCCATCATGTGTCAGCCATGGGCCCACACCTACGGCAGATCTCCCAAATACCCTGGCACAGCTCCGTCAATGTCACAATCACCTGAACCCTCAGGATTGACCTACATTCATGCTCTCCCCAGACTGAGCTTCTGGGACCAAGGGGCTCATCTGTTAATATCAGCCCCCAGCTGCTGCTGCCCGTGTCTCAGTGTCTCATGCTCATTAGCGTCTCAGTCAGGGTTGTGGAATGAAAAGAATAATAAAGCAGCTCTTAGGGACGGAACCCTTATCACCTGCCAGGCACCTAGAAAGCCCTTCCTAGGTATTACTTCACATGACCCTCCTGATAACCTTCTGAAATCACAATATTTATCTCACATGCCCTTGACTTGCTTGAAAGGAAACAGGAGCCAGGGAGTACAATAATTTCTCCAACACTGCAGGTGAGCGTCAAGGCCAGGACTTGTGCCTTTGCGGTTTGAACTCCTAACCACCACACTCTTCCCTGAGCTGACTATGCAGGGCTTCAAACACCCAGCCTGGGCTTCAGCAGATGGGAAGCAGAGCTCGATCTGTGGCCACAGAGGGTTAACTTACCTAAAATAAGCTGCCCTAGAGGGCCCTTTGAAGACAGCAGGGTGTTGTTTAATGAGGGAGCATTTCCATGGTTTGAATGTTAGGAATTAGCCAGCTGGGTTCAGGTCCAGTTCCAAGCTCACAGGGGTCTCTTCAGCCATAAAGAGAATCAACAACTTAATGAAAAAGAAAATGATGCATATTTAACAGAAAGCCCACAGTTAGCACAAAGGATACCCTTACCAGTTTTCTTGAGGAAGGAATATATGCTCCAACAAAGGTCTCAGGGAAGGGTTCATTATTATCTCTCGGGGTGACCAGTTGTCCCTTGCAAAAGAGCATATTCACACACACATAAGCCCAAGAAAGCAATAAAATTGTTTTCAGTCATTTTTCTGGAAGGTTTCAAAGTCTCTCATTAGCATGAAAGCAAATGTGGTGCTGTAAACAGTTTAAAGACCCTCCGCTGTATGCCCATAACGCCGGAAGTTCTCGCACAGTGGTGAGCAATGGCTAGTTTAATTAAAGTTTCACCGCTAATGTCTCATGACTGTCAAGTAACTATTCACATTGCTATTTTCAGCCAAAAGATGCTCTTGGGTTTAGACCCAGATGAGCAATTGATAAAAAAAAGTTTTAGACTTGCTTTGGCCTGATGCTTCTAGTTTAATGAGGACTTTTAAAATGTTTTTATTTTCCTTGCTTATTTTGAGACAGATTGATTAACCTTTCCTACAGGCTATTGTAGCTTCTGCTTTCTCCTCTAACTATTCTTCTGTCTTCCACACTCAAGGAGTTACTATGGCTCCCACTCCACTCTCAGCTGAGGCAGGGCTCCTGGCTCCATGAATGCATAGAGGGCTCACCCCACACCACATCCAGGTGAGAGAGGTTAATGTAAGCTCATACACATCGACAGGAATGCCTTCATGGAAACCCAATGACATTCTCTCAGAAAAGAACCCGTAATAATGAAAAGCAATCCAATTCACAGTAGATGTGAAAATACCATGTATACAAGTGTCATATTTGCTTATTATTGGCATCAATAGTTGAGGGTTTGCTTCATATGGAGCAACATATTATTTGGCTTGTCATATAAATGCAAGCCACTATAAGGGGTCACAAAGCCATTAAAGCAGCAACAGAGGTCTGTCTCAGTCAACATTCTCACTGCTATACCCCAGAATGACTGACCACACAACTTAGAGGAAGGAAGATTTATTTGCTCACAATTTTGGGGGATTTTGGGGTTCAGTCCATGTGATGCCAGCGTCTATGGAGCCCAAGGCATAGTGGCAGGAAGCAAAGAGAGGGAGAGCACTAGACTCTGCTCTCACATCATGGAGGCCGGAGGCAGAGAGAGAGAGAGAGAGAGAGAGCGCAGGGGGAGGAGGAGCCATATAATCCCCAAGGCTAGAGCCCCAAGGACCCTTCTTAGCAACTAAACCCTGCTTCCAACATTGCCACCTTGTTTCCATGAAAGTTAAGGGGGACATTCCAAATCCAAGCCATTACATGGTCCTTGTTCCCACCCCCATTCTTGGATTGCACAAACTGGGGACCTTAGGTAATTAAGCCTCCAGATACCTGTTTCTGTGTATAAAAAGATCTGCATCAGCATTATTTTAAGGTCAGATGGGTTGACCAAACTCACAGCACCAACAAGCAGCCCAGCAGAGGTTGGAGCCCATGTCTCGAGGACCACGAATTTTGCTTTTGTTCACTCAAAAAATAAAGAAAGAAAGAAGAAAAAAAGAAAGAAAGAAAGAAAGAGAAAGAAAGAAAGAAAGAAAGAAAGAGAGAGAGAGAGAGAAAAGAAAAAAAGACCCAGAATGAATTATAGAAGCTAGCCACTGACACAATAAACAGAAAACAAGAGCCATTCCTGGGTAGGAGGGGTCAGGAACAGCAGCCAGTTATTCATTAATTGCACTGAAGGAAAACACACAACCCTTGCAGTTTCTTTGTGCCTTAGCACAAAGGGTGGTTGGATACAGCTCATGAACATCCCCCATCTTAAAGTCAATATTTTGGGTCGGGGGTGTGATTAAGTGCTAAAGCACTTGCTTGCCTAGCATATATGAAGCCCTAGGTTCCATCCCCAGCACTGCAAAAAATAAAAATAAAAAGTAATTTTTTAAAAACTCCATACTTTGAGCAATAATTCCTGGAGGGAAGAAGGCTGCTCTACCATTTCTGTGTTAGCAAGAACACAAGTAGTTGCACATCTAAGTATCCCAGTGAAGGACCAGAAAGAAGAGCAGGGTCCCTCAGTTTCCCCGTCTCGTAGGGGAGATGGATTTGTGTTTAGTACCGGAGCAAGGCTGTTCTTAGGGCTCATAGGGATTTGGGTTTCTTATGCACATATTCTAGCTAAAGTTCCCTGCTTAGTAAACTACATGTGCATTTTTCCACAGTAAGGCTTTGACCTTTCTCAACCCTTTGCTTGGGTGCTTCTGAAAGGCATTGTTGACAGACTCCTTCCAGGGACCAAGAAAGGCCAGCCACTACCTGCAGGTACCACTCTACATCTCAAAGGAGGAGGACCAGGGACATCACCTGGTCAGTGCATGTGAAGGGAGCCGCCCCTGGCTGGGCCTGGCCAAAGTCAAACGTTTGTCTATAAAATGAAATAAGGGAAATGGGAAGCATCTGTCCATCATGGGTCTCTTCGAGCACATGATAGTTGGCCAGTAAAGAATTAGAGGAAATACCAGAATAATCTAAACTTCTACAACTAGTTTTGGCTGCCCTTTCCAGTTGATAGGAAATATCTTTAATTACTTACTAAGTATGTAGCATTTTTTCTACTCAATTAAGAAGACACTGTGGGTCCTGCAAAATATGACTCCCACTTTCCAAATTTTCTCATCTGGTTAAAGAAATGAGATGAATAGACTTCACATATATAATAAGACAGAACAGATTCAATTGGGTGCTAAATTAAGCATCCAGAAGGAAGGATCATAAAGGCCAGCCTAATCGTGGGAGCCTTCAAGAGGTGGTTATCTCGGTCTTAAAAAGAGGACAGATTTAGATGATTAGAGAAAAGGTCAAAAGTATTCAAGGACAGCATGCGTGAGGGGAAAATGTTAAATGAAAGGAACATGGTCCATGGAATGTTTTCTCATCTTTGAAATGATGTCTGCCTTATCTGTTTTATGAGGTTTCCCCAAAGAACAAATTTTGGTAGGGAGTGTGTTTTGAAATTCAAGACTGATGATGAAGATTAAAACCACAGGGTCCACATGAGGGTGACACCAGCAGCCAACCAGAAATTTCTCCTGGAAGCCTCCCTCCCTCTCTCCTGAGAAGCTGTGGCTCCACCCCACAGCCCTGCCCACGGCTCCCCACGGGCTTTCTTCAGGGTGGAAGAGGAGTCACACCAGCTGTCCGTGAACACAGCTTCTGGGTCACCTCCCTCATTTTCTCCACCCAAGCAGTGTAGCACTCCTCCATGAAGGCCCAGGAGGGCTCTTCAGAGCTGCGCTCCCAGGAGCAGATGGAACCTTCACCACTGGATGCTGCTGGAATCCAGGAGTTCCCTGGACTCTACACTGAGTCCACTCTAAGGGTTACTCTGACTGTGGATACTCAATTAAGGGCGCATCTTTTGGACAAGCAGCAACAGGCTGAAGGCAGGACTTCTTGTATACGTGAGGGCGGGACTTCCGGTATGCGTGAGGGCGGGGCTTCTGGTATATGTGAGGGCAGGACTTCCGGTACACAGAGATCTCTGCAGGGCCTCCAAAGAATGATTTGAGTGTCCACCCATGAGGCCTCCAGTGTTCAGATTTCAGTTTATAATGAACATCAAAAGCTGGTCTGCATCAACGAGAGACAGCAAAAGCCAGCAAAGTGGATCTAATCTCACTCAATCAACCTGGGAAGCATTTGCCCTTTTATTCCAATGTCACAACCTCGTCCCCAGAGGATACAGTGCCCAAAAGGGGGAGATAGGAAAGGGGTGAAGAGGAAGAAAAGAAAGAGGAAAAAGAGGAGGAGGAGGAGAAGGAAGAACAGGAGGACAAGAAAGAGGAAAAATGACTTTCTCTGTCATGCCTCATGTAGCTTTCCTATAAAGATACATTAAGCATCGATGCAAAAAGCCACATCTACAGGAAGAAGCATCCTTTAAACGAAACCACTTGCCTCAAAGCAGGTTTGTCTATGGGGAGAAGATAGATTTGAACCAAACTTGAGAGTGACATTTGCAAAGGAACAGCATGAGTATCAGAATGAGGCTGTTCTAAGAATTAAAGGGGCTGAGAAGGAAGTACAGTTGACCAGGAGGCCCTTCAGTATGCTGCTGCCTGGAGGAAGGGAGGGCTCATCCTAGTAGATATTGGAAAAGTAAAACTACAGAGCTCCCCATTCATCATGCCAATGAGATGACACCACACAAGAAGCCGATCTCATTTTTATCTGCAAGGAAATAAACATGTTCAAATTTCCAAAGTTAGTATTGCAGGATCGTACAGAAGCCAGTGGCTCGAGCTTAGTCAATATATTCTCAGGTGCTTCTGATTGAGAATAACAAAGGGTAAGTAGCAAATCATTAGCTTGATAACAGGAGCATAAGACACAGAGTTGGTGATGCTATTTTCTTTTCTCCCTGCTGTCATCTTAAGGGACAACAAAAGCTGTTTCCCTGATTCACAGCAACCCCAATAGCAGTTGAGAGAAAATTCCTAACCAGGGGTTGTTTACATAAGCCCAACTTTTATCCTATAGTGATACATATGTCAATGCAAAAAGCCATATTTACATGAAGAAGCATCCTTTAAACAACGCAACTTGCTGCAAAGCCAGTTTCAGGACCTAGTGTTCAATTATGTTGACTGTGGGAAAACTACTTGAGTGCAGGATCATTATACCCCAAATATTCAAAATGTTCCAAGTACCTAGTTTTATTTTTTTTAAAAAAAGGTTTGCATTAAATTGTTATGATCCTTGTATTTTGGGTTATATTTTATTTTTTATGCCTAAAGTTGTAAATTACTCAATAAGGTCCTGGCACCCTGAAAACATTAATGAGCATGTTTAAAGACCCACCATGCACACCTATAGTATTGAACACATGAGACCCCAGTACATTGCTGAAAGGTCTCTGACATACAGCAGAGAGAAGCCTTTCTTTTTTTTTCTTTCTTTTACTTATTTATTAATGTATTTTGGTACTGGAGATTGAACCCAGGGACATTCTACCTCTGAGCTATGCAATATTTTTTTTTAATTTAGAAACAGGTCTCGCTAAGTTGCTGAAGGCCTCACTAAGTTGCTGAGGTTGGCCTCAAACCTGTGATCCTCCTGTCTCAGTCTGCCAAGTGCTGGGATTACAGGCATGTACTACCATGCCCACAAACATTTCTATTGCTTTAAGCCTTCCAGTCTACGGTGCCTTCTTATAGCAATGGCAGGAAATGGATACAGGGTCTATTAGAATGCACATATTTCCCCTTTGCTGGTGCTCATAAGTAGCAGTGAAAATGTGAACCTGTTAACCCCTCCCTGCAGCCCCTTATTTAATTGTCTGCAGTGGGGCTGGGCTGGAAATACGAAAGGCAGTGGGCCCACCAAGCCCACCACACACCTGGATCCAGGCCCCAGAGTGACCCTGGCATCTACTTAACCAAAAGCAGAGCTGCCCAATAATGTCAGGCCTCTGCAAACTCAGTGTATACTTGAGGACAGCAACAGATAATAAAGAACACATCAAACAAAACTCCTTGAAGCCCGTGCAGGATGCATGCGTCAGAGCACCTCTGCTGGACCCACAGTGACAGATGCCTCCAAATTTGGTCAACCTAGATAGAGTATGGTTGGAAGCTGGGACACAGGGCCAAGAGTCAGAAGCGCTGGCCCTGTTTCCATCCCATTGCTGAGTTGTGGTGCATCTGTCAGTACAGCAGCTCAGCTTGTCTGGACTCCAGGAACCCCAATATAACTCCATCTAACTCCCCAGTACAGTACTTAAATCACCAGGGCAGCATGAAATGGCTGTGAAAAGCAGGAGTCACATTAGAACTAACAGAGCAACCTGAGTTCCTAAGAAGTGGGGGAGAAGGAAAGTGTATTATGAACATTTGGGTCCTTAAGAATCCCAGGCTGGGTTATAAGTGAGCAGACGCTAAGGTTAAAGGTGACTCTGAATAGGATGCCAGCGCTGAGCATTGCCCTGTGATGTTTGTTAATGGCCTTTTTCACTCCAGCCTCACAAGCACAAATTCCGGCCTCTATAGACATCTGAGCAGCCCAAAGCCTCTCCTTAAAAGCCAAGTGCTCACAGCAATCCATCTGGATGAGAAAAAATAAGTCAGTTGAAACAAAACCACTGTGAGGGGACCTCAGAACTGTATATCCAGATCTCCTGTAAAAATCTGTGAGAAGCCAGAAGCAGTCGTTCATACTCTAATCAAAAAAAAAAAAAACAGGCAAGATTGCACATGACTGTAATCCCAGTACTTGGGGGGCTGAGAGAGGAGGATTGCAGGTTCGAGGCCAGCCTCCACTTAGCAAGACCCTCAGCAACTTAGTGAGACCCTGTTAGAAAATAAAATATTTTAAAAGGGCTGGGATATAACTTGGAGGTAGAGCACTCCTGGGTAGAGCACTCCTAGTACCCCCCCAAAAAAATTCTGTTAAGAAGATCTGACTCAGTTTGGGATCTCAATCAGAGATCCCAGGGATTACAATCAGACCATGGATGTAAATGAGAATCATCCTGGCTGGAGAAGCAAGAGATTGTGAGAAGAAAGGGCCTTCTTAGTCCTTGACCACTTAGGGTGACTGCGGGAACCAAGAGAACCATCACATGTTACTATGGGTTAACTTGTGTGCCCTCCCAAAAAGGTATGCTTGGGGTCTAGTCCCCAGACCTCAGAATGTGACCTTATTTGGCGACAGGGTCTTTATAGAGGTGATCAAGTTAAAGTGATGTCATTAGGATGGCCCCTGACACAATATGGCTACTATCTTAGAAAAAGGAGACACACAGAGAGGAGGACAATTGTCTTAGTCCATTTTGTGCTGCTATATCAGAACACCACAGACCCAGTAACTTATAAAGAAGAGAGATGCATTCATCATAATTCTGAAGGTTGGGAAACCTTCAGAGGACCAAGGCACATGGGGGGCTGCTCAGGGTCTGGGCTCCACTTCCAAGATGGCGCCTGAATTCTTTATCCTCCAGAGGAGAGGAGTCCCACATCCCCACGCGAAGGCAGAAGCCAGAAGGGCAAAAAGGTGCCAGTTCTTTCACTCAAGCCCCTTTATAAGATTAGAGACCTCATGACCTGAACAGCTCCCCAAAGTCCCTACCTCAACATGGTTGCACCAGGAATTAATATATGAATTTGGGGAACACATTCCACCCATAGCAACAATGCAAAAAGACAGAGAAGAGGGCCATCTACATGCCAAGATGCAAAGCCTGGGAAAGATCCTTCTCCCACAGCCTCAAAGAGACCCAGCAATGCCGACACCGCGGTCTTGAACTTCAACCTCCAGTATCGTGATGAGGTAGAATAGAAGAAATAAAAGAAATGGGTATAAAGGAGACAAACAAGGAAGGAAAGAGGGACTGTAGCTTTAAATCTAAAAATTCCATGAACACCCTCACCTCCACTCCCCACTCTTATTTTCCTCCAGGCCTGAATTCTTAAAAGGTCCAATACATCTTAGAATATGTACTTTGTTAGCCTACAGAATGTACTTTAAAGCTGATCAAAAGAAGTCTAGAAAAAGATACTGTTCAAAGCCCAATGATATGGGTCTAGTCCACACGCTATCTATCTACTAGGTAGTGTCAACCTGAATATTCTGAGAAGAACCAGACCATTGTCACCTTCTCTGTGCCCCATGATCAAAGGAATCAAGCTCATTAGGTTGACACAATTCCATCTACCTCTCATGGTCACCATTTCCAAAGTTTCCTATAAAAGAGGCGCCATGGACCCAAAAAAATGAGTGTCTCTCTCACTGGAGATGGCCCACATTCTCGCTTGAATGTTTATTTCTTACTTTCCTAAATAAATCCTGTCTATGTCTCTGACTGGATCATGCTGAAATTCTTTTCTGTTATGTAAGCCAAAGGCCCTGCCAGTCCTGAGTTGAGTTTCCCTCTCTTCCCCACTGGGAACTCCTCCAGACCCTTCACGAAATCAGCCCTTCTCCCGTGACAGTGAGACAATGAATTACCATTCTTTATGCCACCTGGTCTGTGCAACTTTGTTCATGCAGTTCTAGAAACTAATATGAAATTCCTCTCCAAACCCTCAATTAATTCCATTAACCAGAATGCTTTTCCTCTATTATGCTTTTAGGGAAAAAAAAGAAAATAGGAGAAAAGAAGTAAATATTGTTGATTTGCTTTCTTATTTTTACACTTACCTTGTTGTTATTCTACCAAGCACTGTTCTAAGCTCTTGATGAATATGATGTCATGCATTCTGCATCAATACCCCCAGGAGGGGGCATTATTTTATATCTCTAGTCTACAGATGAGGAAACTTGGGCATGTAAGGGTTAAAAATCTTGCTTCAGGTCACAGAAATGTGATTCAAACCCAGTGGCAGGTCCAGGGTCAGCAGCTCTTGACCACGGAGCCACCCTGTCTCTCTTAAACTCCTGTTCTTCTAGCCAATGGGCTTGCAGGGGTCTGACAGCTCCAGTTCTGCCCCACACAGATCTCAACATTCAACTTGGGTACTTGGGAGAATATAAGATCCCTGTCTGTCAAAGGAAAGCTGCTCAGAGGAGGAGAGGCATTTATCCAATTCAGTTGAATTGATAGCATCTGGATTTCAAATTAAAATAATAAGAAAAGCAGAAGCCAGACATGGTGGTGTACACCTGAAATCCCAGATCTTGGGAGGTTGAGATGGGAAGATAACAGGTTCCAGTCTAGCCTCAGCAATTTAGTGAGACCCTCAGCAACTTAGCAAGACCTTATTTCAAAATAAAAAATAAAATGGGGCTGGGGGTGTAGCTCAGAGATAGAACACCCTGGCTTCAATCTCCAGTACCACAAAAAGGAAGGAAGGAAAGAAGGAAGGAAGGGAGGAAGGAAGGAAGGAAGGAAGGAAGGAAGGAAGGAAGGAAGGAGGAGGGAGGGAGGGAGGAAGGGAGGGATGGAGAAAGGAAGGGAAGGAAAGGGAAGGGAAGGAAAAGAAGGAAGAGAAAGGACAAAAGAACTGCAGAACTCAAAACTCAGAAGGCTTTGAACCTCTCCTTTTCCCCAGCAGAGCGGAAAGGCAACAGTTCAGTGGTCAGGAACTTGAGAGTCCAGTCAGTTCCCTTCTTACTGCAAATTTCAGGACAGGCAAAGAACTACAACAGTTACTGTTGGGAGGCAGAGCTGGGCCACCTCTCCCTGCTGTCTGCACTCAGCCCTGGGCCCCCAAAGCTGACCCATCCCTGGCCAGGTGGTCTTAGGGATTTCCACTCCTAAGCAGTGGATTAGTCATCTGGGCAAGCTGGGGAGCTGTCTGTGGGTGTAACAAAACAAAATGCACATGTCTCATTTGCTTTAGTTCAAGGCCAGATCAAAGACCGCCCACCCCAGCAGATAAATTATTGAAGGGATGTGTTCAGCATCCCTGGAAGTCAAGTGTTTAGCACCTGGAATGTTTGGAGGAACTGCAAAATGTTAGTTCATCATAAACATTCCTTCTGACACTTATCTGGGAATGTGGGAGTATGTATCATGGGACATTAAGGGGCTTCCATGAATTAAAATTAATTTCTGAGCCAAAATTAAAATTGGGTTCCTGATGGAAAGTAAGAAGCTTGGCTAAGTAGGCAGGCTTGGAGAATAACTAAGGAGGAGTGAGTCAGATATGAAGAGATGCCATGAGGAAGATAAGCCAGACCAGGTACCTACCTGAGGATGGGGCTGCCCCTCCACAGGATCTCTGTGTGTCCTCTGAGAAAAGCAGAGGCTTCTATGCTCACAGTGAAGTACAACCCTTAGGAACCTGGGATCAGTCACCTCTTGGATGAGGTTTTAAGCCTGGAAGGCAGTTCAGTACTTCTCAGACATGAATGCATCAGAATCGCCTGGAAGACTTAGAGAGACAGACTGCAGACTTCAGCCTCAGGGTGTCTGACTCAGAAACCCCGGGCGGAGCCTGAGAACCTGCATTGCTGAGTCCTCTGGTGATGCTAATGATGCTGGCCCGGGTGCCCCACTGTGAGAACCATTGGTCTTGGTCCCGTGGCAGAAGAGGGCTCAGTATCACCTGTGGAGCAGAGCAAGAGGACCTGAGAGGCACCTGGGGCAGGTGCACAGGTGCCCATGGGATGGGCAGGCCCTGGTTCTCACCTCTCATGTAGCAACTTCTCCCTGTACCTGGTGAGCCTTCTCTTTACATCACTGTCCAGCAGATGCCCAGGGCAAGGGGACCACAGAGCTGGGGAGCCATGGATGACACTCTTGGATACAGTTGTTGTTTTTGCTGTACTAGAGATTGAACTCAGGGGTGCTTTATCACTGAGCTTCATCCCCAGCTCTTTTTTATTTTTTATTTTGAGACAGAGTCTCGCTAAGTTGCCAAAACTGGCCTTGAACTTGCAATCCTCCTGCCTCAGGCTCCTCAGTCCCAGATGTGCACCACCATGCCCAGCTTGGATCATTATTGTTATCATCACTTACTGCTATTAATAAATGATAATAAAACATGGCAACTACTGAGGCATCATGGGCCCTCTGTCAGCTTTTGGCCTCCAAATCGCTATACTCCCTTCTGGGAAGGCACCACCCTCTACCACCATCCAGGGTTCTGCTCTGCCTGCTGCAGGGAATGCTGCCCTTTAAAGAGGTTTCCAGGGACACATTTCACTGTAAAACCCAGGAGCCCTATTTTGGCCCAGAGTCCATTAGGCCACATGAAAATCTCTGCCCTCTGATATTGCCTATACCCTGGGCCAGTTGGGACTCTGATTCATTCACTAGAACAGGACTTGAAGAAAACTATATAAAACTGTAGGGAAGGTTTTACAATCCATTTCCCCTCACTGCTTGTTACTGTTGAATTGTGTTCCCTCCACCAAAATTCCCGCATTGAAGTCTTAATCCCCAGCACCTCACAATGTGACCCTGTTTGGAAATAGGGTCATTACAGGTGTAATGAGTTAAGATGAAATTGTAGAAGATTCAGGCAGGCTCTGAATCCAGCATGACTAGAGTGTCCTTAAAAAGCAGGATATTTAGAGATAGACACCCGCATGGGAAGCTCCCCAGGTGAAGATGGCAGCAGAGATTTGGGGGAGGCATCTATGAGCCAAGAATGCCAAAGATTGCCGATAAACCACCAGACACTGGGAGAGAGGCCTGGGGCAGATTCTCCTGTGGAGCTGCAGAACAAACAGACCCTGCCAATGCTTCGATCTTAGACTTCAAACCTCCAGAATATTGAGATGGACAATAAAGTCCTCGTGTTTAATTGCAGTCTATGATCCTTCGTTCTAACAGTGTCAGCAAACAAATGCATTTCCTAAAAGGAGCACCCCTCTTCTTCCTCCACTAATAATGTGTTCCGTGTTCACTGTGATGGACTGGGAGGGAGGACTAGGGGAGCCAAGAATAGTCCAGGTGTCTTATTTGAAGAAGATGAAAGGTACTAGGAAGAAAGACCAGGGGGAGCTTGGAGGAGGAGTAAGGAGAAGAGAGAGTAAAGGATGCAGGACTGTCCAGCAAGAGGCAACTGGAGGAGCCAGGCGTGGTGGTATAAGCTTGTAATCTCAATACTTGGGACGCTGAGACAGGAGGATTGCAGGTTCAAGGCCAGTCTCAGTTACTTAGTGAGGCCCTCTGCAACTTAGTGAGACCCTGTTTCAAAATAAAGAATACAAAATAGGGCTGGGGGTATAGCTCGGCGGTAGAATGTCCCTGGGTTCAGTACCACACACAAAAAAAGAGGCAATTAGGGGAAAGAGAAGGGGATATTGAAGAGGACTTTAAGGAAGAATTGCTGTGTGGTGTGCAATATAATTTCCTTCTTGTTTCTCCAAGAAACCTTCAGTAGACATTGATTTTCAATGCTTATGGGGGAGTGTGTGTGTAAGAGAGAGGAGAAAGTGGTAAGTGTATGTGTGAACAGGTAATCATCACCATGTCACCACAACTGCCTGCCAAGGACACAGCATGTGCGCCATCTTGTGCCTGCCCAGTCCCTGTCTAGGCACAAGAGTTACAGAAGTCAATGTCTTTGATTAGAGCACTGGTAAAAGGAAGAGAGTTGTTGGACATGTTTAAGAGGCAAAATAGGAGGAATTGGGTGAATAATCACATGAGAGGTGAAGGAAAGTGGAAATATTTGGTACAAGCCCTAGGTTTACTAAAAGAATGGTGGCTTCATACGATACTCTGTTGATAGGAGGAGTAGGGAGTTTTACCAGAAGAACATCTGTGTTTGAACATGTGATTTGGCAGCTGAGCACCAGAGTCTGGAGCTAAGAAGAGAAATCCAGGCTGCAGAAGGGGTCTGAGTGTTGATATAGAGACAGCATTAGACACCACAGGCATGGAGGGCATCACCCTGGAAACATGCATGGAGTAGAAAGAGAAGAGATAACACTTTAACCAGTGATGGAAAAAGAAAGATGGGGGGTGGGGTGAGGAAGGAGAGTGACAGGTCAGAGATAGAGAAGGAGGGAAGAAATGACATGGTAAATGTAATATAAAGAGAACCTGAAAATTCAAGTGTCCCGGTAGCCAAGTGATATGGTTGGGTCTGAAATGTCTTCTCAAAGCTCACGTGTTGAAAATATGGTCCCCAGTGGAGCAAGGTGCAGAGGTGGGGCTTTCAGGCAATGATGGGATCATGAGGGTTCTGACCTCATCACTGGATTAATCTATTTGATGGATTAAACCATTTATAGTTGGATGGAGTACTAGGAGGTGGGGCCAAGTTGGAGAAAATAGGTCCTAGGGGCATGCATGCACTGGAAGGACACATCTTTTCTCTATCCCCTCAGTCTCTCTCTCTCTCTCTCTCTCTCTCTCTCTCTCTCTCTCCTTCTGGCTGCCATGAGCCGAGCAGCTTTCCTCCACCACACTCTTCTGCCGTGATGCTCTGCTTCACCTCAGACCCAAAGAAATGGAGCCAGCTAACCATGGAATGAAACCATAAGCAAAACATATCTTTCCTCCTCCAAGTTGTCCTTGTCAAGTATTTTAGTGATGAAAAGCTTAACAACACACCCAGGAGAGAGTTTCCAAAGGAAGGAATAAAAAATAGTGAAAGCGAATACAGAGGTCAAGAGAGGAGAAAACAATCCAGTGGATCCAACAAGCTGTTGACCTCAGGGAGAACTTTTAATAGAGTGAATATTCCCAAGCTAGATTGCGGCGGGTTGAGACATGGGTGCGGTGTGGGCACAATATCTGGAGGGCCCCAGTAATTGTGGAAGTGCTAGGCTTGTACTTTCTGTCTAAAAGAAAATTATTTCATTTTCAAATGATAATACCATATTAGATCCTGATGCATGTTTTAAAATCTCCATACACAATTTGAGGAGCTTGATGGAGTGCCACTGAATTTCCATCTGTGATTATTTTTTAAATTTTGTTTGTTTTATTATTTACGGGGGAAAGCAATGATCCTACCCCCCCCATCCTTTTTTTTTCTCCAAAGATGTTCCTAGAGTTAAGAGGAGTACCCATGTTCAAGTGAAATCAGGAAACACAGGGTGGTTTTGAAGGAATCTTTGATGGAAAAGGAAGGGCAGAAATTGGGTGAGAGGGATGGGTGTCGAGGAAGGATCTTTTAAGGTGTGTGAGTTTTGACCTTGCAGACGGAGCCTTGGGATCCAGGAGTGGGGGAAAGATGGAGGGTGGACCAGGCTGAGAACTGAGTCAACAGGCCCTCCGCAGGCACTGGGAACACCAACCTTCTGTTTGAGCACTATTGGGAAAACCTCAGTGTGGTTCATCTGCCGTATCTGGATGAATTAACAAATCATTGAATTCAGAGGACACTGGGTATACCACCAAGCTGTGGCTTATAGCCGAGGTACTCTACAGGACTTATCCAGGAGAGCATCCTTACTCTGGGGCGACTGGTCTCCGGGAACTGGTCAGTGCAGGAGCCAGAGGCCTCACTCTTAGGCTTCACTTGGGAAGACTCAGAGGCAGCCCAGCTCCAGTGCCCCCAGGGGACCTGCTGGGGCCTCTCTTGCAACTGCATCCTTCCTGCCCTTCAGAGGTGTTGTTTCTGGGAAGTCTCCCTGTGCCCCAACTCCCTGTCAGGGCTTGCCATGTTTTGAAGGTTTGTGATCCCCAAATCCCTATATTGAAATCTCATCCCCAACATGAGCTATTAGTCTATGGGAGGTAATCAGGTATTGTGGATGATGCTATCATGAATGGGATGTGTGCCCTTATAAAAGACACCCCAGAGAGCTGCCTCTCCCCATCTTCTACCTGAGGACACAGCCAGGGGCCATCTGTGAAACAGGAAGTGAGCCGTCACCAGATGCCAAGTCAGTTGGCACCTTGACCTTGGACCTCCAGCCTCCAGAGCTGTAAGACATAAATGCCTTTAAATGATTAAAGTCAGAATTTGACAGTGTGCATACATATCCATGTTTACAGCAACACACTTCACGACAGCCAAATTATGGAACCAACCTAACTGTCCATCAACAGATAAACGGATAAAGAAGATATGGTGAATACACACAATGGAATTTTACTCAGCCATAAAAAGAACAAAATTATGTCATTTTCAAAAAGTAGATGGAGCTAGGGAATATTATACTAAGTGAGATCGACCAGTTACAGAAAGTCCAGGGTCAAATGTTTGTTCTCATTATGTGGAAGCTAGAAAGAAAATAGGAAACAAAAGGGACTTCAGATAAATGAGGACAAAGACCAGTAGAGTAGTGGAAGGGGGTTGGGGGGAGAAGTGGGGAGGGGATAAATGAGGCTTGATGAAGGAAACAGTTCTAATAATGCTATGTATGTATACATTCATATATATGAATGTATCACTACTAATCTCTGTAACATGTACCGGGGTAGGGGGATAGCAGGATGGGATGTGGAGGGAAACATGCCAAGTGCTATGTGCATGTATGTCTATTTGAACCTCACTATGATCTCTAATTACAATGCACCAATACAAGTATACAAAAATGATTAAAATGGAATACACTGGTTTTTATGGGAATCACAGTATTCCCGACAGGAGGGGAGCAGCTCAACTGACTCGGTGGAGTAGACTGGGATCATGGAGTTCATTTTACAGCATCAGTTTCCCTCCCCCAGGTTCCAGGAGTGGGGGAAGATGGACATAAATGAGAAGGAGAAGATGATCCTAACCTGCCGAGGGAACTTTGGAAGAAGGAGCTTCTGTGTCCTCAGGTGGATGAGAGAGTCGTCAACTATGAAAATGGTCCCACCCCTTGTCCAGAAGCGCTTGGTGCACTGATGCCAACTGCCAGGTCCACACCAGGTGCTGGAGATGTGCCAGTGTTTGGGGCAGGGGCCAGTCTCCCCATATTCAAAGGCCATTGAGCATCATGGTCTAAAAGGGCTGAGAAAAAGCTAAAAAAATTCTGGTGCCTTCCACTCATCCTACAAACAGTCTCCAATGTGCTCTGGTGCTCCTGAGAAGGAAAACCACAGCACCTTCTGTTCTGCCTTTGTGGAGACTTAGGAGTCCACGAGGTGGCTGCCAGGGGGACTGTCAACACCCCCATAACCCAGCACCAGCCAGGAGCACTGAGGTGTTGGCTCTGGGGAGAAGAGATATGGATGTGCATGGTCACACACAGAAGGGTGCCCTGGGCCCAAAGTCGATGGCACAGGCTAGACTAGGATAGATGTCTGACCTCTCTTGGGACTTCATTTTTCTGACCTACAATGGGCAGCATTCGGACCTGAGAATTGCTTATTTTCTTATTAATTCTACAAGATTCTTATATTGGATTTTTTGTGTGTGGTACTGGGGATTGAACCTGGGGACATTTTATCTCTGAGCTACACCCCCAGCCCTATCTTATTTTTATTTTGAAACAGGGTCTCACTAAGTTGATGAGAGTCTCACTTCTTGCTGAAGTTGTCCTCAAGCCTGCGATCCTCCTGTCTCAGCCTCCCAAGTACTGGGATTACAGGCATGCCCCACCACACCTGGTGTTTATATTGTGCTTTAACTCTAGATGTGCAGGGAGTATCTGAGCTGGTGGTCCAGAACCCTTTGAAGACTGAGGCGTCTCATTTCCAGGAGGTGACCAATAATCTCAGATAAGTCTAGCTCCTCCTCTGAGGTCGGGCCCCTCCCTGGGGCAGCCTGCACCCAGAGATGCTAAGGTCCAATGGCTTTGCCTCGAGGGGGTTAACTTGGGAGCCATCCCCATCCTGGAGATCCCCAGATTTATGAAGGTTCACCCTCTCCCCTGCCTCAGTCATGCTTACACAAGAGCTCATCTGTGCCTTGGAGCCTGGTTCCCCAGAGGCCTTTCTGAGGGCACCTCTTCAAAAGACAGCAGCTTAGCAAGGAGATGGAAGGAAGAGAGGGCTGGGATGTGGATCAGTGCTAGAGCATTGGCCTAGCATGCTTGCGGACCTGGGTTCTATCCCCAGCACCACAAATTTAGTTATAACAATAATAATAATAATAATAATAATAATAATAATGAAAGAAATAGGACAGAGGGAGACTTGGGCAGGGCTGGGAAGCTGACATCCAATGAACAGGGAGTACAGATGACAAGGGGCAGGGAAGGGGGAGGAGCAAGGATAGGTGGGTACAGCCCCTCTCTGGGGGTGTGGGGATGGGGGAGGAAGGGAGCTGGTGGCCCCTCACCCACCATCACCAAGGAACAAGGGCAGGTGGTGCAAGGTGACATTTTCTTGTGCCTTTGTGAGAAACGTGGGACTCCTGCCTCTGCCTGCTGTGGAGACACTGCCGCCTCAGCCTCCTGGGCTGGGGTTCATGGGCTGGGCTATGTCGGCCACTCCCAGGGACAGGTAGGGCATTTGCCTGCAGGAATCCAACCCCTTTCTGCCCCTTCCTCCCCATCTCAGGGGACGCCACCCTTCCAGACCTGGGGCTTGGAAAGTTAAAGCTTTCAGGGAGGAATTCCAGAACCTTCCATCAGCACAGATCTCCCTAGTACTTTTTTCCTACTCTACCTAAGCTCGTGGTTGCTATCTAAAAGATCTAGCCAGCTGAAAAACAGATTGCATCCCAAATAAACTGCCACGGAGGGTCCTGCTAGCAAATGGGGAGAGAGACTTGGAGACCTCAAGGCCTGCACCTGGCCCACCACCGAGCCCTGGAGGGGAAGCGTTGGTCTGGCTGTGAACGGCCATCTCAGCTGGCAGAGGGGCAGCTCCACAGAAGGGTGGTTTCAGTGCTCAGCGGCTGCCTGGATACTATTTCCAGACCTTTCTCCAATATCCAAATCGGGCCTCAACATTCACGCTCAAGGTCAATGAAACCGCACTGAATGCCTGCTGACAAAATGAATCAAATGATGTTCCAGGTTCCAGAGAAGTCAACACTTAGGGGGCGTGGTTTGTGTTGTGTATATGTGTGCTTTTGTGTGCAAGGGTGGTCTGTGTGTGTGCACGTGGAACATGTGTACTTTTTGTGTGTGGGGCTTGTGTGTGTGCTGTTTGTGTTTGTATGGTATGTGTGCTGTGTGTGTGTGTACTGTGTGTGTGTGTTTATCGTGTTCATGTGTGGTATGTGGAGGAACACTCCGGAGTCCCTTCTAGAAAGAATGGAGTGGCTTTGATGACACAATAACATGACATCTTGCTAAAGGGCTGGATTGTATGTTGCGGGACCACAGAGGGCCAGAGCAGTGGACTGTGATCCCATAGCTGCTTCACAGAGACCACATGGCAGCAGGCGGTGGAGGATGGGGACCGGAAGGCACAGGGTAGGGTAGCCAGGTTGTATGATCCACTCTAAAGATGGGGAGAACCTCAGCTAGGACGTTGTAACATCATAGTTGGAGGAGAGACTGTGAGAGGCATCTGGGAGACAGAGTAAAAATAAAACAAAACCCATGGCTGGGGAGGGGAGGGACCAGGTGACCTTCAGTGACACAGTGTCCAGTGGACAGCATGGGTTAGGAACAGGGATTCTTACCTGGGAAGCAAGAGGTGTAGACAGAGGGCCCTGGACTGAAAACTGTGTTTGGGCATCTGAGTCTGGATTTAAACCTTACCTCCAACATCTGTCAGCTGTAACCTTGGAACTTGCCAATCTCATTGCACTTCCAGGTCCTCATATTTCCACAGTGGAAGACACTAGCCAGTCATAATTCAAAAGATGACAGCAGTAATCAAACACAGCAACACAGTAAAGTACTTGGTACAGTGCCTGGCACAGGTGGGCACTCATTAAATGTTGGCTATTATAGGGAAGAGGGGCATCAGTGGCCACTTCGAAAATCTGAAAAAAATTATACACTCTTCCCCAGAAAAATGTACAGTGTACATACATCCGCATATAGGCATGCATGCACACACATACACACACACACACACACACACACACACACACACACACACAATTTTGCATAAAATGTCCTTGGAACCGTGAACACCCTGGATTCCTCTAAGTGCCTATGGATCCAGGCTAAAAAGTTCCAGTCTCCATGTAGGCACCTGTAGGCATTTGAAAATATTAGTCTGGATTTCCAGAGAAGAGTCAAGGCTGGGGAAGTGAACTTGGGACTCTACAGAATATTTTTGTGCAAGTTTAAGATCATTGAAGACATCCCCTGGGAAGTGGGGAGAATAGAAGTTTAGTAAGCTGGGGGAGAGAATTTTGAAGGCCAGGAGGAAGGGTTCAGCAAAGCAAAGAAGAAAACCTATTACCAGAGAACTAAGAGCAGCCCTCAACCTCTCAAAATTTGATCCCAGCTGGGTAATGTCTTAAGAACACAAACCAACATGATGAAAGCTCCTGCACCATCATTCCAAATGCCACTGAGTCGCACTTCACCATCAAATCCTCTGACTGATTTAGAAGCCGAGGCTTTTTCCTAGCTTGTTTCCCCAGCTGTTCAACTTAAAATTGTCTCCTTGCATCCTTTCTAAAATCTGTATTTCCTAAACCGAAATCATGGTACATATTTAGAAATAAGATTATTTTTATGACTTATGAATTTATTTATGAGAAGTTTTACAAGCATATGAAAAAATGACAGTTATGTATGTTTGGCAAATTGAGTTTATTGGGAAGAACAAAACTAGTTGAAACCATAAGGATGTTGGAAAATCCCAAGCATGCTATCTTCAGGTCTGGGGAGATTCTAGTTGGTACCTCTGGTGGGCAAGGAGCAGTGGTCCACTACGTGTTGGTTTATCCTACCTCATTTTTAGCCTTGGTTTCAAAGAACAAAGAGGAAGGGCGGAGGGAGAAACTAAAAAGGGAAAGAAGGAAGGTAGGAAGGGAGAGAGGGAGGCAAGAAGGAGGGAAAGAGGGAGGGAGGGTGGGAGATAAGGAAAGAAGGAAGGAAGGAAGGAAGGAAGGAAGGAAGGAAGGAAGGAAGGAAGGAAGGAAGTGCTGAAACATTGGAAAGACATGAAGCAGAAGGGCTGGGGTGGTGGCATCTGGTAAATGGGTGACCAGGGCTTCTCACCCTCCTAGAGGTGAGCATTTGTAGGCTCCCTCTCACCAAGTTCCATGGTCATTGGTTTTTATGGATGAGGTTTGTTATTCTAGTTGTTCTGGGTGTTTTGTGGGGAATTTAGGGATTTTCTAAATCCATGCCCTTGGCCCCTTCTTTCTCACGTTTGCTTCAATCAACAAACTTGTTAAGAACCAGTTAGTGATGGAAACAAGGACCACTGTCAATGAGAAATCATCCCTGGATCCAACCTAGTAAGTGCCATGTTGAAACTTGCAGAAAATCAGGGATAATTGCTGATCACTCTTTGCAGAACTCCCACACCGCTGACAGCACAGAGGGGGAACTGGTGTTGAAAATTACACGCAGGAGCAACTCAGCTCAGCATGGTTTAGGTCCTGACACTGGAACTGAAGATTAGCATAAACTCCTCTAGTACAGTCTGTGCATCTGTCATGACACTGTAAACAATGATGGGTAATGATAACCCCACCTCCTCCCAGAACAGGAACCTGTCCTCATTGTGTTTTAATCCCCAGTATAAAGCAGAGTCCCTGGGACATAGACACAGTTTAAAATACCTATTAACTAAGTGAAAGAATAATGCTTTAAATTCTGCATCTCTTCCACTGAATCCCATGAAATGCTTCTCTCTATTGCACAAAATCCAGGCTACCTATATGGCTAGGAAAATGGAAAGATGTATGGGAAAGACGCTTTCTAATGGAATAATGGTATCTTTGGAAGCTGTGTCCCACAGCACCAGTGGCACTGGTGGGTTGGTAAAAATCAAAGATGTCAGATGAAAATGGTATGTCTCTGTCACATCATCGAAAATCGCCACTTCCCAGTAATGTTGGATCAGGGATTAATGTTCAGTATTGTATGCCCAATAGCATGTGGTCTACATAAAAATCATATTCAAGGCCAGGCGTGGTGGCGCACGCTTGTAATCCCAGTACTTGGGAGGCGGAGACCGGAGGATCTGGGTTCGTGGCCAGCTCCGGTTTCAAAATAAAGTATAATAAATAGGGCCGGGGGTGTAACTCAGAGGTAAAAGGCCCCTGGGCTCAATCCCCAGTACCACAAAAATAAATAAATAAATAAATAAATAAATAAAATCATATTCATCCATTTATTTACTCATTTAATAAATATGTATTTATTGCCGACCATGTACAGGCAGCAAGGATATGACAGTAAACAATGGCTGTACCCACACACAAACATTAAAGAGAGAGAAGACACATTCACGACATGGAACCCAACTATGACTAATTTGCCAGTGATCATGATCTCCTCCACAGGAAGGGGTCTTATCACAAATAATATGAGAGCGTTTAGGAGAACTTTGTATATACTGATCCCAAAGCTGCACATCTGGAAATACGATGTGAAGAGGTCAATATGTATATATCTGAATTTTCCATGGGAAAAACTGCAGGGTAAATACTATTCTAGAATAGATGAAACATATTTCCATGTCTAGGATGTTTTAGTTTCCATTAAACTCCTAGAACTTTGTTCATCTTTCTTTTTTCTTTTTGTTAATGTACTTAAAGTGTCTTTTAAAGCTCAGTAGTAGCATAAATTTTCACTAATGGACAGTACCATTGCCTAAGTGAGAATTAAACAGAAATAGAACCTTCAAATGGTCTAGTCCAATATCTAATCATTCAGATAGAAGGACAATGAAGCCCAGACATAGAATTCCACAAAACTAGTCAGTGGCAGAACCAGGCCTGAGACTCTCATATCCTGACTCTTAGTCCTGGTGGTCTCATTTACCATTGTCATTCTGTGTTAGAAAGAAAACCAGAGACCCCCTCAAGAAATGGCCCTCAGAAAGGCCACTATTTTCAGATGTTCTCTAAGCAAAGACCACGAGGTCTAACCTATTGATCTTTAGAGAAAGCTGGTAAACCAAGACATGATTCTTATGGTCTGGTTTGAAGACGGGGAAATAAATGGACTGTCCTTTTCTTTCTTGAGAATTATTCTTTTGTAATGTCCTAAAACCAAAACAAAAAAACAGCTGTCCTCCTCACCCAATCAGCTCTTTGTGCTTCTCTGAGCTCAAGGACAGTCATTCTGTTCTACACATTAGTGACCTCAGATGTACTGGGCCATCTGCTAGGTCTCTTTCTTATTGGTAGAACCTAGTCAAACGTGTTGTTAGGATTCCACTTTTTACACCTAATCTAAGTTTTCCATATTGGATTCCTTTATTGTTAACTGAATAACAGTAAATGGAAAAGAGTGTGCTTTAATGGTTGGAAGAGAACTGGTAAATACATTTGGGAGACATTTGGCTGCTCAGCAGATGTAGTGGAGCATACCTGCTGGCATACAAGTGAAAGATGGCTTTCTTTAATTTCCTTAGTGTATGTGGCAATTTGCTGCTTCTAGTCAAGAATCAACATAAATTAGTTGCCTATAACAATGGCCAGCCATTGGAATTAATTCTTGGTTACTATGTACTTATTTCCTAGATGGAATATACCTATTAGCATGAATATTCAAATACCACCATGAGCCATTAAAACTCCATTTGTTCTGCAAACAGAATACTTGATGATTTTGGAAATAGCTTCTCTTAAGTAGCATCAACAACAGAAACTTCTAGATCTTCAAAGTCAGTCTTTTGACTGAAATGTTGTGTTCATTCACTAGAAGAGTTGTGCTGCAGATCTGGGGATTTATACTCTATTTCGTTTTGGATTTCAACTTCATAATAGCTTCATTGGAACCTGTACCAAACTGTTTGTTTCCTGGGATTTAATAGAGTGGTCACCTGGAGATGGGCTGGGACCACTCAAGTGTTTCTCAAACTCTGCCAAGATTTTTATAGCTCCAAAAAATTACTTCTGCCAACAGAAGCTCCATGCTATAGCAGTCTTAAAGGAAATTTATTGCCTGCCAGCAGGTTCAGAAAGTAAAAAGATTGAATGAGAGAAATGAAACTAAGAAACCCCTGGAGAATGGGCCCAGAATTCCCAAAGGAGCTATAAGGCCGTATGCAACCACTCATGTCTGCTCATCTGCCTCTGACTAATGTGATCCAGCTGCTTTGTTCTGGGAGGACTCCCTGAAGGAAAATGGGGAGAGAGAAGAAAGAAAAGGAGCTCTGAGACAGCCGGGGAGTGAGCATGGTCAGCCACAAGGGTCTCCTCCCCTGGAGCCCAGTAAGAAGGATTTGCTTCAGTAAGACCAATATGTGAATTAATGAAATAAATGAGACAATAGGCTTACCTTCATTTATGAAGGTAGGCAAGATTGTGAAGGAGGGAGTGGGGTTGGACTTTCCTCTTCATAGGAGCAGGCCATCACAAGTAACAATGTGGCCACTTTCCCAACACTGGTGGCCTTTGTCTTCTAAATGCATGCAATTAAAGGACTATAGTATTTTCTCAAGAATATTCATGTAAATATTTCTCTTTTTGGTTGTGCTGTGGTTGTTATTATTGTTGTTGTTGTTTTGGTACCGGGAATTGGCCCAGGGGTGCAGTACCACTGAGCTACACTCCTAGCCCTTTTAATTTTTCATATATTTATTGGTAAATTGCAATTATGCATCATAATAAGGTTCAAAGTGATACAAACATACATGCACACAGCACTTGGTGTGTTTCCCTCCAGATCCCAGCCCGCTACCCACCGCTCCTGGTACATATTAGTGAGATTCATATATGGACATAGCATTGTTTGAACTGTTTCCTTTCTCAGTCTCCTTTTCCCCTCCCACTTCCCTTCCCCAGTCCCCTTCCATTATTCTACTGGTTTCTTTCCTTATTTATCTAAAGTCCTTTTTGTTTCCTGTTTTCTCTTTAGCTTCCATATAAGAGAAAACATATGACTCTTGACTTTCTGTGATTGGCTGATCTCTAGTTCAATCCATTTTCCTGCAAATGACATTATTTTGCTCCTCTTTATGGCTGAGTAAATTTCTACTGTGTGTATATGCCACATTTTCTTTATTCATTCATCTGTTGATGGACACCTAGTCTGGTTCCATAATTGGCTCTTGTGAATATGTTTTAGACTAAGTATTTCAAAGGAAGTAGCCCCATGATGGCGATGATCACAGTCAGTCTTGTATAATGGCTGGCATGTCCCAGGCACTTGCTGGGAGACCATGCCTGTGATCCGCTTACATTGTATCTGTGTCACTCAACAAATGAGGAATTGGGCTAAGAGAAGGTCAGTGGCTTCCCTGGGCCAAGACAATGACCCAGCTCATATATGAACTTTTTCCTGTGTCATGCCAAGTATAAGGGCGTCTTTTCTTGGCAAATATATTCTATTGTCCTAAAAAAAGGAAAAATAATTTTTGTATTGTTATTTGGTTGTTTCTTACTAGGGAAGATGGTACCCACATGAGTAAATGCTTAAGATGTGAAACTTGTGGAAAATGATCTGGATTAATTGGGGGGGGGAGAAGAGCTCCACTGCCTGTTAGACTCCCACACCATGTCCCACGAGCACCTCTAACTCTACCCGTCCATCAGGTAACATGCCTACACAAGTGTGTGAGTCAGTATCCTGCACAAAGCAGCATTAGAGAGTGGAGACAGTCTATGAGTAGAATAGCCCCTCTGCATATGAGGGGCACTATTCAGGGACTGTGTGCTTGACTGACTGGTTCTTATACATTCCCTCCCAGTGGGCTTGTGATGTCTTATTACAGTTTACAGATGGAGAAACGGATGCTCAGAGAAGTAAACTCCACTTAGTGGCAGAGATAGTTTCAAATGGGAGCGGTCTGCTTCCATGTCCATGTTCCTTCCCTTCGTTGTGGCAGCTAACCCTGGTTGGCACTTTGCTAATCCCATTTAAGGTTCAAGTACCTTTCATGCATCGACTCATTCCTGACAACATCTTGTGAAGTGGATGCTACTATTATCCCTCCCTAATGGGTAGGGAAAGGCAAAGAGAGGCCAGATAACTGCAAGAAAAGTTAGTAAGTGAATAGACCTCAACAAGACTGATGCTGCCTGCTCTCATAACTAGCTATGGATTAAGATTTCAATTAAAGCTAAACATCATGTTCTTTCTCTTTTTTTTTTTTTTTGCATGGTACCGGGGATTGAACCCAGGGGTGTTCTACCTCGGAGCTACACCCCCGGCCCTATTTTTTATCCTTTATTTTGAAACTGGGTCTCACGAAGTTGCAGAGGGCCTCACTAATTAGCTGAGGCTGGCCACGAACCCGGATCCTCCGGTCTCAGCCTCCCAAGTACTGGGACTACACGCGTGCGCCACCACGCCCGGCTATGTTCTTTCTTGATATCTGAAAAAATCGGGGGGGGGGGCTGGGATACTCTAACCACAAGCCATAACCTCCACTTTATACTACTCTACCATGGCTTACAACAGCCCTCATTCCCTGATAAAGTCTCCAGCCAGCAACTCTCCCTTCCAAGGGCCCAGGCATGGTGCCTGCTTATCCTTGAGTAGTGGGTTTCAGTTCCCTTCCAGCCTGCACAATTATTCCAGTAAACCAGCCACATCCTCCTGCAGAAACCCACAGACATTGCTCCTCCTCATTGACACAGTCAGGGATACCCTCATGAGAAACAAGATCCCTTAGGAAATAAGGAATGAAGACTTCTCATGGGAAGTAAGACAGCCACGCTAGCTCTCAGTCTTATGGGGTTAATAGCCATACCTGACAATTGGGAGTTAAAGGGTGAATCAGTCTCCAAGGCTCTGGGAGTGAGGTCACCCCAGGAGAGAGGAGGTTCAGTCTCCTGAGACCATGTGGTCAGCAGAAATGCCAGCAGAAGCCAGGCAAAGCAGGGTCTGCGCTATTCTGAAAATAATGATATCAGAGAGTTCCAGATGGTAAGGGCGATTCCAGGTGGGTGAGGGACAGATGCATGTGCAGAATAGTCACCAAAGTAACCTGAGGTCACCTTTACCTTGCTACATAGCAAAACACTCCAGGTTGAGACTCATGAAGAAGCCTGATGAAGAGGAGCACAAGCATGACCAGAGAATCCCACCTCTACCTGTGACACCCTGGAGACATAGAGTTCCCACCTCCCAGAGATGCCATAAAAGCTGCACACCTTCCTTTCCTTGAGTCAGCCAGGGATTCCCATTTCCTGTGTGCAACCTCCCTTCAGGCTTGGGAAAAAGTCCCCAGGAAAGCCTTGTATGTGCCTAAATTCTTTGTGGATCCAGTGTTCATTTCTACTGCTCTGGATCCAAGAATCCAAGTTGGGTAATGTCACTGCTCCATAGCCACCCCCATAGCTCCTTGTTTACTCTGTCCTTGAGAGGCCCTGTGGGGTGCAGTGTCCTTCGTCCCTGGGCTTTGAGAATATGTGACTAATAAATTATGTCAGCCTCATATGTCCAGAGTCAGGTGCTATGTGTCCGGCCATCCTTAGAGCCCTAGGATGGGAGTCTGTCCCTCAACAATGGAGTGAATAGAAATAGAAGGTGACTATAACACTAGGAAGACTTGGTACTAAGAGTCAATGAGAAATTAAAGATGCTATTTGAAGAAAATACACAAACACGCCAGGCGTGGTGGCACACGCTTGTAATCCCAGTACTTGGGAGGCGGAGACCAGAGGATCTGGGTTCGCGGCCAGCCTCAGTACTTAGTGAGGCCCTCTGCAACTTTGTGAGACCCGGTTTCAAAATAAAGGATAAAAAATAGGGCCGGGGGTGTAGCTCGGAGGTAGAACACCCCTGGGTTCAATCCTCGGTACCACAATAAAAAAAAAACCCACAAACACAAAGCCTGGTGGTCCCCATGCATTCCTTCACTTATCACATGGCTCTTAGCACCTGGTATGTATCAAACATGGATGGACTGGGAACTAAGATCCGACAGTGAGCATGACAGGTACGGTCCCTGTTCCCACAGGGCCTTCTTTTGAATGAGGGAGACAGTAAGCAAGAAAACAAACAAATGTGTACATTGATTCCAGGTCATTCCAGATCTGTAGGGCCCTCCCCTCTGCCAAGCCCAGATTCTAATGGAATGTTCCCAATTAGAGCCATAGAAGACTGCTATGTCTTCCAATTGGACCACATCTTTACTGATGTCTGGGAGTAGGAAAACTCTGGAAGGTAACTCAAACTAACAGAAAGTTTGCCTTCCTCCTGAGTTTTGTTCCAGAATCTGTATTTGTTTCTGGGCCACCATCCTCCTCTTGGTTGAGCTCATTCCCTCTATTCTGCCATGTTGTGGTTCTCTCCTTACCCTTCAGCTTCTCCCAACCTCATCTTGCTCTGTGGCCATTGCTCTCTTTATCCTGTTCATGTTTCCTCACCTGTCCCCTGCTGACCCCCTCAGCTAGGAACATACTAACGGTGAACAGGAGCAGCTGTCAGGGTATCCAGGGTCAGAATCCACAGCTGGGCGGCCTGTGGACCTTCAATGGGAGTCCATGCACTGTGAATTGGAGAGGTGAGTCATTTATGACCACAGAGCTCATCCCTCATCAACTCCTTAGGAAACCAAAATGCCATTATTTGAGATTAATTCATTTCAATTTTTTATTTCTATAATCTTTTGCTTTAAGTGATAAGTTATCTGAGTAGTCACTATGGTTAGAATATGTCACCCAAAAGTATGTATTGGGAATTTAACCCCCAATGCAACAGTGGTGGGAGGCAGCGCCCAAGGAGAGGTGCTTAGGTCCTGAGAGCTCCACCTTTGTGTATGAATGGATGTTTTAGGCTGTGACATCCATGTCTTTCTCTCTTGCCATGTGATAACTCCCACTGAGTCATGATGTATCAACAAGGCCCTCTGTAGATGCAGCTCCTTGATTTTGGACTTTCCATCTCCAGAACCAATAAACTTCTATTGTTTATAAATTTCCCCATTGTGATATTCTATTATAGCAACATGAAATGGACTAATGCAATTCTACTCTTTCATTCAAGGCATTCAAAGATTTATCCTCAGGTCCCTTTTTATTAGGTGCAAATACTGACAATTCTAGAGCTACGGAAAAGATCACCTTGTAGTCACCAGGCAGGAAATTTCAAAACATTATCTTGGTGCGTCGGTCACAGTTCCATTGCTGTGACAACACAGAGAAAAGGATGTATTGAGATTCACGGTTTCAGTCTATGGTCACTTGGCCCCGTTGCTTTGGGTCTGTAGCAAGGCAGAACATCATGGCAGGAGCACGTGGTGGAAGAAACCTGTTTACTTCATGGCACTTAGGAAGCAAAGAGACAGAAAGGAAGGGGCCAGGGCCCACTAACTCCTTCAAGACACACCCTAGTGACCTAACTTGCTTCTACTTGGCCGCACCTCTTAAAGGTTCCATCACCTACCAGTAGTGCCCCGGGCTAGGAACAAAGCCTTCAACACATAGCCTTTGGGGGACATTCAAGAGCTAAACTGTAATGTTTGGGGAGGATAAAAGGGTGGATCCAACACATAGTTGTGCCCTGTGGTACAGGCCGTGACTTCCTAAAAAATACCTCCTGGAAGTTGAGAGACAGTGCACTGGCTTTTCTCTGCTGTGTGTTGTGGTTTGAGGGGAGAGTGGGTTGAATTGTGCCCCTCAAAGATATGTCGACTTAGAACCCATGAGTGGGATTGTATTTGGAAAAAGAATCTTCGCAGATGCAACTAAGATAAAGAACTCAAGATAATGTCACCCTGGATTATTTGGTGGGCTCTAAGTCCAATGACACCTGCCCTTAGACAGGAAAGACAGGGAGATTTGAGACACAGACAGAGCAGAGCAAGAGATGTAAAGGCAGAAGTTTGAATGACGTGTCTACCAACCAAAGAACACCAAGAGTTGCCAGAAACAGCAGAAGCTGAGAGAGGCAGGAACCATATTCCCCGCAGAGCCTCTGGAGGGAAGACGGGCCTGCCCACACCTGACCGTGGACTCCTGGCCTCCAGAACAATGAGTGAATAATGTGTACTGTTTTAATCCACTCTATATGTGGTGAATATGATGAGTGAATAATGTGTACTGTTTTAATCCTCTCTATGTGTGGTGCTCCATTATGACAGCCCAGGACACTTGCATGTTGGGTGAAGAGAAGATGCTCTGACGACCACATCTTCCCACCAACTCTTCAGGAAGCCTGCACCACTGCGAGGCACAAATCCTTGTGAATCTTGAAGGATTTCAGTTTTCAGAAGCTGTATATCAAAATGCAATATCTTAAAACTATGAAAAAGCTTAGTGGATACTTATTTTTCAAAGATAACCACTAGACAAAACCTACAGGCATACGAGCCTATGTAGGAGCCTGTGGGGGACACCCAGAGTCCAGGTGGGGGTCAAGGGGTCTGAAGAAGAAGGTGAGAAGCACCCACAGAGGTCACCTGCTGAATGGTTTTGTGTTGTACACACATGCATGTGCTTAATAAAGCAAATTATTTAATCCTAAAACTGTGCCTTCCATTTTCCCCAAGAGCTGAACATGGCTTTATGACTGTTCCATGGTTTTTAATGACTCACACAAGCTATGAATCTTTAATATGCAGTTGATGCATTGAACGCAGATGCGGGCTCCCTGGGAGACATTTACGGAGGCTCTATTAGGTTTTCCTAATTAGATGCTCCAGAATACAGATCCCTTACTTAGGACGACGTGCCTCCTTTATGTGAAACTACCCCACAGATTCAGTTCAACGGGCACTTTTGTTTATCCATAGACCATCAATGCAAGTTAGCTGAAATAATTTAAAGAGGCAGTTTTGTACTTCTGGCAAAAATTTAAAAAATTTTTTTAAATAAATCAGCATTTTATGGCTCTAAGCTGGCTTGGGCCAAAAATATGCTGGGCTGCAGTGATTTCCTTCCATCTGAAGTGGACTGTGTCTGCTTCACATGGCAGCAACATCCTGAGGAAGACCTCCAGGGTTGGGAGAGGCATCGCAGAACACTTACTAGTGCCTGCCTCACTGGGCCACCCCGAGGGGAGAGAGAAACAGAACTGAGGCAAAGCTGACCCTCTCCTGGGGAAGTAGTACTCATGGGTCTGGTGCTCATTAAAAGTGGTAGCTCCAAGCTAGAGATAGCCATGAACAGCAAGATCTGAGAGCCCATGCCTGCTGCCAGACATGGGATTGTTTGGCCAAACTCACACCATCTTTACTCATGTATGCCTGGTGTATTCCCAACAAGCCAGTACTTTCAGAAAAGTGGGAGCAATAACAGACCCATGAGTACATGGAGCATTCTAGAAACCCCACACAGTCAAACATTCCATCAGGTAAACACACACATAAAACAAAAAAATTGATCTGAATATTTGCATAGAGATTGGTGACTCAGAATGGATGGAACAGAAAACCCCCATCAAAACAGATACTTGTAGCCAGGTACAGTGGCACATGCCTGTAGTCCCAGTACTTGGGAGGCTGAGACAGGACGATAGTAGGTTCTAGGCCAGTGTGTGGTAACTTAGTGAGACCCTGTTTCAAAATACCAAATAATTAGGGCTGGGGGATAGAATAGCTCAGGGGTAGAACACACTTGGGCTCTATCTCCAGTACCACACAAGCAAGCAAGCAAGCAAGAAAGAAAGAAAGGAAGAGAAAGAGAGAGAAAGAAAGTGAGAAAGAGAGAGAGAAAAAGAAAGAAGAAAGAAAGAAAGAAAGAAAGAAAGAAAGAAAGAAAGAAAGAGATAGAGATAAGCTCATATGCAAGGCTACAGCAGAGTTTCTACACCCATAAAGGTGGAAAACTGAAGGGGCACTTGCAAGAGCAAAGGATGGCAGGTGGGAATGGGCAGCATGGCCAGAGATAGAGAGGGAGTCTATTTGAGGGTGTAGATATGTCTTCAGGCCCACTCCCCCTCAGTGTTTCCTCTGTGTGCTGTGGCAAGACCCTGGGCAAGTGCTCCCTTGCAGTCACCCCAGCATTCCATGAAGATTCAGTTCCAGAGCACCATCACAGCTAAATGGATTTTCAGCGACCCGCAACACGAGACCCAACATTTATCCTTCTGCTACTTCTAGAGTTCTTTGCATCTCAGAAGCTAATCTGTCTCCCAGGGTAGAGGCCCTGACCCACGGAGAATTAACTTCTGTATCAAAGCCCAGAGATGCTGGGCTTTGGGGCGATGGTAAGAGGGGCCGGACACTTTCCAAAAAGATAAAGCCACTCTGTTATTATTAAAAGAAAGAGATCACAGTATCCAACACTTTAAATGAAGATTTGATTGACAAATTAACTTGAAACTTGATTTTTCAGAGGAGCTGGTGCCCTGTCAATTAAAAGGTCACTGTCCTTGGCGATGCTGCTGTGGCAAATGTCTCCACTTAAAAGGCTTTCTCAGCATTTTGAGTATTTTGTTTGTACCAGATAAAAGCTGCTTTAGAACACAAAGGTCATCCGTTTCAGTGATTCCTCTTTTAAAAGGGCTCATGCTGGGTGTCTTTGAAATGAAGCTGTCCAGAATAGATTGTGAAAAACTTTTCAATGGCCAATGGATGGATGGTAACATGGGGAAGACCCTCTTCCCATCTTACTTTGGGGCACAATCAGTGAAAGGCTGCCATCTTGGATCATGGCCAGGAAAGTCTATTTTGGTTTTCTCCTCTCTTAAGTATGACAGCAATCATCTACAGTGGACCTACTGTGTGCTGGGCACTTTTCCCTGTGTGTTCTCCAATGTTCACAGAAAACCTAGGAAATAGATCTTGCTTCTCGCCATTCTACAGAAAGAAATATGAGACGCAGAGATACCAGTGTGCCTACTTAGTTGCAGACATAAGACTTGAAATCACACCCTCTGGCTTCTGCACTACAGACCTGTTGGGCACAGGATTCCTCACAAAAGCCTCTGGGATTTTCCCATGTGCTGAAGTTGGGCCCAGTATAGATTCATTTGATTTGACTTAACCAGCCAGGCACTGAATGTCAGCAAATAACAACAGCAAAAAAACACACAAAAAAATTTGTCTTTGGCCTCATAGGGCCCAAAGAACATTAAAAGATCAGGCTTCCTCAATGTTCCTCTGGTTGTTTTCCCTCATTGGAGGAGAGGGGGAATCCTCCCAATGTGTCAATATTGGTGGAAGCCGGATGTTCTTCCATCCTGCCTGCAACCATCTGAGCCTGTGAGCTCCGGATTCAGGAACAGGTTCAGGCAAGAATGCCGAGAGGCTGGAGGTGAGGGAGCTGGCTCCTAGCGCCGCATGGTGAGCTGTGGTGTCAGGCAGAGCAGGGCCTTAACACCAAGCATCAATTTTCCCATCTGAAAATTGGGGTGGAAATAATGATAACTATCTCAAAAAGTTGTAAGAATTAACTGCATTAGTGCCTAGGAAATCATGCATGGGAGGCATTTAGCTCAGTTCCAAATGTGTTTTTTAAATGAATGCTAGTTACTTCTCTGCAGTTAAATATCCCCTTTCGAGGTTACCCATTCAGCCTTGCTGCTCTAAGGTCTTTGTGAGTCCATGGTATAAATGTGAACAGCTCTGCAGAGCTGGCATTTAAACCAGTCTCAGCCTTAACTACTTTAGTGAACATTAGTTAGCAAAGAACAAGATCCTGCGACACTGAAAGGCAGGAAACAACATGAGAAAGAAAGTGAGGATGGGGACGAGGAAGATGGATGGTGCAACAAATGCAGGGAGGTAGATGTGGAGGCTGAAATGCCCTGCTTCCAAATTTCACGAAGTGCAAGCCCATGGACAGTTCTTCTTTGCCTACAATGTTTAAATATGGCCAATTCTGTGCAGTAACTCACTATGATAATAATGACATGGACAACCAGTGTTTGTCACGTGTTATTACAAACCCAACCCTAAGCTAGGATGGCTCCGTGCAAAGGTGACACCGCTTGCCTCGGTGGTATGCTCATTTCTTTGTGGGAAAACTACATTTTCTGAGGACTCAGGTGTGACACAGCAGTGAGGCTCAATGGGGGTTTTGTTCACCAGGATTCTGAGCAAAGTTCCACTTGGGGGAATACTACAGTTTGGAGCTCGAATGTCCCCCAGAAGCCCGTGTATTGAAGGCTTGGTCCCTAGTCCATGCTGCTACTGGGAGGTGGTGGAACCATTAAGAGATGGGGCCTGGTAGGAGGAAGTGAGGTCACTGGGGCATGTCCTTGAAGAGGTATTGGAATCCCAGCCCCTTCCTCTCTCTTTTTGCTTCCCAACTGCTATGAGGTGATCAGCTTTCACCTCCACATGCTCCCACTCTAGCCCCAAAACCACCCGAGCTAACAGCCCATGAAGTGAAACCTCCAAAACTTTGAGAGAAACCAAACCTTTCCCCCTCATAGGTTGACTTATCTCAGGTATTTTGCTATAGTAACACAATGCTGACTAACACAGGGAAAGCCCCCATTGGGTGAACATTGGTGGAAGGCTAACAGCAGTGCTGTCCTGACTGCTACCACATGGGCCTGTGATGTCCACTCAGCCAGCAAGAGCTCCAGCCCCAGGCATCGCGATCAGGAGGGTGACCCAAAGATGCCAGGATGCTGGAGAAAATTGCTCTCGCAGCTGCCACTCAGTAGATGTCTGGGCATGGGTGCCCTCGTCCCAGGGTGTGCCAACACCGGCATTGGACATCCTTTAGTGGCCACAGTGCCAACAACAATGCCCAGGCTGCCCAGTCCTCAGCCCCATCCCCACTTCTGTCCCTTCTGTGGTCATTTCCCTTCCTCCGAGCCAGGTTCCGCAGCCTTCACTATAGTTCTGGAGGTTTCCAGTATATTCCTCTCTGCTTTAGCCAGCAAAAACTGGCATCTCGATTCATCCTGGAATTTTTGAGAGTGCGCACACCTATAAAATGGCCCCCACGATCAGGAATCAAGGGGATATGATAGCATCTTGATTAATAAAGCCAAGCAGCCTAAGCAACGTTGGTGAACGCCCCCATGACTATTTCACATTTTATACCAGCATCTATACGACTGGCACATATTCATTCATTCAACAAATAAAATTGAGAGCCGCCTTTATGCTAGTTAGTTAAGATGGTATGTCTTTGAACAAAGAAATAGAGCCTGGATTTGTATAGGTCTTAATCAACAATTAACAGATACTCCATATTTCACAGAACCAGCCTTTTCTGAGACAAACTGGAGGCTCATTCAAGGGCGCACAGGACTCTGTAATTATGATGCAGCTGGATCCTTATTGTATGTCTGCACTTTGGAAGTCTTGTTTTTCAAAACATAATTATAATAATTGATCTAAGTGATGGAATGGATGGGTTTTGGCTTCCTAATCAAACCACAGGAAAGGGTTTATGAACAGAGAGGTGCAAATTTATGAAGCCCTTGACTCTGGAGGTCACGAAAACATTTAACTACCTCAGGGAACAGTGCCAGCCAACCAACACCGAGAAATTTCATTCTAATTTGAAGAGATGAAGACTTGATATCCCCTATCCTGCCTCAAATGGTTTTCAGACTTGAGGAAAAGTTGGAAAGTGTCTTTAGTTGCATTCAAGGTCTTTTTTGTAAAAAAAATTAAAAGCCAACTATGTATTGAACACAGATCTACCAACTACAATGGAGTGAAACCCCAGACCCCCATAAATTCACACATTAAAACCTGACCCCAAGATGATGGTATCTGGAGGTGAGGTTTTGGTAGGTTACTAGATCATGCAGGTAGATGCCTCATAAGTGGAGCTGGGCATGGTCATGCACACCTGTAATCCCAGTACTTGGGAAGCTGAGACAAGAGGATCGCTGGCTTGAGGCCAACCTCAGCAATTCAGTGAGACCCTCAGCAACTTAGCAAGATCCTATTTCAAAATAAAAAATAAAATAGGGCTGGGGGTATAGCTCAGAAGTCAAAGACCCCTGGGTTCATTCCCCAGTACCAAATATATAAATAGGACCAATGTCCAGAGAGGACCACTCACCCTTCCACAATGAGGAAATGAAGAAGGTGCTGTCCAGGAATCAGGGAGCCCTTGCTAGACCCTGCCCCTGCCCATGCCTTGATCCCAGGCTCCCAGCCTCCGGAACTGGGAGAAATGAATTCTCACTGCTTCTAAGCCAACGGTGCATGATATTTTGTTATAGCGGTCTAGACAGACTAAGACACTGGCAAAGCAAGATGAGTAAGGTACAGAGATGGTAAGGGAGGAGATTCTGCTCTGGGGAACACAGCATACAGGTGATCTCATTGCATGACTCTAACAGTTATTATTTAATATCATGGAGATGCAGTTGTTAATACAGTGATAAGCTGGCCTTCATGTTCATTCTCAGTCTCTCTCCTTATGCCCCATGGTGCCCACCTATCTGGTGGCAGCCAGGATATCCCAGGTACTTTTTTTTAGAGAAGGCATGACATACAGAGCCAAGGGATCGACATTCAACTTTTGAGTTTACAAATAACCTTTGAAACTTAGTGGAGAAACCATCATTCTAAAGAAAAGCCATCCAAGTCCCAGCAACCATGATCCTGAAGGGCCAGGGGAAACATAAAATCCACAGGATAACTTTTAAATGTCTCAGCCTCAGGTGAAGGAGCACAAGAAAGAAGCCTGACAGTTAGGGGTCAGTGGGCGTCCTGAGAAGGGACCCTGTTTTGTAGATGTGATCAACATCTAAATCAGCAGACTATGAGTAAAGGAGATTCCCCTCCGTGGTGTGGATGAGCCGCATCCAAGCAGTTGAAAGCCTTAAAAGAGAGAAAAACAGAAGTTTTCTGAAGAGGAAGAAATTCTTAAGAACACAACATAAAAATCCTGCCTGAGTCTCCAGCCTGCTGCTCTGTGCAACTTCATCTCAGGACTGTAACGTCCATGCTCATCTGAATTTCCAGCTACTGGCCTACCCTATGGAGTTCAAACTCACCAGCCAGCCTCCACACCACGTGATCCAGACCCTTAACGTTAATCCCTCCATATTCACAAACATATAAGAGAGAGACATGGATTCATAGAGATATAAATAGATACACATAGATGCTCATATATGTATGTATCCTATTGGTTCTGTTTCTTTGAAGAACCCTAATACAAAGTAGAAATGAGAGATACCTTCTCACCACCTGGGGAATCCTGGGGTTCCAAGAACAGAGGTAATCTGTGCCTTGCTTCCCAGCTGGGGACAAATTCTGCAGCTTTCTGCCAACCTTGGATGATACAAAGCAAGAGAGGAAAAGTGACAGTCATGCAGGCCCCAGATGATTCCCCCAAAGAGTGTCCCTTCCTCCCTTAGTGGATGGTGAAGGAGCTCATGCTTAGGTCAAAGCAACATAGAAAGATTTGGGTAGGACAATGATCCATGATCAAATGAGAATATGGATGTACTGGAAGCTCACAAGAATGGGCCATGACATTGGTTATGATGTGAATGTGTCCCTTAAAAGTTCATGCATTGGACACTTAATCCCCAATGTCATATGTTGATGGTAGTTAGAAGTGAAATCCTTCGGACATATTTACAGATAGACGATGTCACCAGGATGGGGCCTCCATGATGGCATAGCAACTTTACAAGAAGAGAGAGAGTCCTGAGCTTGTATTCTGTTGCTCTCTGGCTGTGTGACACCTTCCACCGTGTAAAAACATAGCAAGGAGGCCCTCATTAGATGCTGCAACTTGCTCTTGGATTTCCCAACCTCCAGAACTGTGAAAAATAATTTTTTTTCATTATTGATTACCCAGTCTGGGTTATTTTGTTATAGGAACAGAAAAAGGACCAACACAACATCCAGGACAAGACACCACACCCCATCATCCTTGAATTGACCCATGACTGTAGGTATATGGGGAGACCTGAACCACCAGAGGACTTCCTGAACCAGTTGTGTTTATGTGTAATTGTTTAAAGCTACTCCCACCATCAGGAAGGGACCTAGGGTATAAATATGAAAACAAGGTCACATTTGGGGATGCTTGGGTTTGAGGACCAAGACTCATCTTCAATGCAGAAAGTTTAGCACTAAGGTAGTAAACTCTTCATCCTCACTCAGGATAATTATAAAATATTCTTTGTCATAAGTTGTAGTTTTTGAATCTGGAATCTATACATTCACAGGGATCAAGTCCTAGCATAATATTCATATTTTATATTGTGTGCTTTTACTTTGATGTTAACCTTTAAATGTACAAGCAGATTCTGAGTGCCTGGATGCTGTTTGTCTCTGAATTTATGTTTTGCGACCAAATGATCGCTGCTATAGATTGGGTATGGTCTGAGTGTCTCCCAAGGATTTATGTTGAAATTTAACCATCATTGTGAGATAGGAAGAGGGAGGAAACTTAATTCCTCCCATGAAGTTACAGGTGGGACTTTTAGGAGTGGTTAGAATTAAATAAGGTCATCAGAGTGTGGCCCCCATGATTGAATCCTGGTGGCTTTATAAGAAGGAAAGAGACCAGAAGGGGCACATATACACATGCACGGTCCCTGTCTCTTGCCATCTGATGTTCTGCCAGCAAGACAGCCATCACCAAACACAGTTCCCAGAACTATGAGTCAAAATAAAACCCCTTATACCTTCCCCAGTCAGAAGCATCATGTCATTAGCAACAGAGGATGGATTAACACAATGATCAGAAATAGCAGCACTTTACTGTTTGTCTCAGGGACCTGTAAGAAGGCTTTTCTCTTGCAAAGGGGTATCTACAATACTCAAGTTTGAGAAACTCTTCTAATTAAGAGAGCTGAAGACCAGGTCAAAAGGTTGCACTCAAGTCCTGGCTGGGTCACTCTCTCATCTTTGGTGAGTTACTTCACTCCTACAAAACATGTTCTGTAAATTATGAGGCCATGTAGAGCTATAGTGCCCACCATAACCCAATCCCAGTGCTGTAGGATGAGATGTTCTGAAGTCTTAATTACAATTTGCCATGTGCGCGCATGTGAGCACATACATGTGTGTGTGCGTGCACATGTGTGTGTGTGTGTGTATGTGTAGATTTTGAAGAGTAACACAAAACTAAATATGTAACACTAAAACCATCCATGGAAGTCCACCCCCTTCCTATGGCAAAATAAACAACATCTATTTTGTCCATTCAGGACACATCGGTTCATAGAATCTGCAATTGCTATTTGGGAAAAGATAACTCATTAACTTTGGAGCCCAAAGGAAAATGAGTTCAAAACAGCTGGTGGGGGTGGAGGGGCAGATCGGGGAATCTATTATCTCTCTTTCCGCCACAGAGAGCTCCATAACTTTCTTACATGGGATGTTGATTCTGGCTCGCAGCCTAGGGCACTGTGCATGTCATAACCTCTTGGGAGCAAGATGATTACTCTATTAAATTGAGTGCAAAGTCAATCAACAATATATCATCAAAATAAAAACCCAAATTCAAAATGTAATTTAGCTCCCCAATGATCTGCTTGTGTTGGAAGTGCAGAACACCTAATCTGAAATGGCTGAAAGGTTCCTAGCCAGAGGCAGAAAAGAAATCTATCATTTAAAGCGGGGGAATTCTTAAGAGGTCATTCACAAGGAGGGGTTTGAGTGCTCTTCTTGTCACTAACCTCCTGGATATTTCCTCCCTCTAATAGAAAAAAGACCTGTGCCTTCTCCACTAGGTGTTTAAACATGCTTTCAAAACAAGGTATGGAAAAAGAGGTAATGAGACTGTGATAGAATTTATATATTAAAGTGAATTTGACCTCTTCAAAGCAGTCCCCCTGAAACTCTTGAAGCTAAATTTCCATGATGCTGAAACACATAAAACCATTCTGGAATAGCTTTCAGAACAATTTATAAATATACCAAAGAAATACAGGCTTAATTATTTATTTAAACCCTGTCTTTAACCAGCAGAGAAGACACAGGGATAGTTCCTTTAATCACTGTTCTCAACTCTAAATGATTTTAGGCAATTTCAAAAATTCAAATCCACTATCAATGACCAGACAGTTTCCAACAGTGCAAAGAATGTGTCTGACTTTGGAAAAAAAACAACTCTTGTTTACTACCATGTGCCTAGTACCCAGCTCACAGTATTTGTTAAATACATGATCAATCTCTGAAGCTGTTCATAATAATTGGCTGTGTGCAGCCGGGCGCGGTGGCACCCACTTGTAATCCCAGTACTTGGGAGGCTGAGACCGGAGCATACGGATTTGCGGTCAACCTCAGCTACTTAGTGAGGCCCTCCACAACTTAGTGAGACCCTGTTTCAAAATAAAGAAAAAATAGGGCTGGGGGTGTAGCCCAGAGGTAGAATGCCCCTGGGTCCAATCCCCAGTACCGCAAAAAAAAAAAAAAAAAATGGCTGTGTGCTTTAAACCCAGTGTGACTATTTAGTTTTTCTTTCTTTCTTTCTTTCTTTCTTTCTTTCTTTCTTTCTTTCTTTCTTTCTTTCTTTCTTTTCTTTCTTTCTTTTTCTTTCTTTCTTTCTTTCTTTCTTTCTTTCTTTCTTTCTCTCTCTTTCTCTCTCTCTCTCTCTCTCTCTCTCTTTCTTTCTCTCTTTCTTTCTTCTTTCTTCCTTTTCGTATACATTTTAGCCCATTTCTGCTGCTATAACAAAATGCTCAAGACTGGGAAGTTTATAAAAAGCAAAAATTTATTTCTCATAATTATGGAGGTTGGGCATTCCAAAATCAAGGTGCTTCAACTGGTGAGGGCCTTACTGCTGTGTCATTACCTGGCAGAAGTCACCATGTTGCAGAAGGGCAAAGATGGGGAGAAGGAAAGGGAGAGGAAGAGAGGGAGGGAGGGAAGGAGGAGAATCAGAGCTCAGCCTTTGATTACATGCTCACTCTCATGAAAATGGGATTAATCATTCATAAGGGTGGCACCCTCAAGACCTAATCACCTCTTAAAGGCCCCATCTCTGAATTGTCCCAATGGCAATTCAATTTCAGCATGAGTTTTGGAGAGGACCAGTATTGAAAACCATGGCACAGACATACTGAGAATTACACATTGAAATAAAAATGTTCCTGCACCATGGAAAGATAAGCATTAATTCCACAGATGCTATTATTGAGCAAGATGTTTTTGGAACTGATTTTGATAGGATTTATTTAACAAATAAAACAGGGCAGTGCCACCTCACCAGAAGTTCTCATCTAAGCAAATGAATGGAGGTTACGATAATGAAAATTTCAGGTCAAAATAGTGTGTTCAGGGTAATAAGGGGCCAAGCATATGCAGACTTCAGATGGAAACTTCCACTCTGATATGTCGCCCAGGGAAAGGTAAGACATACAGAAATTGGGGCCACTCAAATGGAAGTGGACACTGAAGGCCTGCATTTTAGTGAAATGAAGGGACTGTCCAGTAACAAAAGAGCAGAACAAGTGGCAAAAGATGTTCCATGAAAAGGATACTTTGCAAGAAACGCCAGGGGGAGAGGGGTTGTTCAACAGTAAAAGCAGGTAGACAAGCCGGTGTAATCCCAGTACTTGGGAGGCTGAGACAGGAGGATCGCAGGTTCAAGTCTATTCTCAGCAACTTAGTCCATTGGCAACTTAGTGAGACCCTGTTTCCAAACAAAAAATAAAATAGGGCTGGGAGTGTAGCTCAAAGATAGGATGCCCCTGAGTTCAATCCTCAATACCACCAAAATAACTAACTAACTAACTAAATAAGTAAATAAATAAATGAATGCAGGTGGATGTGTGGTGTAAGAACTGATAAGAAGCCTCTGGATTTTGCCACCACAGGGTGACTTGAGGACATCATGAGGAATCTTGAGAAGCCAAGCAGAGGGGCCTACATGGGGGAGAAGGAGTCCCAAGAGGCCTGCACTGGAGTGGAAGGGGAACAGGAGGGTGGTTTCAAGGAGGTATTGGGGTAAAAAATGTTGCTTAGGAAAGCAAAGACAAAAAGATGCTCACAAACCTAAGGTAAAGGAAAGACGATTCAAGGAAAATAACAAAAACTTTAAGGGGCAGGACCTCAGAGGACACAGAAACAAGACAGAAAATGGAGATATTTTCCTTAAAAAGAATGTTGGGCATGGGGGTGCATGCCTGTAATTCCAGTACTTTGGAGGCTGAGACAGGAGGATCTCAGGTTCAAGGCCAATCTCAGCAACTTAGTAAGACCCTCAGCAACTTAGTGAGACCCTGTTTCAAACTGGAAAATAAAATAGGGCTGGGGTGTAGCTCAGAGATAAAATGCTCCTGGGTTCAATCCCTAGTACCACAAAATAATTTAAAAAAAAAGAAAAGAAAGAAAGTGAAACTTCTGCTTCAGGTAGGATGCAAAAATCACAGTGGGCCAAGGCTCCTATTAACAGTGATAACTGTGAGAGGGTGGATAGATTACAAAATCCTGTTTTTCAAGCATCAGAGAACTGTGGATGCAGTAAGGACTGGGTGGGCTACATTTCCAGATGTGGGGAGATCATTCTGGGTAGAAATGATGCTGGGATTTTCTGTTTCCATGGAAACCATTTCTGTTTTCCCCCCTGGGGGACTTTGCTTCCAGGTGGGGATTGAGAATCTGAAGGAGCAGAGAAGAGCTTTTGTTGGGAGAGCCTGCAAAGCTTCTGCAGCCAGTGAGGCCAGGGTGGAAACTGGAAATGCCAGGGCCTGAGCTTATCTGCTGCCTGCTGGAACTAGGTGGAGGCCCGGGGAGATGGGCAGAAACTCTGAGCAACAAAGCGAGCCCTCCTGCCTTCTCCAGGTGCTCAGCAAAACACCTGCCAGATGTTACCTCTGACGCCAGGCAAGTCTCCCCTGGAGACAGTTGCCAGATTCCGAAAGATGTCTGCAGAGGTGTGATGGTCTGCAAATATGTTCATAAATTGTTTCATGCACTTCCCTTCAGCAGAGCTAACTACTCTCCCCTTGGCTCTATTTAGAGAATAGCTTCCGATGAACAGAATGTGGCAGGCATGATGGAGCGTGGCCTCTGAGCCTAAGTCACAAGGCCTGTACTTCCTTCTTGCTCTCTCTCACATCAGTCATCCTGGGACTGACCAACTCCCACATCATGAGGACACACAGGCCCCGCACAGACGCTTCATGGAAATGAGGTTCCTGGCCAGCAGCCAGAAAGGAAAGTCTCCAGCCAAGAGCCAGGTGGCAAAGCTTGGAAGCAGGTCTCCCAATCCCTCCTGTCGTCAGCCTGATGGCAGCCTCAGCCAGCAGCATGACTGAGACTACATGGGACCCTCAGCCAAGTCACCTAGCCAAGCTGCTCCCAGATTCTTGACCCACCGAGACGGAGATCACAAGCTGCTACGCTTAGAGTGGCTTGTTATGCACAACTAGACAATGAACACCAGTGCAAAGTTAGAGAGCTAAACAGAAATCCTCTAAGAGGCACAACCGAATCTTCTACAGTCTTTTACAGCTGAGACAGAAACTAGCTTGGCTCAGTCAAACAGCAAGAAGAGGAGCAGACCAGAGACACAGTGATCTTACAGCATCTGCAGCTTAGCACCTGGATCAGCTCAGTTTTTATCATATTGATGTTTTTAGTCTCTTACTCTCTCTGCCTAGTGAAGGATATGACTCATTGGTAGAAGAGAACATCAGGTAGAACATCTACTCTCCTTTTCCATACAATGTAAAGAAAGAAATAATTACACATGTGAAGGAAGAAGATGACATGACCAATAATCAGGAGAAAAAAAAACATTCAATAGAAGTAAAATCACAGGCAAGCCAAGTGTTACAGACAGCGAATAAAGACTTTAAATTGATTGTTTCTTTGAATGAAGGGAACATATCATAAGATAGACCAAAATGATGAAGAATTTCTCCAAGGAATATAAGTTTATAAAAAAATATCACTATCTGGAGCATGAAAGGGAGGGAAGGGGAAGGGAATAGGGTGGGACTGAAGGGAGGGCTAAATGTGCAATGTGTGCATGTATGATGTTCATACCCTGACATATATCAAAATGTATAATTACAATTTACAATGCACCAATAAATGAACATAAAAAGTTAAAAAAAATCAACTGGGCATCTAGAATTGAAAAACATATGATGATATATGAAGGTGAGATAAAGATGGTAGGTTTAACAGCAGCCTGGACACAGCAGAACACAGCATTAAAGAATTGGAAGAAATCATCCAATTTCAGGAAGAAAAAGAGTGAGAAGCACAGTTAAGAGCAAAAGTGGCGTATGAGATGCTCACAGAAAGCCCAACATTGTGTGTGTGTGTGTATGTGTGTGTGTGTGTGTGTGTGTGTGTGTGTGTGTGTGTGTGTTTGGAGTCTCAGAAAAGAGAAGAAAGAGGGAAGATTGGGCAGAAGTAATATTCAAAGAGATAATGACAGATAATTTTGCAGTGACGAGAAAGGAAGAGAAACACTTCATCTTCTGAACTGTTAGCAAAAGAGAAGAAAACAGGAAATGCTGAAAACGCTGGCATCAGGTATACGAGGCCACGCGAGGGGAGAGTCTGTCTCACATCTTCAGAGAGAGGTAGGACACAAGTTGGCTTTCAGAGAGTGAGGACATCTAAGGAAGTGAGTTTGAAACCTGGAGAGAATAGAAAAGGGATAGATGAGTCATGTGGGCAACTCACTAAGGAATTAGCTAAAAGGGTAAGAAATGACAAAGAGGCCTCATCTGAAGCTTTATGAAATAATTTGTGGTGAGAGTGATGAATATTATTGAGTATCTTTCTCTAGTAGTATCTACAAACTCACTATCAAGACTAGGAAATAATTTGAGTGTGATGGCACACACCAGTAATCCCAGTACATGGACGGCTGAGATAGGAGGATCAGGGGTTGAAGATCAACCTCAGCAATTTAGCAAGAATCTCAGCCACCTAGGGAGACCCTGTTTGAAAAGAAAAAAAATAAAAAGGGTTGGGGGTGTAACTCAGAGGTAGAATGCCTTTGTTTTCAATCACCAGTAACACACACACACACAGAGAGACTAGGAAAAACACCTATGTGTGTGCACACTCAGAAACACACACAGAAGAATTTAATCAATGTTGGGCAAAATCAAGTTGAGTGATGAAATTCAAGCAGACACAGAATGTAGAACACTTGTTGATGAACAGTTAAAACAGCTGATCACCTAATCCAGGCCAAGCAGTGAGAATACAAGGCGAGAGGCCAGTGGTCTGGGAACAGCAGGATAGGGGTATGGGACTAGTGTCTTTGATGGAGGGAAATATATTGAGTAGTACGGTACTCAGTGGTGAGCGAGTGGAAGAAACCAAAGGTTGTGAGCACAATGAGGACTTTGCCTCCTCACAGACAGAAACTCTGGGGGAGTATAAGGTTGAGAAGGGGCCATTAATAGTGTGTGAGATGACATGGCAACGAAGACAGCTATGCCAACAAGGTGAAAAATCATGAAGCCAACAGTTCCCTAGACCGGGGGTGCGGCCCAGGTCAGACCCACCCTCTTTTAGTGTATTTCATCCCCTCTCCCTGGATTTCTACCTTGAGCTAAAGGGCAACTATTTATGATGGATTTTTCAGTTAAATCATAATTTTTAAGGAAAGTTTCATTTTGTAGGCTTCCTTGCTAACATGAAGCAGTCTTTTGAAATTTCTATTCAAACTGTTAAAAATAAAAATATATAAATAACATTTTTGAAAAGTCACTCTTTCATACATGCCTGCCTATTTTCTTTTTGAGCCCCAGCTAAAGAGAACATACAGACTTACAGAATTTGAACTTCAGAAAGAATAAGTCCACGTGGCTCTTGGAATTTGAAGTGGGAAATAGGAGGTCAGGACATTTAAAAAAAAGGAGCAAGTAAGAACATCCAATTTAACCTGCCGCTCATCTTATCCATAAAACATCAACACCCATGGAAGTATATTTGGGGGACAACGTAGAGCAAATGTGACTTAGAAAATGCAACCAGGACATCTTTGTGGTGCCGGTGACCCCATGGCCTCATAGCCGCTTAAAACGTTGTGTAATTTCCCAGTGGTGATCAGGTACCTTGTGGGTTGGAGTAATCAGTAGATAAAGATTGTTTATCACTTGAAGGATCAGTTAACAGAAGCCACATTAGATGCCCCTCAAAATGGGGATCCAGGGGCTGGAATGTAGCTCAGTGTGTAGAGCGCTTGCCTAGCATGCATGAGGACCTGGGTTCAATCCCCAGTACCATAAAAAAAGGGGGAGGGACTCCATAATTTGGTCCTACACTCATAGAAATGTCTTTATCCTCAGATAAATTTTGTTCTTATATCCTCAGAAGTGTCAATTCTTTTCATAAAACTTACTTCTGACCTTTAAGTTTCCTTCAATCAAGTGCTTAGAAGCTAACATATACATCTAAAATCAAGAATTAGCAGGCTCACACAATTTTATAAAATACTATTTTTGTTTTGTTATATTCTGCCATGTGCCATAACATCCCAAGGTCAGAAGTTGTAGGGGAGAAAAAGAACAATTTTGCAGTGTTTATTGAGAGTGCTAAAACTAGAAAGTACTTTTTCATAAGTTTAATTTAATTTGAAAGACATTTATAAGCTTCTAGAAATAGTTGCTTGGAACAACAACTAAGAGAAGAACGTGGTCAGTTCTTATCAGCAGGAAGCCTGCCAACCTTGGATGTACTATTTTGTTTCAGGGTTTTTTATTTTTGGAGCAGTGGGGTAGGGTTGAGTTGGAGGAGATGATAAATTCACTTTGCATTTGGGATTGGGTAATTAAGTGTCATAACAAAACCAATTGGAAATTCATAAGGAACCACACAAATGCTCCTAATTTTGCACCAAGGTGATTAATCTAAGACTTTTAGCACTTGAAATCATTATCTTCTCATTGACAGGAGGTTTTCTATGTTCTCTTCCTTTCCCAGTTCAAACCCCTTGGCATAGCTCACCTCCAACCGTATTCAGAAACAGTCACTGTCTCTTCCCCACACTGCAGTCTCCATAAAATCAGTAAGTAAATCCCAGAAACCATCATCTAACTTATCAAAAGCAAAGAAATTTTTTGTTAGTCTTCCTGCATCAAAAGCTTCCACAGTTTACCTGTATATTAAAATTCCACAGCATTTTATTTTACTAACAACTCTGCTCTTTTGGGAAAAGGTTGTACAGACTGTTAGAATAGCCTTTTAATATGTATTTTCACAGGTTGCTTCTATTCTTAGTGAGAAGCTCTTTAAATTTTTGCTAAGATCATCCTCCATAGCTAGCTGTAGAGGTAGCAGGAGAATGAAGTATTAGAGCTTACATCTTTACATTTTATAAGCTATGTTGAACACGCCTTCTTTGAAATCACTAATTTAATACAATTCCTTACAATATTTCTCTGAGCCAGCCGTGTTTGAGAACTGTGCAGGAGAACCCCAAGCCCCAGGGTACCTAGCAGTGATGGAGTGAGAAATAAAGAGACAAAACAAACATAGTACACCTTCCCCAAGGGCTAGTTTCATTTTCCAGTAAGAAATGTATAACACAAGTACTAGAGAATGGAATGAAAAGGTCATGAGAATTTTTAGGCTGGAACACCAGTTATCAAACACATCTGAGACCTTTGGCCTGGTCAAGTCCTAGGCTGGACTTGACATTAAACGTAACTTGGAGTTTCTCCTCTATGGTCTCAGACCTGAGTCTAATAACAACAGTCACTGTGAACGTTGCATTTCAAAATGGATCTCTCTGATGCAAGAACACTCCTACATGTAATTTGTACTGCAAGGTGCTGGGCCTGCGGATTCCTGCGGATTTATTTCAGCAAATAGTCACGGAGTATCTGCAAGGGTTCAGAACTGAGCTGTGTGGGGCTCCACCCCCTCCCAGGTGCGGAGCTTGGATCCTCAGGTCCTAGAACAGTTAGCCAGCTGGCAAGATCCATTCAGGGGGTTCCACTCAACTCAAAGCTGAACCAGAAGGATTTTATTAATAGTTAGATTCAGTAAGAATTTTGATAAGGGTGGGGAACTATGAATAAGTTTGTGCCAGATAAGATTGCACTAAGTGCCAATGCATGGCCTAAAGGTTTTGAAATGGGAAAAAGCAGATGGCTTCATTCCTGTCTTTAAATAATTTGTGGGCAGTCCTGATATTTGCAACAACAGCGCTGAACCTACAGGACATTAAACTAAGTGAAATAAGTCAGGCAGAGAAAATGCATTATTCATTACAGTTACAAAAAACAAAAAACAAAAACAAACAAAAAACACCTATAGTAATCAACTTATGAAGAGGAAAGGTATATTTTGGGGTGTGCGTGTGTGTGTGTGTGTGTGTGTGTGTGTGTGAGAGAGAGAGAGAGAGAGAGAGATTTCAAATTTCATTACAAAGCTGTAGTAATCAAAATGGCATAATGCTGGCATAAAAACAGACACATGGACCAGTGGAACAGAATAAAGAATCCTGAAATAAATCCAAGCATCTATGGCCAAACTAATTATCAACAAGGGCAACAAAAAGAAACAGTGAGGAAAAGATAGTCTCTTCAATAAATGGTGTTAGTAAAACTAGATTTCCACATGCAAGAGAATGAAACTGAAGCCCGGCATGGTGGCACGGTGGCACATACCTGTAATCCCAGTACTTGGGAGGCTGAGACAAGAGGGTTACCGGTTTGCGGCCAGACTCAGCAATTTAGAGAGGCCTTTCACAACTTAGTAAGAGCCTGTTTCAAAATAAAAAATAAAATAGGGCTGAGGGTGTAGCTCGGAGGTAGAGAGCCCCTGAGTTCAATCCTAGTGCCAAAAAAAAAGAAAGAAAAGAGGAAAGGAAGGAAGGAAGGAAGGAAGGAAGGAAGGAAGGAAGGAAGGAGGGAGGGAGGGAGGGAGGGAGGGAGGGAGGGAGGGAGGCTCTTATGCAATACAGAAAAAAATCAACTCAAAATGAATAAGACATAAATACAAGGTCAGGAGCCATAAAACTCCTAAAGGAATTTATAGGGGAAAAACTCCTTGACATTGGTGTTAGAAGTGATTTTTTGGATATTACACCAACTGCTTAGGCAACAAAACCAAAACTACACAGGTGGGCCCACATCAAACTTCAAGATTGTGCACAACACAGGTGTATTTTGGCTGTTTCAGAAGTCCCAGCCATGACTGCTCAGTGCATTGCTTGGGCCCCATGACAAGGCAGTACACCATGGCAGGGAGCCAGTGGTGGAGCAAAGCTGCTCCTCTCATGGTTGTTGGGAAGCAAATAGAAAAGGAAGATGAGACCAGGGTCCAGAGTCTCCATCAAGGGTAGGCCTTCAATGACCTAAACCCTTCCACTAACCTCACCTCTTAAAGGTTCCACGATCTCCCAATAGCACCAGGCTGAGGACTAAGGATCGAAGACATGGGCTTTACGGGACATTTAAGATCCCAACAATAGCAGAAAGGAAAATATGACATGATCCTACTTATATGCAGAATCAAAAAATTCAATATGTAGAAACAGAAAGTAGAAAGTGTACCAGGGACAGGGGATTGGGAGAAATGTATTAATATCAATCAAGGATACAAAGATGTAGTTAGCTCAGACAAGCCCAGAGATCTAATGTTCAGCTTGAAAACTATACTTAATAATACAGTATTTTATACTGGAAATTTGTTGAGAGAGTAGTATTTTCAGTACTCTTACCACAAAAAAAAAATTAAAAGGAAAAAGAATGGTAACTATGGAAGAGAAGGACATATTAATTTACATGACTGTGGTAATCACCATGCATATGTATATGAAGACATCAAGTTGTATACCTTAAATATACATAATGAAAGCAAAAATAATCTATATTGTATTTATGCATAATAACTCGTTGTTTATAATAATTGATATTCCATCAGACAACTGACAAACAACTTCAAAAGCTGAAGGAAAAGTCTAATACATCACCATATGTGAGGGGCACGTGCTGAGTATGGCCAGCCCGGAAGAGGCTGCTCATTTAATGGTACGTTCAGAGAATAGCTCCGAAGATGAATGTCAAGAGAAAGCCGTGACTCAAACCTCAGCAAGGGTGTGGGAGCCAGAAGCTCCCAACACAGCCAGCTGGACAGCCAGAGTGGATGGAGGAAGTAGAATGTGCCAGTTGGGATCTCCTCGCCTGGTTTCCCAGGGCAGAGTTAGCCCAGGTCCACAGCATGACAACCTCCATTGCTGGAACTTTTCGTCTGTATCTTACCATCCTCTTTCAAGCATTTTAGTCTTGGGTCCTGGGAGTGACCTGGAGTTGAAAGGGAGGGCCCTGGGTGTGGCCAACTTTTCAACTGGGCCCTCTTCTGTGTGCCCACAACACGAAGGTGCCAGGGCCTTTGCAGAACACACAGGGCCTCCCAAGACCTGACGCTAGGGCTGTCCCTAGGGTCCAGGTGACTTGGCTAACCCTCTCCATGTTTTTCCATGTCATCTCCTTTTTTGGACCAAGAGTACGATTGCTCTAGAACATCCCTAACAAGCCCACAATTGTCAGGCTACTGTATCCTGTATAACAAAGTGGCACATTTAATATTAATAGATTTTTCTATTTACATCATTTGCTGCTTAACGACCTACTGTAGATAATCTTCAGTACTTTTAATATATCCTATTAGATGTGCTCTGCTGGTTTCTAGCCTGTTCTTTCTGGGAGACATTCTTACAGACTCATTACCCAGACAGCTAGTCTTTGTGGACCTAATATATTTTCAGAATATCTCACTTTGTGATACCCCTCATGCACCCTCTAGAATGATGGTGGTTGGGATGACCATATTAGTTTCCTGTAGGTGCTGAAACAGATTGTTCCAACCTGGGGGTTTAAAACAACAGGTATGTATTCTCTCTCATTCTGGAGAAGTCTGAAATCAAGTTGTGAACCCAAGCAAAGGCTCTAGAGGAGACCTTGCCCCTTGCCTCTTCTAGTTGCTGATAACTGCCAGCACTCCTTGGCTTATGACTGCATCCCTCCTCTCTCTGCCTCTGTAATCCTTTGGCCTCTTTTTTTTTTTTTTGTCTATATAACCTCCCTCTGCCTCATTCTTGGAAGGATACTTGTCATTGGGTTCAGGGCCCATACAGATAATCCAGGATGATGATCACAACTCAAGATCATTAGTGTAACTGCATCTATGAAGACGCTTTTTCCAGATAAGATTACATCCATCTGTTCTGATTAGGATGTGGACACATCTTTCTGGTGACAAACAAGCCCAGTTTTCCTGGGATTGAGGGGTTTCCCAGGACATCAGACTTTTACCACCCAAATGGAGACTGGTTGGTTACCCTAACTCTGAGAAGCAGATTCCAGAAGACTGACACTCTTAGGCAGAGTGAGACAGTGGTTCTCAAAGTATGCACCCTGTATCACCAGCAGCGGCAGCACCTGGGAATTTGTTAGGAATGCACATCTGGGCCCTATTCAGACCTACAGCTTGAGAAACACTGAGGTCACTCTAAAAAATTCTGTCCTAACAAGTTTCCAGGTGACTCTAATATGCACTAAAGTTTGAGACCCATTGAAGTAAGATTTGAGTCTTGGCCAAAAGAGAACAAAAAAGCAAAGAGAAAAAAAATACCCAGCTGGAACTGTGGTTCTCAGCTCTGGCAGCACATTAGAAAGAATCACATGAAATGCTTTGTAAAAATACTGATGCCCAAGCCCCATAATTGGTCTGGGGAGGAGCCCAAACAATGGTGCTTTTAGAAAGCTCCCCAGGTGATTACAGTGTGAGCCAGGACCCAGAGGAACCCAAGCCACAAGACTGCAGCCAGGGGCCGCGTAATGAGTACATGAGCAAAATGTGGGCTTTAGACGACGTTCACTGGTTCCTTTGTGCTCTGAGCACCAGAATAAACATAAGCCTTTTATTTTGAACTTAAAAAGAATTAAAGACTACAAAACAGACTACTAAATGTAATTTCAGTGTAATTTGAGAAATAAAAGAATGTGAATAGCTCAGGGGTAGAAAAGGGTAGCAAGTTAAGATAGAGCAAGGTAAAGATTCAATGTGGAAGAGGGGCAGAGAGGCTGAATCCCTTTGCGGAGGGGGAGCTGCTTCCCACCGTTGATAAAGTGAGCTCTCTCAGAAGGAGCTGGGGTTGATAAGACACCATCTCAGCCCATATGCATGCAGCTATTGCAGCAACATGGGTTTTGACTTCTGCCATTTTCCCCCACTGCTCTGTTGTTCTAATTGGCAGAGGTGTCTAAAAGACAACACAGAAAGGCCAAAGCCAGTGAAGGGAGTTGTATTACTCACAGTTCCCAACAGAAGGGAGCACACCATGCCATTGCAGGAGGAGGTGCAGGGCAGGAGGCAGGAGTGAGGGAAGCTGCCCAGAGCCTTCATGGTGGTTTCCGTGGGAAGGATAGGGTGAGACCGGGAAGACCAGTTTTTGTAATCTTAGGATTGGATAGTCTGAATAACTGTGGCAGGCTCCACAGGGTCCAAGGGTCCAAGAGCCGGAGTCTCAGAATAGGAGTGACCAATGATGCAGTCCCAGGAGAGACACTGGTGAGAGTCCAGGTAGAAGAGCAAAGAGACTGAAGTCCGAACCCCGGCCAGAACGGACACACCTTCACTCAAAAAGAACCGAGCTTGCCATCTGGCTGCTTCTTTCTTCTTCCACTCTTTATTCCATCCGGGCCCCCAGTCTCTAGTTGTCTAGTACGTAGCCTTGGGGCGATTTAGGACAAAGGAAACACTGGTTTGGTGTGCAAGTGTAAGATAAGGAAGTGGCTGCAGATCTGGGCTTGGGTTGGTTGCTTTGCAAAGAAGAGATGTACTCTCAGGGAAGGTGCTGGCTATCTCTGGGAATCAGAGAGCCCCGCGAGTGGCAGTCTCTCCAGTCCCAGGACACCAAAGCATCATAAAACACAGAAAATAAAAATATAGTTGATCCACACACATAACCTAAAACCAAAGGCTCTTACTCTCTGGTGTGCCCCATAGGGAGCCTGAACATTTAAAACCAGGAAGTAGGTGATGGAAGTTGGGGAGCTGATTGAATAGAAGCTGTGGGTATAAATAAGATTATCCTGGAGCGAAGAAATGAAGGTGAGTGTAGAGCCTAAACCCATTTGTTAGTGAGTGTGAGTAGAGGAAGACTCAGTGGAGGGGAGAGAAGAAGTCAGCAGAGAGAAGGGATGGTGACAAGAGGGCAAAGGAACATAGGATTGTCTCTGAGAGGTGGAGCCAAGATTGGCATCAGTGACATTTGAGGGATGGATGTGAGGCCGGTCCACAATCACCTAATAGGTAAGTGCTTTCAAGAGACATAGATGAGTTTTTAAAGAAATTTGACTGTTAAGGGAAGAATAGGACTCTTAGGAAATCCCATGTCACAGTATGACTGGTTTTGAAGATAAAATAGATCTAGCCATGTATGTACAGGGAGAAAGGAGGCTACTGTCAGGACCATGAAGGTTAATCTGGATTCTCAACTTGATGGATTGAGAAGCGCCTAGGAGTCCATGATGTTGGGGTGTGTTGATGAGATGATTGGCATGTGGAACAGCAGGTCAAGGGGGCAGTCAGCACTGTCTTAGAGACTGGGGGCCCGGATGGAATAAAGAGTGGAGGAAGGAGGAAGCAGCCAGATGGCAAGCTCAGTTCTTTTTGAGTGAAGGTGTGTCTGCTCTCGCCGGGGATCGGACTTCAGTCTCTTTGCTCTTCTACCTGGACTCTCACCAGTGTCTCTCCTGGGACTGCATCATTGGTCGCTCCTATTCTGAGACTCCGGCTCTTGGACCCGTGACCAGTTGCTGGTTCCTCTAGTTCTCCAGGTGCCGGCAGCCACCGGAGACTATACCACTTCTGAAATGTAAATCAATTTGATAAATCCCCTTCTATAATCTACATAGCCTGGGAATTCAGTTACTCTAGAGAACCTTGACTAATACAAGGGAGAAACCAAATGTTCAAAAAACAGGTAAAATCATGGAGCACTCTCCTGAAGAGACTGAAGGGGTGGGATCCAGGACAATGCTGCATCGTGATAAGGGAACTGATAAGTCTTCATAGACAAGAGCAGGAAAAGAGGTAGGGGATACAAAATGTGGTCCAAGGAGAATGAAGTTTGGTGTTTATGTTGGAGTGGCTTCTTGGTAAATAAGGAGCTGAGGCCATCCATCCACTAAGACTTCTGGGTACAGCTGACAGCAGTATGGGCATTTAAGGAGAATTTAAAGGTTGTGTGGTAGTTGCTGGGGGAACCGGCAGAGTTTGTTCTGAAAGAAGCAAGGAGCCACAAAGAGGATGGGCTGAGGTTAGAGCAGGGGGCAGGGGAGTACTGGGGAACAGGTGTCACCAAAAACGGGGACATGCTTGAAAGTCTGTGTAAGGGTAGCTTTATCTAAGTCATTCACCTCCACCTGGCAGAAGGCTAAAATTATCAGTTTTCCTGAGGCACAGCTGAGGTCAGGAGAATTCAGTCACAGTTTACACACTAAATGGTGAGGCCCCGGGTCTTCTTTCCTCTTCTGGAGCATGCAAACTGTCAGACTTACACTCATTCCCCTACACACTCATGCTGGGGCATTTGAGGACTGCTCTTGAGCCCTGGCAATGGTCTACACATAACAGTAGGAAGACCCAGCCAACACTCCCTACCTCGAAGCCACCAGGCTACAAGCCCTACACTGCATTTTACATATGAACTGACTGGATCTGCAGACATCGGACATAAGCACTCAGCAGCACAAGATGCACTGTGGACATTGGGGCTTGACAGTTCTATATTGTGAGGGGCTATTTTGCACATCATAAAATGCTTAGCAAAATCCCTGGCTTCCAGCCAGGCGTGGTGGCGTACGCTTGTAATCCCAGTACTTGGGAGGCTGAGACAGGAGGATCCGGGTTCACGGTCAGTCTCAGCTACTTAGTGAGGCCCTCTGAAACTTAGTGAGACTCTGTTTCAAAATGAAGAATAAAAATTAGGGCTGGGGGTGGAGCTCGGAGGTAGAATGCCCCTGGGTTTAACCTCCAGTACCGCAAAAAAAAAAAAAGTCCCTGGCTTCCCCCACTAGATGCCAGTACTCCCTACCTCAATTGTAACAATCAGAAATATTTCTAGATATCACCAAATATCCCTTAAGGACAAAATATCTATGCACACACCCACCCAGCTGAGATTACTTATATAGCATAAAAGGAAAGACAAATTCCAAAACAAATAAATAGAAAAAAGGGATAATAATGTATCTTTGGGTAAAACCCCTAAAATTAATATCCTGATAGATATGAATATGTATGGTTTTAATAAAACAAAAATAAAATGTGATTACAAATAATCACATTCAGGCAATGACAAGAAATAGACCCTGGGAACCAAAAATATGAGGTGAAAATTGGAAATAAAACAGAAGTATTGGAAGGCAAAATTGAAATAAAAATAATCTTCCAACCAGTAAGACAAAGTAATATAGAAATGAAAAATGGGAAAGAAAAAATAACACAGGAAAAGATCATTCCAGGAAGCTGACATACAAATAATAGATGTTCTTGAAAATGTGTTCTGAGAAAAATAGAAAGGAAGAAATTACCATATAAATAATTTAGGAAAACTTCCAGGAACTGAAGGGTATAAGACTCCAATGGGAATGTTCCTTAAACATCCAGTACAAGTGGATGAGAGACACTGACCTCAGAGTAATTGAGGCAAAATTTCAAAAAACTGGGACTAAAGAGAAAAACCTCAATGATTCCAGAGCAAAAACTATACCATGAAAAATTGGAAATTAGAATGGCATTGGGTTTCTCTTAGCAATAACGGAGACTATAGCATAATGAAAAAGACGTTCAAAAATTCAAAGAAACAATACCAAGTGCTGTAAGGGATGTGTAACTACTAAAAATCTCACACATTGCTGGTGCAAATGCCAAGTGGCACAGCCAATTTGTAAAATGCTTTGGCCACTTCTTATAAACTTAAATGTAAGTTTACCATATGACTTAGCAATCCCATCCAAAGGGAAAGAAAATAAAACTTAGTCACCAAGATGTATATGTAAATATGTATTGCAAAATTATAAATAAAATCTCCAAACTGATACAAACCAATGCCATCAGTCAGTAAAGAGACAAATTGCAGCTTATCCATAGAGGGGATACTACTTAGCCTTTAAGAGGAATGAAATACTAATAATACACAACATGGGTGAATCTTTAAACGTTATGCTAATTGAAAAGACAGAAAATCTGAAAAATACAAAACTATAGTGACACAGAACAGTGTGGTGGCTGCCTGAGGCTTGGTTATAGAGGGACATGAGAAAACATTTTAGGGTAATAACACTGTTTTATATCTGATTGCAGTAGTGATTACACAACTGTATATTGTTGTCAAAATCATAAAACTGTATACTTTGATAATCAATTAATATTATTATATGTAAATTATGCATCAATAAAGATGATAAAAATATATGCAATTAAAGCCAGGCATGTTGGAGCACACTTGTAATCCCAGTACTTGGAAGGCTGAGACCGGAGGATCCGAGTTCGCGGCTAGCCTCAGCTACTTAGTGAGGCCCTCCGCAACTTAGTGAGACCCTGTTTCAAAATAAAGAATAAAAAATAGGGCTGGGGGTGTAGCTCAGAAGTAGAATGCCCCTGGGTTCAATCCCCAGTACCGCAAAAAATAAATAAAATAAAATAAAATAAAAATATGTACAATTAAAAATAATTGTTCATGGCCTAGAATTTTATATCTTGCCAAACTATCACTCAATTATAAAAGATTGGAAAAATACATTTTTAAAAATGCAAGCATTTAATACCTTCTAGACAATACTTCTAAGCAGGATGCCAAAGATATATTCTATAAACACAAGGAACTTAACCATTAGCCAAGAAAGAAAAACATATGAGAACTCCAACAGGAGGAAAGTTAATCAACTGCCCAAGGGATAATGAAAGGATGAAAGATATCCTGCCACCCTGTGGGAACCGGAAGATAAAGGAATGTCTAGAACAAAATATATGTAAACTACAAATGATTTGAGGCACTTGAAAATATTACAGAATGATAGTTTTGGTGGAAAGCCTAGAATAAAAATATAGTGCATAAAGATGTATGTACATAGCAAAGGAAAAGTTAAACAATTACTAAATCCAAGAAAAATGCAATGACAGTACATTAAATGACTCAGCTGTGGATCATGGTAACATTCGCATAATAATGAAAACACCAAAGGATACGTCAAGTTGAGATAAGAGGTGAAGGGAAAGACCGGGAGCAAAGGTCAATTGAATATGTATTTCTTGGAAATACAGAGATAAATATTCAAATAAACAGATGAAAAACATTGAAAGATGTTGCCTTTAGAAAACAGGACATGGAGAAGGGAAAGTTGAAGCAGAGTGATTCTAGTTATAAATCTTGCAGAATAATGTAACATCTTTAAAAGTAAAATTGAGCAACACACACAGGAAATACATCAAGAGGGGAAGGGAATGTGTGTTCTGATAAAATTAAGCTGAATTAGAGGCAGAGGCTAAAATGAATAAAGGGGAAATAGAATGACCTGAATGAAGGATTGAATAGAGAGGCCAGCCATATGGGTCAGAGTGTGGATGGTGAGCGAGGTCAGCAAATTCAATGGCTGTGGAGGAGGGCAGGGAACTAATGGAGGCAGTGGAGGTAGGAGTGGCATTCAGCCCTCAGATCAGAACTTCGTGTTTTGAAAACCATCTCTATCCATTTTCTATTCCTCTATAGGTCAGGTCTTTATGTGCCAATTTTATTCTCAAACAAAATGTTCCTTTTGTTCTATTCTGAATAATGTTATCACTAGAGTAAGAGTCATAATAATGAAGGACCGTGGTAGAAGCAATGCCTTTACTATGCAAGTCTTTAAGAGACACACAGTGCTAAACATGTATATGCTGTAGCATTTGATTAGAATCTGTCTTTGGCAGATAAATTTATTTTTACTTATTCTGGACTACCGCTCAAGATTAAATGTCTACAAGAGTCATGATGAAGATGATTTTAAAAAATACATCCTAAACCATTTTATGAATACCATGCTTTAAGAATTGGCTTCGAGGAATGTCAAGAATGTAGATAAGCTAAAACCCCTAAATCTAGAATACAACTAATGGCTTAAAATACATCTTCAAAGTGAAGATTATCACAGTGCCCAGTCCATAGAACAGTGTGAGCATTAATAAAATACATGTGCTGGACTGGTAGCCAGGTGTGCTGGATACCTGTCCACAGTGATGACAGTGCTGGTGTTGGTGGCCATGGTTGGCAAGGTATAAGAGCTAGCATACTCCTCTTGCAGCCCCACCTCCATCTACCTGTATGTGGCATGTGCCCATCTTTTCTAGCAGGTTTATTCCTTGCCTTGGAATGCACTTGTGCAATCTTGGCTTGTCTTTATCATGTCTCAAAGAGCAAGAACTCTATTTTATTGACCTTTGATCCTTCAACATTGCAAGTGCACAGACTCAAGAAGAATAAGTGCTCGACATTTACTGTGAGAATGGACTTGTAAAATATTGACTATGAGCTACCATCCATAGCTATTTATGCACCCCAAAAAGTGACCGATAATCTGTTGTTTGAAGGCCCACAATAAAAACTTACGGGACATCCCGTTATTTTATCAGTGAGACTTGAGCTCATGACAAGGCCCATCTCTGACATGTTCCAGGGTTCTTGGGAGATAGCCTCTCTGGCTTCCCACTTTCAGGTGATAAAATATAAACTCCCCACTTTTCATTTATAACTGTACCAAATAGAGTGGTGCTTACTGTTGCAATGGATAAACCCTTGAGTCTCAGGGATTCACACAACAGAAGTGTATCTATTATTCATTTCAGATGCAAAAGAAATTTTACTGAGCATCAGGCTTTCCATGTCACCACTCCGGGACCCAGATTCCGTATATCTTGGGACTCTGCCCGTCTCCATCTGTTCATGCTGCTATAACAAAAGTATCATACACTGGGTGGCTTAGAAACATATTTATCTCTTAGAGTTCTGGAAGATGGACAAGTCAAAGCACTGGCAGATTCTTTATGTGCTGAGGCCCTGTTTCCTGGTTCATAGATGGTGCCTTCCAGCTGTGCCCACACCTGGACAGGAGCTCACTTGGACCTCTTTTATAAAAGCATAAATTCATTCACAATGGTCCTCCCAAGACCTAATAACCTCCCAAAGACTCCATTTCCAAATGCCCACACATTGGAGGTAGGGAATTTGGGGGAGACACAAACATCTGGATAGTAGCATCCCTCCTGAACCAGTCCCAAAGTCACCCTAATGGCCATCTTCATTCTGGCTACCGGGGAGGAGAGGATGGAGAATCATGTGGAGCGCTCTCTTTCAGTTAGCCTGGCTGGCAAGTGGCCCACCTGGCTTTTTTCCTGTGGTTTCATTGGCCAGAACCCACTTTCATGGCCACATCACACTGTAAGGAAGGCCAGAAAGTGTTGGCTGGCTGTCCCCAAGCTGAGGAGAAGCCAGGCTGGTGAATTGTGAGCAGCCCTGCTCCACTGGACCTCTGCAGTGTGGCCTGGCTGTAACCTCCCTTGGACACCACCACATCATTCTTCATCTACCTGTGTCTCAAAGAACTTGCCACTTTTACTTATTTGTGGGTATGTCTGTCACCTCTATTAGAAAGCAAACTCCTTGCACGTAGATGGTCTCATCTTAAAACAGTGCCTAACTGAAGCACACGGCAAGACAATCCATGCCTAGCCACATCCTTCCCTCCATTTCCATGGCATCGCCACAGCGACTCGGGCATGGCAGGTGCAAAGAGAACTGGGGCCCGACCCATGCCATCAGGTGTCCCCCAGCCTATGGATGCCCACAGCTGTTGAGCTCCTAGACGGAAGTCTATCACCTCTGCAGAAAGTGAGAGGATTCACTGGCACTCTTAGTGGGCACAGATTGCCCTTAATTGGACTCTTGTCAAGGACATAGTGAGAAATGTATTATGGAGTGTGTGTGTGTGTGTGTGTGTGTGTGTGTGTGTGTGTCTCACTGGGGATAGAACCCAGGAGAGTTCTTTCTCTGAGCTACACCCCCAGCCCTATTTTATTATTTTGGAAGAAAGTCTCACTAAATTGCCTAGGCTGGCCTCAAACCTGTGATCCTCCTGTTTCAGCCTCCCAAGTACTGGGAATACAGGTGTGCACCATCATGCCTGGCATCCTAAAACCAAGCTACAGGGAATCTTCTTTTTTCCTACCTACTTACTTTGTTTTTGTTTTTTTTTTAGGATGCCTGGCATCCTAAAACCAAGCTACAGGGAATCTTCTTTTTTCCTACCTACTTACTTTTTTTTATTTCCTTCCAGCCTCTCTCCTTTTCTTTGATTCTTTTCTTTCTTCTTCTTACCCTGCCTCTAACCTTGTCCTCCTCCTTGTCTTTATGTCTTTCAAAAAAACTACATTTTCTTTATTTCTTTTTTTTTTCTTGTTGGCTATGTGTACAAGACAGATCTGGATCAATAATCAGTAATGAAGTACAAATTGACACAAGCTTGGTTTTTCCCTCTTTGGTCTTCAGCAAGCCAGCAAAAAATTTTCCAGGACAGAAGGGGCAGCCAGGGGAGGGAGAGTAAGCCTGATCCCATCCTCCCCCCCCCCCGCCCGCCATGAAGCCCAGGCCTTCTTGCTGGTAAATATGCTGTGTGGCTCTATTTGGACAAGGTAGTTTGGATCTCCTTCAAACAGGCTGCCAATCGATGTCTTGCAGCTTGATGTAGATTATGCTGGAGCTGCTGAGACGCAGTTCTGATAGCAGCCAAAATAGAAATAAATGTGCAGTCTCCTCTCCCCTCAAATTCAGTGGTTGGACCTGCGGTGCACACATGGGTCCCCACCTCTCCAGTGCCTCTTCCTTGTCAGATGAGCTTGTCAACATTGGCTTCCATCAACCACAGACATCTGCAGTGTCGTTCCTGTCCATTGGTGTCATCCAGTTTCTGGACCGGATGGTCGGAACATTGGCTGCGCCCTGGATCTTTGATGCGCCCTTGAATAAGTCACTGTGGAGAGGGGAAGATGAGATGCTTCCCAGGGTGACAGAAAGAGCGTTTCAGAGAACAGGTGGCACCAGGCAAGGATGGAGCTGTGCCAGCTCAACCCCAGGGGCACGTAAAGGAAGGTGTGGGGATAGGCTGGTGGGGAAGGTGGCAACTGGCACCTAATGGCCAGGAATTGGTGCAGTTACATGCAGCGTCCTACAGGGGCAAGAGGCACAGGTCCTCCTGAAAGCAGTCTGCTCCGATGACCCACCATTTACAAATGACCTTGGGAAATTTAGCAAGTGACTTTGTGTCCCTGTTTACTTCTCTGAAAACTGATAACTAAGTGCGGCAGCTTCGGGGGCTTCCCGTGGGCATTGGAATGAGACGGTCCCTGTGGATTCCTTAGCAGGGCATCAGCAGACAGGATACGCTCCTTGAGCATCAGCTGCTGTGTCCGGGCTGGCCAGGCACTCACCACCGCCATGTCCTCCCCCTGGGAAAACAGGCAGACTGTTTTCTAGAGGGAAATGGGACTCTGGACATTTTTGAAGCACCACAGTATAATCAGTCTTACCCCAAACTGAATGGATTTTAACTGGATTGCTTCTCGTTGACCTAGAATAGTGGGGGCGCTTGGACAGCTCAGCTTCCTGCAGGCAGCATAGTCAGGCTTATCCACATCCAAGGCCAGTGAGAGCTTGTGTCCACCAGAGAAGCGTTGGCAGGAGGTGGCATGGAGCTTCCTGGGAAGAAACTACCTTGTGGGCAGAAAGCCTTGAGGTAGGTAAGACCAGACCAAACACAAGCAATTGTTCTTGGGGTGGAAGGACTATTTTGAACACGATCTACAGGGTAAGGGAACAAATAAAGAACAAATCAGTGGATGCCTGAGAGGAATAGAGCTGGCGGTGGTGTGATAGTTGGTCTGGTTTATCAACTTGACCCTCCTAAGATCATATGACTTTGGTTGTGTAACAGCAGATTGAACCGGAAGTCCTGCCCTAAATGTGGGCAGCAGGGTTATGATAGGTGCAAGACTTAGATAAAAGAAGGAGAAAGCCACGTAGAGGGAGCCGCAACTCTTCCTGAAGAAAACGCGTCTGCTCTCGTCTGAGATCGTCAGTCTCCAACTCTGCCGTTTCCTTGAAGAGCTTCTTGATCTTCTGCTCTCGTCTGAGATCGTCGGCCTCCAGCCTTCAAGCTGAAACTTCACCTTCGTTTCTCTGAAGAGCTTCCTTATCTTCACATCTTGGACTGGACTGAATTGGTGGTTGCTTCAATACTAAGGCTCCAGCTCTTAGACCGCCCGACCAGCTACTGATTCCTCTGATTCTTCATGTGCAGTCGAAACTCAGGACTACATTGTGAGCTGATCTAATACATTTTTTTTTCATTCTGTGAATTCTGCTGATCTGGTGAACCCTGACCAATACAGGTGGGTAGTGTGGCTGAGGCAGGATGGAGTACATATGCGTGCAGAGCTCATACCTGTTTTAACCCGAGATGCACAGATTTCTGGTATCTGCACATCCCAGAGAGTGGAGATCCCAAGTTGTAACACAAAGGAAGAAAGAAAGCAATGTCGCTGAAACACCCCAAATCCATATTCTGCCAACCTGAAAAAATAGAGGGAATGTTCATAGGCGACTTTCAGGGTACCAGAGGGAGGGCTTCGTGGCTGAATGAGGTTCCTGTGACCAAGTAGGGAGGTGATGCAGAAGCACGTGGTCCCCTTCTTCTGGACTGTCCTCCTCCCCACCTCTCCAGCCCTCCCTGGAAGCCCTCAGCTCCCAGCCCACCCATGAAGACCATTTCTCAAGAACATGGCGACATTCTCATAAACATGAACGCTGCTGAGACTCATCTTACAATTTTCTCCAGTGCCCCCAGTTGTCTTCTCCTACACTTAAGTCTTAAACCTCCCACTGGAATGTACCTTCCAGGGAAGGTAGACGCCACATCTCCCTCTCTGTGTATCTCCAAGACTTAGGTGGGTCTTGGCAGAGCAGATGGGCCACACCACCCTGCTCTACCTTTCTTTGCCCTAGCAGAGAAGCGATTCCTTCAAGGTAAAAGCAAAACAACAAAACAATAACAACAACAAACTCTCCATACATTAACAATAAAGTCAATTCTTGTCCATTTTTATCTTAAGAAGCTGATTTCCTAATAAAATGAAGTTTTAAAAATGTGATGTAAACAAAACATATGGACCATATGGTCCCAGATTCTTGGAACCTAGAGTTTTAGCTAAAAATGCCCACACATCTCCCTTGCCATATGTCTTGGGTTGGTTTCTCCCAGAAGTAAACTTTGAGACAAGGTTTGAATGCAAGGGGTTTGTTCAGGAGGTTATCGGGGGAGGGTAAAGTGAGGGAAGTGGGGATGTGAGACAGGGAAGGGAGGAAAGTGTGAAAGAGTGTTCCCTTGAGCAGGTTGCTGTGTATGACCCAGGGCTCTCCCCAGCCATGGACTCTGGAGGTCAGAGTGACCTTGCTAGGGGGCGAGGGTGGAGGAATATCATTCTCCAAGTCCCCTCAGGCATTTTCCAGGGACTGTGCTGAGCAGCAGGAGGCTGGTCACCTCCAGCCAACCTGCATGTGGGCTGGGAGAACCATCAGCCAGGAGGAGACTTGATCCCAGCTGAAGTGGACCAGTGTCAAGTGCCCGGGCAACTCAGGTCACACATACATGTGTAGGCCACAAAAGATGGCCCACATGACAGACTGTGCTCACAGACTGTGCTCTGTCCTTCCACATCCATCCTTCCAGCTGCCCGTCACCTGGTCCCTTTCTGCAGCTGAACATGGACAGAGTGGCGATTCATCCTAGACCACGAGGGAAAGTTCGGGATCCCGAGGACGGCTGAGCAGGGCCAAAGCTTTGCTCCTGACCCAGGAAGCAGCTGATACATCAACCCCGGAGGATCACCCAGACCGTAACAGGTGCTACAGGTGAAGGTAGATCCTACTTGCTGAAGCCCTGCTCTCTGGGGTACTGGTTAAAGCACTGAGCTTAAATCCTGACCACCAAATCTTCCCCTCCATTCTTCTGAGATCTGCACTGAAATAGCAATGGAGCGGTGTCATGGCTAGATATAGAAGAGTTCATAAACTGGTGTTCGGAGTTGATGGAATTGAGTCACGAGGGTTGTAATCTCATCAGGAGATAAATCCATTGTAATAGTTTTACTGGGTGGTGACCCAGACAGGTGAGAGATGGCTGGAGAAGGTGGGACCCTGGGGCTGTGGCCTTGGGGACTGTGTTTGTGTATTTGAACCCCCTTGCTTGCTTGTTCTCTCTTGCTTCTGGCCTCCACAATGTGAGAACAGACCTTTGCTTTCTCCCTCTCTCCTCTTCCCGCCTCCATGCCCTGAGCTTCAGACCCTAGCCTCATGTGGAATGAACCCAGAACCTCCAAAAAAACCATGAGCAAATAAATCTCCCTTCCTCTAAGTTGTGTGGTCGGGTCTTTTGGTCTTTTGAGAATGTTGACCAAGACAAGCAAGCTGCTACTCATTTGTTCCTGATCTTTCTTCCACTTCCATTCCCAGGAAATGTATGCAAATGGTGGGGTCCCTGGGTAGCCAGGGGCCTCTGGGGGCCCGGACAGGGGAAAGCACAGCCTCACATCCTGATGGAAGGTTGTGGATGGGAGCATCAGGTCAGCATGGCTTCTGCATTGAGCTTCACCAGGAGATGTGCTGACCCTGAAGGACACCATGACACTACCTCCGAAAATGGCCTGTGCTCCTGGACAAGCAGCTCCATCTGCTTGGGGTTTTTGCAAATGCAGGGATGGCTGAGAACCCTAAGGTCACTTGCAGCTGATACAATGTAATATGAAGACACAGACTGGACCCTGCAGATGGGGGTGAGTGCAGCTGAGAAGGGAGAGCTAGCTGGGCATTCACAAGGGAGCCCCAGAGTGCCTTTGTTCCAGACAATCACAAAAGCCGAGGCCAGCGGGTCCATGAACAGCTCCATGGTGTTCCCCACCACCACATGCTCACCTGGAGGTTATCAAATTAACCAACATCCCGCTTCCTGCTTTACCAGCCCACCATTCCCTTACACCAGGATAGGCAGAGATGCGCATCCTCCTTACCTGGAGCGTGGCTACAGTGGGAATGTGGGAATGCTGGAGGGACATTAGTGGTACTGCAGGCAAGAACACAGTGGTGCAATGCCTGCCCTGCTCCTCCAGGCTCACAGCTCTGCAGAGACAGCCGTCAGGGCTGCTGTGCTCCTCAGCTTGGCTCAGTGCCCTGGCACCACAGGGACTGCTGGCTTGGTAGCAAACAAGATGCACAAAAGAGCTTGCGCTCCACCTGAACTAGGAAAAAATTGGTGGTGACAGCCCATGCTGGCCCAGGGCCAGTTCCCAAAGCTCACCACACTTTCAGGTCATGGCAGCTGCAGATGCTATAATGCTGGTGACTCCCCGCAGACATCAGCACCACCCTGTCCGAGGGGCCCCGGGGAGTGTGGTGTGATAATGGGCTGCCCCTCCCATCCTCAGAGACAGGGGCCGGTGATACAGTGATCGAAGCCACCTTAATAGCCTCAGCACGGTGCCAGGGTTCCGAAGCCCCACAGAGAGCTACTTGTCCTCTCTTCTGTGACTGCATTGTCTTTGTATAGAAGGATAAACTGTGGTCTCCCCTCTCAAGGGATTCTCTATCAGCAGAGGTGACAACAACTAACAAGTACATATAAGACAATGCCAAGTGTTAAGGTACAAGGGACATGCACAAACAATACCATCATATTAGTTTCCTGTTGCTGCTATAACAATACAAACCTGAAAGTTTCAGACAATAAAAATGGGCCATGTTACAGTTCTGGGCTTCTGAAGTTCAAAATGGATGCTATACGGTAAAATCCAAGTTCCAGCAGAGCTGTGTGCCTTTTGGAGGCTTCCAGGAAAGCCTGTCTCCACACCTCTTCCAGTCTTGAGAGGCACTCCTTGGCACTGCCCTCCTCTATTCTCAAAGAGCATTTCTCTAACCCTGTTTCTCAGCTGCTTTTCTGACACTCATAATCTTGGCTCCGTCTGATAAAGACCCTTGTGATTACGTTGGACCCACCCAGACAATCTAGCAAAATCTCCCCATCTCAAAGTCCTTAATGTAATCACATCTGCAAAGTCCCTTTGGACATAGAAGGTAACATACTCACACATCTTGGGGATTGGGACATGGACATCTTTGGGGACCCTTATTCTATCTACCACTGCTAATTTTTGGTTTGTTTGGGGATGATAGTACTAGGGATGGAACACAGGGGCATTCTACCACCAGGCTATATCTCCAGCCCTATTTTAATTTTATTTGGAAACAAGATCTCACTAAGTTGCTGAGGTTGACTTCGAACCTGTGATCCTCCTGTCTCAGCCTCCCAAGTACTGGAATTACAGGCGTGCACCACCACACCTGGCTTCTATCTACCACTATGATTGGAGTCAAAGGCCAGGGGTCTCCCAAAGGATTTGAATCATTGAGAGAGGCATCACGAGGTCCCTGGAGACTGCAGTATCTAAACAGCGCCCTGTGTGGACAGGAAGCACTGGAAGTTACAAAACACATGCATCCTTGATGCTTTATACTGGGTGAAGTGGGTGTCCAAGGCTTCAGGCTCTCAAGACCTGGAGAAGTAACTGAGCCTCACCTCTCACTAGTTGCATGGCCCTGAGTGTGTTCTTGTCTTCTCTGAGCCTTAGCTTCCTCATCTGTAAAATGAGGCAGTATAAACTCCATGAGACAATTGAGATTAAATGAAACACCACATGTTAAATGCTCATTAGCTTGCCAGAACATGACACCTAGAAATGACCCTAGGCAGGTGGTCTTTCTATTGCCTCCCTCCCACCCCAGCAGGGTTTATTATACTCATTGTATAGAGGAGGAGACTGAGGTCAGAGGAAGTCATGCATGTTTCCTAGGACACCCCCAGTACTAGTGACTGAGCCTGGCTCAGCTGCCCACAGGTCCAGGCAGACAGCTTCCCACAGTGAGGATGGTTAATGAAAGGAGATATTTTCCACATGGCGAAAAGACATTAAAAAAATATGATGAACAGGATCCTGGATTTGTAGTGCCCAAGCATCTGTTGACCTTGAAGCTGCCATAGTCTTGAGGATTTCTTGTTTCTTTGGGGAGGACAAGAGGAGTCCAAGAAATGTCCCTATGTTGTGGTGCCTCTCTGTCCTGAATTCTATTCTGTGTCTATCCACTGAAAACTGGGTCGATATGAAAATCCACAAGAGTGACTTTCTATGACCCCCTTTAAAGCGAAAAACAAAGACCTGAAGGATATAGACTGATGCCACCCCAGACCAAGTCAGGGTCTTCTTTGGCTATTTATAGAAGGAAAAAGTGGGTGATTTCTTTTTATTATTATGTGCCTCTGCCCTTGGATTTATTTGGGGAGATGATTTCTATGGAGTGTACCCCCAAAACTTGAGCATGTATATATTCATTCATTTTTGCTATAAGTATTTACAGAGTACCTATATTGTCAATTATATGAATGTCCCTGACATCATGGAGCTGAGTAAAGGAGACAAGGATTAAATAATTGGATGGATACATGTGAACTTAAAGCTGTGATAAATGTCATCAGAAACAGGCCCTTATGTGTCTTATGTGTCTGGGTGGCATGAGGTGGGGTGGGGCAGATGTGTGGGAGGGAGACGGATGAGAGAGGAGAGGCAGAGTAAGAAGAGAGGAACTGTGGCAGAAACTGTGGTGTGTTCTCCAAAACCTGCTTCCTCCACACAGGTGGAGGCACACAGGTGCTGGGGGCACACAGGTAGATGAAATTTTCCAACTTCCCTTGCAAAGAACTGAGACCATTCCTTCTGGCCAGTAGAATGGATGCAAGACATACTAGGTCTGGCCATGACAAACCACCTTCCACATGGAGAATGGAGATGACCCAGGGACACACCAGCATGGAACTCTGCCACAAGTGAGAAACTTCTACTGGGTTCAGGCCCTGGGATGTGAGGGTTATCTTCTATAGCATCAGGTTTACCTCAACCACTCCAGGAAGAAACACATCAGCTCAGAGAACATTCCTAAAGGATGAGAGGAATTCACTGGGTTCAAAGATGAAGGGATTGGAGAAGCAGATTCAAACATCTCAGTGAGGAAGGGACAAGAGTACGAGGGAAGAACAACAGAAACGTCTAAGATGGGGGTGACACAGTGTGAGTCTTAACAGGCCACATGAAAGAGCTGGCTGTAAGAGCACAGTGAAGCCAGTAAGGGGTTTAAGTTTTGGGGCAGGAAAGCATGAGAAGGATAATAGGACCACAGGGACAGCTTACTAGAAAGAGGAAGTGGGCAAGATGTGCTAAAATCAGTGGGGTGCTGACAAAAGTATCCAGTTTCAGAATGGTGTCAGCTCTCGCTCCATTATGAGCTTTCTCTGGGCCTTTGGACCAGTCAATAATTAGGGGGACAACCACAAACTCTGTCTTGGCCCAGATGTTTGCCTTGTGTGTTTCCAAGTTACAGTGATTGGACAGAGGGTCTGGATGTTGGTGGCTGTGGCTGCACCAGAGGGAAGTGAGCAGGCAGGGTGGTATTTTTAGCACTGGTACATTTTGCTTGAGAACACAGGAGGGAAGCTTGGAGTCCTCCCTGCCTAATTGTATGTTGACTGATGTCACTAGTGTCTAGGTATTTTCGTGTAAAAATCCATCGCACTAAGTCAAAGACACAACCTGGCTTTGAACTGAATTTACCTTGAGTTCTGCAGGTCAGTGAACAGGTAACCTGGTAAATAATTCTTTAATTGGGGGACCATAAGAAAGGCCCCAGTAGAAGTCTGTGCAGTACTAACAGAGAAGTGCTCCCCCATTCTTTGTGAGCAGCCAGGGTTCATAGGACAGCACCTCTTTAAACCCTCAGGTGCAAAGACGCCCGTGAATAAAGTCACAAAGAAATAATCACAGTGGTAGCTTTTGGAAGTTGTAAAAATCTTCATATTCAAATCAGCTTAACAGGGCAGAGAGAAAAAAGCTCAGTGGTCCCACTTTTAATAGTCCTCTGGTTGTTTTATCCATAGAGCCTGATAAGGCCCTGCCCTTCAACTGTACCGTGCATCAGCCCAAACCCATCATTATCCCACTCTGCAGACCCCTAACTCCCAGGGAAGTCACATGCAGCCTAGAAGCATTCAGCTACTCTGTAATTCAATTAATTATTCAATTAAGCTCCTGTTAACAAAAGAACAAGTAGTTTCCAAAAGAGCAATGTGGCACTGAATGGAGTCCATTGTCATGGCCATCGGGAAAATGGAGCACTGTTAAGCAACAACCAGAAGGGGATTGGGGACAGGCAGCGAGTATACAACCAGCAGAAAATCGGTTGGGTGGCAAATAAAGTCCAATTTACTTTTCAATCTGATCGAATTACAGAAAAGAAAGCCTGAGAGTAATCTGGATGCTATAGACTGAATATTTCTGTTTCCCCAAATTTCACAGGGTGAAGCCCCCAGTATGACAGTGTTTGGAGGTGGGGCCTTTGGCAGGTGACTGGGTTTAGATCATAAAAGTGGGGCCATCATGATGGGATTAGTGCCCTTATAAGAAAAGGACACAGCAAGAAGCCAGGAGGAGAGCCCTCGCCAGAAACCAAGTGGACAAGCACTGTGAGGTTGGACTTCCAGCCTCCAGAAATGTGGGAATAACTGTAGTTTATGTACCCAGTCTATGATGTTTTGCTGCAGCAGCCTTAGCTGACTAAGACACTGAACATTGCAGAGTGGTCCAGGGACTGCCCCTTGATCATCCATGATAGGTTGACATCAATTTAAATCGCTTAAACATGGCACTAGTGTGAATCCTCTCTTTAAACACAAATCCCATGTAAGCTCTATCCCTGAGCTCTTCATCCTTCCCCAATGCCCCCTTATGATCACGTCATTTTTGTCTAAGTTAATCTTCAGGGTACATAAAATGTGTACATTCAAAAGTACAATATGAGGCCTAGAAGACTTGAGAAAAGAGGACCGTTTGAAGTAAAAAATCAATCAAACCAAAACAGACAACCCATGCAAATGATCCTCAGGAGATGGCTTGTCACTGTTACTGTTGAGACAGAAGCAACCTCCATGCCTCCTCCAAGACACGAGAGCAGATTACAAAAAAGATAAGAAGAAAGAAAGGAGTTAAACTAGTAGAAAAGAAGAGACAAAATGATTGTCACTTGCTAATGATAGGATTGTCTACCTGGAAATCCAAAGGAATCTACTGAAAAATGATCATATATATGAAGTTCAGGTAAATGGTTACAAAGCTAAACATACAGAAATTACTGATTCTCTTAGATAATAGTAAAACCAACTAGAGAATGTTTTGGGTAAAGGGTTTATTTATTTATTTATTTATTGGTACTGGGAATTGAACCCAAGGGCATTCTACCTCCAAGCTACTACCCCAGGCTTTTTTTTTTTTTTTTTGCGGTACTGAGGATTGAACCCAGGGGCATTCTGCCTCCAAGCTACATCCCCAGCCCTATTTTTATTCTTTATTTTGAAAGAGGGTCTCACTAAATTGAGGAGGGCCTCATTACATAGCTGACACTGGCCACGAATCTGTGATTCTCCTGTCTCCACTTCCCAAGTACTGCAATATTCCTACTCAGCCTCCCAAGTACTGGCATTATAGGCCTGTGCCACCATCCCCAGCTATAAAGGGTCTATTTATAGGACAACAAAAGTATGGAATATCTAGAAATAGAACAAAAAGAAATGTTCAAGACCTACATGAAGAAAACTATGAAACTTTACTAAAAGTCACACAGTGCTATAATGACTAATATAAAGACATCAAGTCTTTCCCACTGTGTCCCTGTTTATTTATAAAGCTAATGTAATTCTGCCTGCCCATGGTATTGTTTTTTCCTTGGATGTTTTGGATGTCCTATTCTTGGCTGTCTGAGAGGCCTGAATAATTAACTTTTTTTAGCTAATGTGAGTAGCTTCCTGTGCATTGCAATCAAATGACTTACCCAGCTTTCTAGCTACCCTTCCATCCCTGTGTATGTTGAGTCTTGAAACCTCTCTTACATCCCCTTGCATCTCTCTTGAAATGGGATTTTTTAGTTTCTTGCAATAATAATAATAATAATAATAATAATAATAATAATAAATAAAAATTAGAATTAAAATACTTGTGAAGCTTTTTGGAGATTTAACCCATGCTCTCAGCTGTGTCTGCAGTGCTTGGGTCCGAGTTCGAACCTGTCAATAAAGGTGTGTTGGAACGTTTCAGCTTCTGTGTTTGATTATCTTCGGACTGAACCATTATACCACCACTTTTGACAGCAATTTAAAATCTCCCTCACATTAACTGGCTCCCATGACTATTAGCTCAAACTCACGGGAGAAAGGTCTGAATTGGCTGGGCCCATCTTGGGTCAGGTGCCCACCATTGGTCCAACTGGTTGTTGCCAAGAGAAGCAGAACTCCATGGTGTGGGTTGGGCAGGAGGAAGGGTATTGGTAAGGGTGGCCATGACTGACCACCACACTGGCTTACTAGTAATGTTGGCTTCTACTCATTAGATACCTACATTGAGCCAGGCACTCATGTATCTTACCTATCTCATTTGAAATTCCTGACATTTTCCCAACCATCTTGCTAAGTAGATTTTATCATCACTTTGATGTTAAGGAAACTGACTTCTTGAGGTAGGTAAGTTCTCGGAAGTCACTTAGGCAATGTGTAAGTCACAAATGGATCCAGTTCCAAGTCTCAAGTGCTTGGGATCTTGCCTCCTGACTTCCACAAGTTCAGGTAGTAGAGTCCCATCCCCCAGGCTGAGGTGTGCTAATAAATCCTGGCTTTGGGCTGCAGAGCTGAGCTCCTGCTTCCTAGGACCTGCCCAAGCACTTCCACACCCACCACAAACCCTTACATACCAAGAACCCCCACTATCTCCCAGCTCACACCAAGGGTGGATGCTCCCAAGAAGTCCAACATAGCTCTCCAAACCACTCTGTTCCACCACCGCTCTTGCCCCTTCCACTCTCACCCATCTATCTGTACTGATTCCCCACCCACCTGCCAGCACCTCCCCCAGGACCATCCTGCTATGGCCACAGTGCCAAGGACTTGTGCACAGTAGGAGTTCAATACGTTAGCAAGAAACACAATTAAATTGATCATGCCCCCGGCAGCGGACACTGGGTAGCACAGCTGGAGGGAGATCCTTTCTCCCCAAGGATGAGCACTGCAGAGCTCAGGAAAGGAGGGTTCCTCTAGAGCCAGCAGCCACAGGCCACTTCTTCATGCTCTGTGAGGCCAGAGACCCAACATCCCAAATTTCTATGTGGAGGGGGGCACAGTTGAAATCTCCCCTTGCTATTAGCTGGAGTATTAGACCCTCATAAATCTACCTGGAAAGTGAAAAATTAAATTTATTCCTATGGCTCAAAGGAAATCAGTTCTACCCTTGTCTTGTGATTGGGGAGACAGAGGCAGATCACAATTGTTGAGGGGCTTCCCCAAACCTCCAGCCCCTGCCCACCCTATTCTCTTCCTTCTGCCCCCAGTGGGCTGAAGGAGAGTGTCCAGACCCTTGGAACTGTTGGGGAAGAACCACACCATTAGTGTTTACTGCTTCACGTGGAAAGTCCCCTGGATGCTGAGTGTTCTTGTTAGAACCAGATTAGCTTCCAGAAAGATCCGAGGCCAGAAAGTCCCACGCTGGTGTCAGGGCAGAGACCAATATGGAAAGAACCCACTTCCAGTAAGTGAAATGTTCAGAGGATGCGGAAGCAGTGGGGGCTGGGAGGAAGGGCATAGAGGTTAGTCTGAATGATATAAGCATTGCGTGGTCCCCAGCGTACTTTACACTAGTAACTGTAGGGAACTCCAAAGACCACTTCTCGATCTGTCTAATTTCTGTGGCATTCGTACCCCAACTGTCAAGGGAAGATTTTCTCTGGGGTGTCACCTCCCCCTGCTGTCCTCTTCTCAGTGGGGACCACCCCATCAGGAGCCCTGCTTGACCCTAATCTGCTGTTAGTGATGAAGCTATCCTATGTAGAGTTCTGCTAGTCAAAACGGATCAGAGGAATCCAAGCATTTTCCCTAAGCAGGGAAAAGTCAGACATTTTCCCAAGCAGGGAAGTGTCTGGCAGGAGGGATTTCCTTACACAGGACAAGAAGCATTTTCAGATGGATTTCTTTGTGTGTGTGCTAGAAAGAGAAATCTCTTGCGTGCCAATTCTCTAAAACTGCTCTTATGACCATAAAAAGGGTCCATAAAGTTACAGCACCACCTCCACTCCCAGACATTGCCCTGCTCAGACCTTATTACCACCACACCTTACACCCAAACACTAGCACATAGGTGAGAATGCACACACACACACAGACACATACACACAGCACCCTCCATCCTTTTCCCCCCATTCTTCACATTCTGTCTTGAGCCTTTGTTAATGAGCTGGCAGAAGAAAAAAAAAAACATGGAGTATTCCTGGTTGTTCAGAAGACTAGATGTGACTTCTACGTCAGGTTCTCATGTGCAAAGCTCAAATGACAGTCACAAGTGTCTCAGGGGCTGGGGGCTTCTGCCCCCTGCTACCCAAGGCAGTCACACCTCACCAACTGGCTCTTGACTCCTTGGACTGGTTGTCTCCTCTCTGCCTAGGGAATCTCTTTGGGGTGTAGCAAATAATTACCTATGAAGTTTGCAGGGGAGAAGGTGGAGTGGGAGAGAAGCCAGACAACTTCTCCAAATTATAGGTTGTGATAAATAATGGGACAGGGAGCAAATAACAGTGTGGAACATAGAGGAGGAGGTGGAGACTGGAGAATGCACCTGTCAGAGCCACACAGGTGCAAAGAACTGTGAGTGAGTGGCAGAATGACCCTCGACGCTGTGGAGCATCCCCTTTGGAGATCCGAAATGCACCTGCTCAGTACACCAAACAGATGTATCACCCTCTCCCCTCTTTTTTTTCTCCTGAATGAGTCATAGTTCCCCAGTGAAACTTCTGAGGCTTTGTCATCCTAGGATACAGGACCATGTTCCCATCATAAGAAGAAAATAGACTGCCAGCATTCATAGGCAGTTAGCACTCTCTGAGTGAGACAGGCAGGAACTAGAATGGACCTCTCGTGCTCAGCACAAAAGTTCCTAGCAGAAGGCACCGCGTCTCATCTCTGACTCTTAAGAGGAGGAGAAAATCAACATCAGGCTTTTAGTCACCTCTAACCCTGGGTAACTTCCTAGATTAATATAAAGGGAGAAGCTGGAGGTATCACTCAGAGGTAGAGCTTTTGCCTAGCATGTGCAAGGTCCTGGTTTCTAGCCCCAACACCATGAAAAAAAATAAAATAAAAAAGGAGAGATGAACGTAGACACTTGCAACACTCATCTTAACTCCATTTTATTACAACATCAAGGAAAAGAGTTGCAGGAGGAATGATCATGGAGATACACATAGATTAAGCTACTCAAGATTACTTTGCCTGTGCCTGCCTATAAGGGTATAAATATTATGGGTTTCTGTACATGCATTGTGGGTTCGCGGTGCGTGTGTGTATTGCGTGTGGATAACTTCTCTCTAGGGTGTTGTTCTCTTAATTTATTGATGGATGATGGTTGAATTCAGTATCTTCAAGCGGACTAGGAAGCGGCTCCCTCGCTAGGACTGAGACCCAGCCTTCTTCTTCTGGAATTTTCTGAACTGAGACTGAATGGCTACCGCCGCGCGTTCTGTCTCTGGCGCATCCATGTCGATGTCAAATTCTTCTTGCACTTTCTTCTGCCCATCTGTAGCAAGAAAAACACAAACATAGAGTAGTCACTGAGCTGCCCAGAGCAGAGCCAACTGCAGCAGGAGCAAAGCCAAGCCAGGTCAGCCACCACGGGGCACGCTCGGAGGCCAGGTCACCGTTATCAGGTACACCTGTTTGCACAGTAAAATCCCCTGCAGCAGGAGTCATTCCTACAGTTCAGAATCCCCTCTTCTCTGGCTGCCTGAACTCTGAGAGGGGGGACGAGCATCAGAGACACCGTCTGGACAGTTCATATATTTTCTGCAATGATTTGCTATTCCTACTGGCCAGTTTACATATAGTTTTGAAAATATTAGCTGTGCTGTTACTTGCTCCTGACATCTCATGTAGGGACAATCTACAAACCAGGCATGGTGGCACATACCTGTAATCCCAGTACCTGGGAGACCAAGACAGGAAGATCACAGGTTCAAGACCAGCCTCAGCAACTAAGAGAGACTTTGAGCAACCTAGCAAGACCCTGTTTCAAAATAAGAAATAAAAAAAAAGGGCTGGGGGTATAGCTCGGAAGTAGAATGCCCTGGGTTTAATCCCCAGCATCACAAAAGAAATAAATAGATAATAAACAAATAAACAAACAAATAAACAAGCAAACAAGCTACAGGCAAAAATACAAATAAAATAAGTTTTAAAAATAAAAACTAAATAATGCTACAGGCATTGACCCAACCGTAGCTGATTTTCATAAGAGCTCAGAGTTAGCCAAGCATGGTGGTACAAGCTTGTAATCCCAGTACTTGGGAGGCTGAGACCGGAGGATCCGGGTTTGTGGCTAGCCTCAGCTACTTAGTGAGGCCCTCTGCAACTTAGTGAGACCCTGTTTCAAAATAAAGAATAAAAAATAGGGCTTGGGATGGAGCTCGGAGGTAGAATGCCCCTGGGTTCAATCCCCAGTACCACACACACAAAAAAAAAAAGAGCTCAGAGTTGACCAAGTCATCCACTGAAGCTCTTGGAGGATTCTAGCGCCAAGGAGATTCGCTCATTGTAGTCAGGGTTTCGGTTTTTTATCATCTCTGGTCGGAGCAACACCACTGACCTTCACGGTGAGACTGAACTTTCACAAATCACACATTGTGTTCCTGCAAGCTAGGCTTGGCGGCGTGTTTGCTAAGGCAGAGGGATTTGGCCGAATCACACTGTAACGATTGTTGAAAATGCGATACAAGCCAGGACCAAGGGAAGACTTGGGCTGCATGTCCCTTTGTGCTGTGTACCTTACTGAGCCCTGGACAACTTCCTGCCAAGTAGTTAAAAATAATAAATAAAATCCTCCAGCCATAGAAGGGAAAAACATCTTTAAAAAATTTTCTGGTTGGTCCAGTGAAAACTGAATATCAGAATCTTCAAAGGCATAATTTCCTTTGTGTTCTCTCTCTCTCTCTCTCTCTCTCTCTCTCCTCTCTCTCTCTCTCTCCTCTCTCTTTTGTGTGTATATGTGCTGCTGGGGAATGGACACAGGGGTATTCTACCTCCAAGCTACAGCCCTATTTTATTTTGAAATAGGATCTCACTAAGTTTCTGAGAGCCTCATTGCTGAAATAGGATCTCACTAAATTGCCGAGGCTGGCTTTGAACCTTCAATCCTCCTGTCCCAGCCTCCCAAGTACTGGGATTACAGGTGTGTACCACCACTCCCAGCCTGTCCTTCTCTTTTTAACGCAGATGCCAGGGCCCCTGCCTAGACCCAGGACTGCCTCCTTGCACAGCTGCGTGGGAATGGTGCTACTGAGGGCAACACTGAGTTAGCTCATTCAGTGTCCCTGGGGAAGGCCAGACATCCACGCTGCTTCAAGAGGCTCTCGGGTGCAGCCAGAGTTGAGATCCACCCTCTGTCTACAGGTGAAGTAGCAAATAGGCCCTGGAGTTAGGTCCAGCAAGAACAAGGGACAGCACCCACATCCCCAGGGACCTGGCCCAGGAGCCTCACTGCCACACTGAATTCACACCTGGAGCAGAGGAGGCCAGCCAGGTAAGGAGTGCATCCAGCTCAGGGACAGAAAATCAGTCAGGCCTTTTGAGGCAGGAGAGAAGGTTCTAACCAGGGAGCAGGGCATGCACTCTGTTCCTGAAGGTCACCAGGAACCCGAGTTCATCATACAACCTAAACCTGTTCCATCCACTTCCTCTCTCAATGGCTTTGCATGTTAATGCTCAGGCAGCAGCCCCAATAGAGGGGATGAGGATACTTGGTACTTGAAATAAGGCAGAGCCAGGGTAGTGGCACAGGCCTGTAATTGGGAGGCTGAGATAGGAGGATCACAAGTTTAAGATCGGCCTCAGAAACTTGGCAAGACCCTGCTTCAAAATAAAAAAATAAAATAAAATAAAAAGGGCTGGGGCGGGTAGCTTGGAGGTAGAAGGCCCCTGAGTTCCATTTCTAGTACAAAAAGGAGGAGGAAGAGAGGGAGGAAAAATAAGACAGGTTAATTTTCTACGGTGTGCTCTATTGTCATCTCTCAGATAGATAGAGATAGATAAAGATAGATAATATGGATGATAGATATGATATATAGATATATATATAGATGATAGAGATAGATGATAGACAATAGATGGATATATAGAGATAGATAATATAGATGGATAGATATGGGTGAATAAAAGAGAGAGATAACAGATAGACTGATAGGTGGATAGGTAGATATGATAGAGATGGATGATAGATGGATGGATAGATAGATAAATGGGTAGATAGATTGATGATAGAAATAATAGATGATAGATAGATGATAGAGAAAGAGATTTGGATAGATGAATAGTATAGATAGATAATAGATGATAGATAGATGATAGAAATAATAGATGATAGGTAGATAGATAGATGATAGATATATAGATAGATGATAGATAGATAGATAGATAGATAGATAGTAGAGAAAGAGATTTGGATAGATGAATAGGATAGATAGATGATAGATAGATAGATAGATAGATAGATAGATGATAGATAGATAGATAGATAGATAGATAGATAGGCAAAGATTGTCACTTATTCAGATGCATCTCACAGACCTGTGAGCAGCCCCCTCTGTATTTTCCTAGAGACTCAGTAGGTCCCACCTGGGCTCCTCCAATCACACCTCCGTCTGGGAGGAGGAGGGGACACTGGCTCCAGCCTTGCTGGCCTTGTCCAACTGATGGATTTGTGACCTAAATCAAAGAACTGTTTTCTTGTCTCTGATGTGCTGCCAGTGCCCATGAAAGTAGAGATTTCGAGTGTAGCAATGTCTGGGGAATATTTGGGGGCCATCCTTGGTAGCTCATGAGAGCCCAAATGATACAGAGAAAAATGGAACCATTTCCTACTGCCCCGGGTAACCTTGCACATTAGATCTACATTGCAGGGGCCCTTCCTGCAGGGAATGCTGAGGGGTAGGACACCTGGCAGGGGTAGGAATTGCCTGCAGCTCAAGTGGCTAATTTGAAAATATTCAATTACTGTTATCCCAGGAGCCTGGAACTGGAAGGCAAGTCTCTGGGGTACAAATGGCCCCAGCTCTTGTGCTCCTAAAGACAAACCTTTAGTGCCAGTAGCACCTGTAGTTTCTTAGCTCTGTGGCACTAGGCATGGTCATCTCTCACAGGATTTACTGTCCCAAGTCTTTTTCCTGTCAGAGAAATGCCTATATCGCCTGTATGGTGACTGCAAAGAGTGAAAATGCACTCCAATGCAAGGGAGGATGGCAGATTTCTTTTTTAGATTTAGATTTTTTTTTTTTTTTTTTGCGGTACCGGGGATTGAACCCAGGGGCGTTCTACCTCCGCGCTACACCCCCAGTCCTATTTTTTATACTTTATTTTGAAACCGGGTCTCACGAAGTTGCGGAAGCCTCACTGAGAGAGAGAGAGAGAGAGAGAGAGAGAGAGCTGAGGCTGGCCGCAAACCCGGATCCTCCGGTCTCCACCTCCCAAAGTACTGGGATTACAAGCGTGCGCCACCACTCCCGGCTCTCTTTTTTAGATTTAAAATGTTGCCACAAACTTAAGTTTTAAATTTTTGAAGGGCCTAATTCATCTTCTCCCTTTTACAATAACAGAAAAAGAAGTAATATTATTTTTTGACAAATGACAAATGAAGATGCAGAAAATTATGTATATTTGGGGAATATATAATAAGATAGTAAGGATAGGTCAAAGAAATCAATTTTACAATTGTATCTTAAACTAATATCTTCATCCCAAAGTGATTTATTGACTCCTCTGTTGTTGTTTTCAAATTACAGTTTTAAAAGCAAACACTGATATTTAAGGAACGATTGCTTTCTGTTTACTTTAGAGTCTGGTGCTCTCTAGGGAAGGCCTGCATGGTCACAGGACAAGGAGCTCCTTCCATACCTGGTCAGGGTCGTAAAAAGCGAAGGAGGAGGGATGGACTGGTCATAGCCGAGAAAGCACAGCTCATTAGATTCTGTGGCACAGGGCTCAACGCAAATCATCAAAGGGCCTGGAGATGGTGTGAAATGGTCCTGGTGACCAGGAACAGATGGTCTGGACCACCCAGACAAAGGCAGGAGGGATGGGAGGCTGGAGGAGAAGACGGGGAGGGCAACAGCCAGGCTCACTCCAGAGCCTCTCTCCTGAGCCCTGGAGCATGGCAGGTTCCCCTCGAGTGTTCCTAGTGAGAAGGACAAGGCCACAGGGTATGGTGGACCTAGGGAGCCTTCCTTACCCCACTCCAGGGTGGAGGTAGGCCCACCTGCAGCACAGCAGGCCCTCCTGGTGCTGAAGCCCAGAGTCAAGCCCTGAGCATGTCACTCAAGAAGGCCAAAGGGTCCTGAGGGTGTGTTCCCTGCACATGTCTTATACAGGGGACACCCACCCTGTGCCTGCACTGTAGCTCCTCGCCATGCAATCACTAACCATTACTCTAATTCTTTCTTTCCTTCCCTGGTTTGCCCTCGTTCTCTCCACCCACACCTGATAAGAGCTGTATTGAAGGCAGGGGTTCCGTCGGCCTCGTTCGAGCAGCTTGCACAGGGTCTGACATGAAGTAGGTAGTCAATCAATGACCACTGGCTGCAAATAAGTCCATTAACTATGACGAGTCCATTAACTATGACGTGCACACTTTGAGCTGGAAGACGGAAACAAGTAAGCTACCCTCTATGGTCGGTCATCTCAGTTTACCAGGAAGGTCTTTGCCCTTGAGTCTCCTCCAGCCTTTGAGGGAGGCTAGCCTATGTGGAGCCAGCCAGAGGGGCACAGTTCATAAAGAAGACACCAATGTGGATGATGAGCATGGTGTCCAGGAGCACCACTGATCAAGGGGAGGGCCTCAGGAAACGGGCCATGCTGGGTGGGAAGAAGAGGACACAGGTATCAGATCCGAGAGGCACAAGTGTTCCCCCACACCACTGAGCTCAGGGCCTGTGACCCCAGGGAGCCCGTGGGAGCCCACAGAGATGGAGAAGCCCTGGGTGGAGGCAGAGGCTCCCAAGTGATCCCCCAAGAGATGGGCTCCTGTGCGAGGACTTCTATGCCCCTCCATGCTAGAACAGTGGCTGCCACCCCACCTGGCCAGGGAATAAACAAAACAGAGGCCTTGTGTCCTGCAGACCAAGCCCTCAGCCTCCATGAGGTGAGAGGCTGACCTGTGCCAGTAGAAGTGAGGTCGTGGGATCTAGGTGACAGCCAGATTAGGAGATTGCTTCCACATGCTATGTGACCCTGGAGAATATTCTTAGCTCCTCTGGTTCCCAGTTTTCTCACTTAGCAAACACAGAGAGGTAAAATGGCTTTTTAACATCGTGATCCACCCAACTCCTAGTGTTACGCACAGATCACCACCTAATTCTAAATTAAGCTGTGATAGGTGGGAGGGTGTGGGTCGTGACATGGCTCCTGAGCCTCAGGGTCCCTGCGTGACCCACCATGGCCAGCTGCATGGTCCGCGTGAGCAGCTGCGCTTGCTGGGTTTGTTACAGGGACAGCCCCGGCTCAGTGATAACAGATGTGGAGAAACTACTTAAAACATGTTCCAAAGAGAGACCTCCCACGCCAACCAGCACAGTCCACAACACGCACACCAGGTAATAACGAAGCTTGGACAGTGCAGAAGAGTCCTCCCTGGGGTCCGTAGCTTAGGGCTCTAAGGCCTTTGCACAAGTGCTCCATCCAGGAGAGAGTAGCGCATCTAAGTTACCAGTACTCGTAAAACGTGGTCCGTCATCTTCAGGCCGCAGAGCAGCCATCTCCCTTTTTTCTGTGTATCCTCTCATAAAGATGTCTGAAGGCTTGTGTCTGGGCTGGGTGGGCCCCACCTGACATTTTTATTTAGAATTCTGCTGCCTGAAGTGGAGAAAACACATCATCCACCCGGTTCCCGATGGTGGCTTTTTGTCAGTCTAAGCAAGCAATATTTCACCAAAACACTCCATAAACTGTCCAGTGCCGCACAGTTGTTATTATTTGTATCTGCCTGGGGTTCTGCAATTCTATTGTTTCCTTCTCTGTGTGGACACTCTGAAGTCCTGAAGCTGACCACCAGAGCTATCAGGAGGAGGCTGGGACCAATTAGCAGATGTAATGTAAAAGAGAACGACTCTGTTGGAGGATAAGAGGAAACCCGCAACTCGGACTATTAGCTCAGGAAAAGAAGAGCTCACACTGAGCTCCATAGGGGCCGCACTAATTTACAATCTCACCAATAGTGCATAGGGAAGACTGGGAATGAAATGACCATATGACGCAGCTATACCACTCCTGGGCATCTTTCCAAAGGAACTGAAGTCAGAATACTATAGTGATGTGTGCATATCCATGTTTATAGCAGCACAATTCACAAAAGCCAAATTATAGAACCAGCCTAGGTGTCCATCAACAGAAGGATGGATCACAAAAATGTAGCATGTACACACAATGGAATTTTACCCAGCCGTAAAGAACAAAATTATGTCTTTTGTAGGAAAATAGATGGAACTAGAGAATATTATGCTAAAGAACAAAATTATGTCTTTTGCAGGAAAATAGATGGAACTAGACAATATTATTCTAAGTGAGATTAGGCTGCCCCAGAAAATCAAGGGTGGTATGTTTTCTCTCAGAGGTGGAAGCTACAGAGAAACTGGGAAACAAAAGGGACTTCAGATAAACAGAGAGACCAGTAGAACAGGGGACAGGGATTTGGGAGGGAGATAAGGAGGGGAGAAAGGGACTTGATGAAGGAAGCAGTTCAAATAACGCTATGTACATATACGAAGTTTTCGATTCCAATTTCAAAAATACGTACAGGGAGGGGGAGGAGCGAGGTGGTGTCCCGAGGAAAGCGCACCAAGCGGCGTGCGCATGGATGTTTCTATCACTCTGAGCCTCGTTATGATGTATAATTACAATACACCGATGAAAGGATAAGAATAAAAAATAAAGAAAAAGAAAAGAAGAGCCCCTGTAACAGCAATGTCCTGTGAGCCTGGGTAGGCGGGGTCCCCCACAAGCCCTGCAGACATCCCTCCCCTCTGGTGGCCATCATCTGGAAGATTTTGCCTCACAGGAAGCAAAGACTGAAATCTGCCAGGCAGTACATTATCTATCTGTTATCTATGTATCTATTTACTTGCCCATTATCTAGCACAGTGCTTGTTCTCTCTCTCTCTCTCTCTCTCTCTCTCTCTCTCTCACACACACACACACACACACACACACACACACACACAAGAATACAAAGCTTGCAAAATGTCCTCAAGCAATTACCCCCCCAAAAAAATGGATAGAAACTTTTATTAAACCACCAGGGCATGACCTAGAGTTCTGCCCAATGGCTCCAGCATAAGGAAGAAACCAGGCTCCTTGTGGTCAGAATGTCTCGTGATTCAGTCCTGCTGTGACCTCCTGCTAGGAAGCAACACAGTCCCTATTCAGGTCCAGTTGTCCTGCTACTGCAGAGACTTCTTATGCAGCTTTCCTGAAAAACTGCCTTTTCCTTGCAGAAACTAAGACAGACAGCGGTCTCTGCTATTGTGCTTGATTATGCCACGAGAGAAATGTGCGGGCCGCCCCTCTTAAACATGTCATTAAAATAAGAGACTTTCTTTATTGAGCATGAAATAGATCCTTCCTCATATACTTAAGTGGATTTTCTTTTACAGATCATTTGGTGGGCAACCGTGAAATAGAGAATCATAAATGTAAAAGCGGGGAACTTCTACACATGGAAGGCAATCCCAGAGGAATAGTCCAAGTCTGATAGCATCATGAAAATCCATGGGATGGGACCGTAGCTCGAGACACTAAACTTCGGTTTGCATTTATCTATTCTGATAAACGCAGAGTCTAATATTGGAGTGGAGGTGTTCCAATCTGTCAGTAGTTCATCAAGAGGTATGTACTGAGCACCAGGTTGGTCCACTCAGGCCATAACAAAATACCACAGGTTGAGGGACTGAGACAGCAGAAACCTATTTCCTCCTGTTCTGGAGGCTGGAAGTCTGAGTCCAGGTGTCTGCAGGGACCCTGCCTTGCAGATGGCATCTTCTCCCTGTGTCCTCACATTCTGCTGTCTCTGTGTATCCAGGGTTCCTCTTGTTTTAAGGTCACTAGTCCTGTTGGAATAGGGGTCACCCTACTGGCCTCATTTAACATCAATCACCTCTTTAAGACACTATCTCCAAATACAGCCACATTCTGAGGTACAAAAGGTTAGATTCAAAATATGAATGGGGGGACAATTCAACCCATGATAGCACCTAACCTAATTTTTGTATTTTATCATTTTTAAAGTGGCTCTGTGTTCTTCGCCTTGTTTGACTTCTGCGCCCCTTTATGAGAGCCACAGGAAGCGCTCATTGTTCCCATTTCACAAAGGCTCTGAGACGGTGGGTGATGTATTTCCCCAAGATCACCTCGTGCACATCTGCCCTGCCAGGGTCGACTGGGAATCCAGGTCTTGTTCCAAATCCTGCGGCTATTCTGCAGCATTGCGCTACTTTCAGCTCCTTGGATGTAGGTCAAGATGACAGACTTCTATATGGACCAATTAATGAGCTCTGGACAAAAAAGTCATGTATCAAATGGTCCAAGTCTAAAGGTGTAATGTAATCAATCAACTTGCAAAATCCATTCATTTATCAGGTGGTCCGGGAGGATTCCTACCGAATTGAGTCTCTTAGAAGTGTCCAGGATGTTTAGTGTGGACTGGAGGGAGACAGAGAACACCCTCAAGTCTCTGCTTTCCAGAGGAAAACAGAAAACGGAATGCATTGCATTCAGAGACCCCAAAAACAAAGTGAGGTGCTGATCTGGAGAGGCCCTGGGGAGAGGCTTGGGAAGGGAGAAGGAGGCAGAAGCTCTTTAAGGCCTGGAAACAACACACTTTGAAAGAGTATTCTTTACCCAGGTGTTCACAATCTGAGTGGCAGACTTCAAATAATTAACATAAATTCCTTAGAAATGAACAGACATGAAGTCATCCAAGAGCATGAGAGTTATTCATGGATCCTCTAACAGCCCAAAAGAGGATAAAGAGTTTGCAACACAGCATAGTTCAAAAATATATCATGGGCTGGGGGTGTATATGACTCTGTATGGTAGAACATGTGTTTAGTATGCACAAGGCCCTGGGTTCAATCTCAGCACCAAAAAAACCCAAAACAAATAAACAAAAAAAAATACATTAACCCCTAAGTTTGGAAAAGAAAATTTGTAAATAAATTTGTTTCCAAGTTTACGATAATGCAAAATCATTGCCTAGTGGTTCTGGTAATAAGTCATGAACTCAGAATATCTTAGTTTTAACATACACACTACACCACACACACATACACACCACTGGGGCAAAGGCTTTCATTTACATATTTATAGCTTTCCATAGTTTATTTGATAGAAACAAATTACCTCCTATGGCCTAACTCTGTAGATCAGAAATTTGTGCCTAAGCAGTAAATTGAGATATAATTGTCCTGAGTAGGAGTTTTTCTTCATTAGGAGTCACAGCACATAGCGTGCTATAAAAGGATGGAGATTTTAGCATGCTATAAAGAAATAACAGTCATTTAGCTTAAGTACGCCTCGCAAAATGGTATATTTGAATGCCAAGGTTTGCAGAATGTCCTACCTTCCTCCAAAGTACAATATTCACTTTGAAAGAGTTAACACCGGGCACTCAGTTGCCCTTGATATAATTACACTAACTGACACAGAGCACGGGGGACTCTTGGCTGGGGTCCACACCTCCTTCACATCAAGGCCACGTATTGGCCCAGGGGAGCCAGCAGGCTCCTCTCAAAGGACCCAGACCTTGCTCTTGAGGCAGGGAAAGCCAGAGCCAGGCAAGAAAAGCATGCAAGGATTGGAATTTTTATCCCTTACGTCTCTAATTGGATCAAGACATACCCATAAAATAAGGCATCTCATGTTGAGGAAAAGGTCAATTCCTTCTGAGAAAAAAATAATAAAAAGAAATTTATACACACAGTCCACAAAAATGCTGGCACAGAGCATGATATTTGATTAAAAAAACCCATAAAAACAACAAAGACAATATGTTCTTTGAAAAGGCAACATTGAGGCAGGCAGAGGGCCACAGTGTCCTTCAGCCAGTAGTGCCTGGTTGACAAAGGCTCCTTCCATTGCTGGGCAGGTGGGTGGGGTCCCAGCCAGCCAGCTAAGGAGCTCGGAGCCTTCGCCCGATCCTGCCGGCTGCCTCCGTATTTATCGAACAGGGGCTGCTGGTGCAGAGAATTCTAATTTTCCAGGTCTTTGCTAAGAGGCAGAGATTAATGAACAAGGTCAGGCATTAGCAGCACTGGGCAGAGGGATTTTCTACATCTATTATGCTCTCCAAATCAAATGGAAACAGAATTCCCATTTCTTCCAACTCTCCATTTACCATCTTAGCTAGCCCCTTCTTTGGTACATACGGCCTTTCCCACGAGAGAGCAATTCCCTTTTGTCCTAAAATAGAGGTATCCTGAAACCCACAGCCCTGTGCTGTGCAGACCGGGCTCCGGTTGGTGCAAAGCCTAATTTGGTCAGCTGAAAGCGATGGTTTACTTCTGGCTTCGCTGGGTCGTCTCTTTCCAATTATCTTGGTTCTCTAGCTGCCATGAGCTGCATCCTGGCTTATATAAAATGACTGCCCCAGTGTGCATTTAGATAATCAAATGAGTGCGGATCTGTGGGGATTGATGGAGAAGGAGCACTGATGAGATCAAATCTCCCCCCAAATTCATTAAGCCTAGGAAGGCAGCATCAAGGGGAGACATAAATACCCCTGAAAAGATCGTTTTCTATTGGAAAGATGAAGCGTGCTCCTAGAGGTATTGGTTTTTAGGGCTGTCATAACAAAATACCACAGGTCAGGGGACCTAAACAGCAGAATTTTGTTTCTCACAGTCCTGGAGGCTGGAAGTCCAAGGTTAAGGTTGTGCAGAGCTGGTTTCTCCTAAGACCTGTCTTTCTGGCTTGTCGATGACCCCTTCCTGTCCTCGCATGGTCACCACTGGGCATGTGACCGCATCGCTAAATACAGTCACCTTTGAAGGTAAAGGAGGTTAGGGCTTCAACATATGAATTTAGGGACTCAATTCAGCCCAGGATACCCATCTAAGTGCCTGCTTGGTCAAGAAAAAAAACAAAGACAACAGTGAGGCATGATGGGAAACAACTCGGCCAGGGTCAGCTGGATTCAAGTGCTGGGCCCTGAGTGGTCCTGGTGTTCAAATCATCCCTTTACTTGAAATGGAGCTGAACAGAAATCCAGGCTCATTTTTCCCTTGAAATTATTTTAGAGGGAACAGGAGAGAGCATGCACTGGCTGTGAGAGGTGCGAGGGGGAATCACAGATGCAGCGGCCATTATTTGATGGCGGCATGCAGGCTGGCTTGCCTGGAACCCTGGTCCCAGGATGGAACTCTGCTGTCCAAGTTGGGTCCATCCAGACCAATGCACTGCCAGGATCAGGCCACCAGGACGGTGGCCAGCACAGTGGCAGGGTACGGGGCTGCTCTGGGGCAGCCACGGGGACGCCCCACTCACCACCCATTGCCTGAGGCCATGTGCCAGGTGGTGTCAGGAGCAGCCAGGCTCCTGCTAGAATGATCCGTCACATGTCCCAGTGACTTCCATGAGTACCATTCCTGACTTTGCATCACCCAAGCTAGCTCTCTGCCTCCAGAACTCCTGACAGGTGTGGCTACCCTGCAATGAAGCCTTTTTTACCCCAACTTGCAAGAGGGGATCCTGAGGTATTCCCAGTTACCTCCTGCAGCCCTGCTGAGTAACACCCGGGTGGGGGAGCAGAGGAAAACTAGATCAAGAGACAGCAGGCTCCTGTGCTTTCAGAGGTCAGATTGCAGGTGTTCCTTTTACTTGTATTAAAAAAAAAAACTTTAGTACTTAGTGGAGAATAACTTGCAGAAAAGAGAGTAAATGAGAACCCTTTTGGAATGAGGATAGCACACCAAATGTTTCCTTCCTCTCTGAGCACATGGAAAGAATTGGAATTCATTCCAGGTATCAGTAGCCAGCTGCCCTAACAGCAAACCACAGAAGAGTCATGATTTGCCTTCTTCATCCTCTGACAACTAAGAGCGACTTCAGCTGATTGGGGAGAAGGAGAAGAAATGAGTCATCTAACAGCCTGGACAACTTTCCATGCAAGACAGCAGGGCACAGAAGTGCTCAGAAACTCCACGGGACTGAGACTGCTCACAGCCTCTGTTTATCCCCCTTTCTCTTAAGTATAAAATTAAGATGTATTTGGGACTGAGCACGTTCGTTCTGAGAGAAAGCTGTCCAGTCTCCTTGCTATTAGGTATGGCTACACAACTAAGTTCTGGCCAATATGATGTGGGAAAAGAAGAAGGAAGGAAAGAAGGAAGGAAGGAAGGAAGGAAGGAAGGAAGGAAGGAAGGTTTTTAAGAGAACGTTGACAGACACACTTTGCCCTTTATAATCTTCTCCCTAATTCCTTTCTTCTGGCTTAAATGTAGGTGTAATGACTGGTGCTCAAGAAGCCACTGTAGACTATAAGTTGGAAGTTGAAAAAACATAATATAATGCTTGACGCTCCTTGAAACTACCCTGACTGCCTGCCTCCATTCTCCTTTTAAATGAGAGAGAAAAAAACTACCTTATTCCTTGAGATGCTGCTACTTGGGGCCTTCAGCTTCTTGCAGAAATGCAGATGAACCTCATCTACTTACACATAGGTCATAATCAGTGTCTAACGCATCTGGAAGCATTTCAAGCCAACAACAGAAATTCAAGTGTATAGCTGTGTGCATCCGTGGGTACATTTTCTTCCCTAGACATACACGTTTTCTCCTGCGATATACATCTGCCCAGTTTCTGATATGGACTGTCATTTCTTCATAGCATTGATACTTTAAGACCCCCACATTTTACAAAAATATTTCCTTTGCATCCAGTAGCCTTTGATAACAATCACTCTCTGGTTCTCTGCTCTGTGTTGTTTTTCTCCTTGTGAAGCCTGAGCTTCTTGCCTATGCCCTTCCCTTTCCAGCTTGTGAAAGGGTGTCGTTCTTCCAGCACTTGAAAATACAGAAGGTGAGTGTGAGCAGACACAGCAGCTAAGAAGGTGCCTTCCCTCCCCAGGCTTTAGCCCATGCCCTTCCTTCTGCTCCAGACCCACTTGGTTCCTTTCATAACTTTTTTATGTTCATTTATTGGTGCATTGCAATTATACATTTTGAAATATGTCAGGGTATGAACATCATACATGCACACATTGCACATTTAGCCCTCCATCATAACTTTTAAATAATCAGTTTTGTTTGTTTCCTTCCTTTCCCATTACCTGACATTACCAGGCACCAACAAAGTCTCCTGGGGGGCTCACCACCTTCCAAAACTCACTTCTGCCCCCAGCTTTGGAACTTCCAAGTGTCAGTTTTATTTATTTGTTGTTGGTTTTATTTATTTTTTTTGCAGTACTAGGGATTGAACCCAGGGACATTCTACCTCCAAGCTACACCCCCAGCCCTAGTTTTTATTCTTTATTTTGAAACAGGGTGTCACTAAGTTGCAGAGGGCCTCACTAAGTAGCTGAGGCTGGCCGCGAACCCGGATCCTCCAGTCTCGGCCTCCCAAGTACTGGGATTACAAGCATGCAACCCCATGCCCAGCTCCAAGTGCCAGTTTTAAAGGCATTTGGAGCAGGGCATGGTGGCCTGTAATCCCAGTACTTGGGGAACTGAGATAGGAAGATCGCAGGTTCAAGGCCAGCCTCTGCAACTTAGCCAGACCCTATTTCAAAATAACAAATTAATTAGGGTTGGGGGTGTAGCTCAGAGGTAGAAGACCTCTGGGTTTAATTCCCAGTACAAAATAAGGAAGGAAGGAAGAGTGGGAAGGAGGGAGGGAGGAAGGAAGGGGCAGGCATTTGGAGGTGTGAAAAATTACAACACTGAAAAGAATTTCCACAAATTTCCCTAGTTCCCAATAGAAAGAACAATCCAAAGCAGCCATCATTACAGGACAATGTAAAGTGTCCTGAAAGGAGCCTTGATTAGACTAATTAATGTAAAAACCTGGCCTGTGCCCACTGCGTTTCTTCTCACCATCCTTGCCTCACAGTCCTAGAGAAAATTTGATTTAAAGAGGGAAGGAGGGACCTGGCAAATGGGAAGCATCGCAGGTGCAGATGAAAAAGAAAACTGACAAGAGCCCCAGAGGTCTTCCGCAGGGAGGACTTGTCAGGACTCCTCAGGATAGGCGGAAAGGCCATCCCCGAATGCCAGACAGGCACCCACGCTGCTTTCAAGTGCAGCGGCTCGGCCTATTCTCCGTCCCTTTTTCTGCCTGCCGCTGCCTGATTAAAACGCCTTGTGCAGCAGCGCGGTGTGGCGTCTGGAGTCATCCCTGGCAGATAGTGCTGCTGCCTTCCCAGGTAGGCTGTCAGCTAAGAGGCCAGGCTGCCCTATCTCGGCAGGACACCTTCCCACCCTGGCTCCCAAGCCCCGTGCCTCTAATCTGGGCAGGCTGCTGTTTCCCTTTGCATATTTGCAAGGCTTATGGCTTACAGGACAGTCTTTCTGAGATGCAAATGGCTGGGTCCATTGTGTATGGACTCTGACTTTGGGCACACAGCTTTCCCTGGGTGTCTGGAAAAGGGGTCTGTGAAGCAAAACCAGAACCAAGACCAGCCCCAAATCTCACCAGCCTTGATTCCCTTTTGAGCCTGGGCTTTGCTTCAATCTCTGCACTTTTTATGCATCAAGAAAACAGAGGAACTGAAACTAACATCACTGCAAGTATCTCTGGCTCATATTTATTTTCTGTGGTACTAGGGATTGAACCCAGGGGCATTCTACCTCTAAGTTACACCCCATGCCCTATTTTTCTGATTTATTTATTTATTTATTTATTTATTTATTTATTTTTGGTACTGGGGATCAAACCCAGGGCATTCTACCTCTGAGCTACATCACCAACCCTATTTTATTGTTCTTTTGTAGGGTCTCACTAAGTTGTTGAGGGTCTCACTGAGTTGCTGAGGCTGGCCTCAAACCTGCGATCCTTCTATCTCTGCCTCCCAAGTACTGGGATAGCAGGCCTGCATCACCGTGCCTGGCTCATTTTTGTTTATATTTTGAAACAGGGTCTCGCTGAGTTATTGCATGCTGGCCTCAAAGCTGTGATCCTCCTGTCTCGGCCTTTCAAGTACCAGGATTACAGGTGTGTGCCACCGCACCTGGCTTTCTCGTATTTTAAAATGCTCTTCACACATTCCAAATATAGCCATGTGCCTGTGTAGGAATGCCATAGGATGGTGGCAGGTTCTGCATGGAGATATGCCTATGTTCATGAAGATGCATCTATGTCCAAACAAAGTCACAGGACCTGCTGGACAATTAACTCCATACTCCCTGGATTCCTGACCCTCAGCCACAGCCCCTCACCTCCATTCTCCTCCTAGGACGGAAGCAAAGACATCTCACCTCTGTGTTCTTTTATAGAATGGTTTCATCTTAAGAACTCATGGCCAGGGATTCTCTGATTGGTTGGAAATCGCTTTTTAGAGATGGCTCCCCTGGAGCTTTGAGCCTTCTTCTACTTACCAGGGGGAGAGGGATTCATATATCACCAAAGAAGAACAAAATAAAACTAAATAACCGAGAAGAACTAAAGTCTGGTCCTATCCTAGACTAGGTAGCTGAACCACATGTAGTACCCTGGACTCAAAGAATAACTGAGAGGAGAGTTTAGGTTTTAGTTTTTAGACACAAATAATAATGTTGTGACATCTGTTTGGAGAAGAAATGGAATGCGTGGCTTTCCCAGGAGGTGAGAATGTTCCAGAGGTCCCCACTCGTTCACACTGGTTCAGGTGAACGGATTCCTGGGGAGAAATCAGAGGCCGGCTGGGTTAGCCGTCCTGGCACTAGGGCCTGTCTGGTGTGGGTCTGTGGCAAAGCTCAGCCCTTTGTGGGGTCCACTGAAGCCTCCTCATCTGCAAAGTTCTTAGGGACCAAAAAGGAAGCAGAAGATTTTTATATCTTTCAAGAATTCCAAGCAGGTCACAGTGGTGCACACCTGTAATTCCAGCTACACAGGAGGCTGAGGCAGGAGGATCACATAAGTTTGAGTCCATGCTCAGAAACTTAGCAAGACCATGACTCAAAATTTTAAAAAATATGCTGGGCATTGTGGCACACGCTTTGTAATTCCAGTACTTGGGAGGCTGAGGCGGGAGGATACGGGTTCGGGGCCAGCCTCAGCTACTTAGTGAGGCCCTCCGCAACTTAGTGAGACCCTGTTCCAAAATAAAGAATAAAAAATAGGGCTGGGGGTGGAGCCCAGAGGTAGAATGCCCCTGGATTCAATCCCCAATACCACAAAAAAATTAAATATAAAGGACTGGGGGCATGGCTCAGTGGTAGAACACTTACCTAGCATGTATAAGCCTGGGTTCAATCCTCTGCCCCCCCAAATTCCAATGATCCAATGTTAGGCCATATGATACAAAATTATACAATTTTGAAAACTGTTAAAAAAAACTTAATTTTCCAAAGGACCAACATTAAAATATCATCCCTCGAAGCATTCTAATTATCAACAGAAGTAGTAGAAGCCTTTCTGTCTAGATCAAAAATTTGAGAAGTGATAAAATATCTATTCTGGGCTTCAGGAGCTCAAGGGAGCATTAACAGAAACTGGTGGGGGAACCAACTGAGATGGAATGTGAGAGGAGACTGTCTAACATCAGTCTATTAGAGGATGGGAGCATCTCCCAGGAGCTGCCGCACCTGACCTTTCGCTAAAGTCATTTCAAGCTGAACTGAGGAAACACAGAACAGGGAGTTATATTTCACCGCTATGAATGGCCAGTGGGACCTAATAGGCTGTTTCCAGCCCAGATATGTAATTGGCAAGATTTTATAGTTTTGTTCAACTTTAAGATGTGTGAACGGAATAAGACTGAACATTATATCCACATGTAGCTCATAATAGCTTCTTAGACCCTGTCTTATTCTTCCACAAATAAATCTGACTCATAATTTCAAAATTACAGTTCGACTCCTCTACACATGGCCATAATTTCAGGTATCGATAGGCCGGACTTCTAGAAAAGGCAAGTGAGAATTTTTCAAGTAGCAGCATTATTCGATGACCATGGCGTTAGGAAGGCATAATTTTGCAACCTCAGACACGTTTCCAATAATGTTTAGAGCCAGGTCGCATTGCCCAAGCTCACAGGTAAAATGGCTATAGAGTTCTAAAAGAAGATTGGAGCCAGATGTGATGGCACACACCTGTAACCCCAGTACTTGGGAGTCTGAGACAGGAGGATCACAGGTTCAAGGCTAGCTTCAGGACTTAGCGAGACCCTCAACAACTTACACAGACTCTGCTTCCAAATAAAAAATAAAAATGGCTGGGGGTATAGCTCAGAGGTACAACATCCCTGAATTCATCTCTAGTACCTCCAGTATGAAGAAGGAGGAAGAAGTAGAGGAAGAGGAGAAGGAGGAGGAGCAGGAGGAGGAGGAGGAGGGAGAAGAGGAGGAGAAGAAAGAGATACTTTTGGCTGCAGAGCTGCAGTACTAATGCAGTTCCCGGTGTGCCGATTGCTGCCAAAGGAGGGCACCACCTGGATCTCTGTGAGGAGTGGCCCATGGGTGTCTGCACCTGTGCTCACCTGAAGGCCAGTCACAGGCCAGCAGCATCCCTGCGGACCTAGAGCTCACTACAGAAATGTCCAGGGGAAGGAAACCTGCTTCCATGTTCAGCAGTCAGCTACTTGGAAATGTAGTTTTCTCCAGATAAAAGACTTAATTTTTCCATTTCCACCCATTTTGTTGAAATAGTTATTTCCAACAAAATAACTGTTATCATATGCTCCCAGCCGGTGACAACCCTATTCAAATTCCACCTATTGTACCTTCTTTCCCCTCCACTGCCTCCACCAAGAAAAAAACATCATATTTCCCTTTTGGATTTATAGGCAATATTCTCTTGATGTATTAAAAAAAAAAATGAAAAGAAGTCAAACATTCCAGAGTGTCCCAGGAAAGAAATAGCCAGTCGCAAAGTCATGAAGTGTCAAAATTAGGAGAGAGAGAGTCCAAAGACATTGTCATGCTGTGAGAGCAATTGGAGCCAAAGAGAAGCTATGGGTCACTGCAGGGAACCAGGGACAAATGATTAAAGTGCAGATGGGCAAGGGTGGAAGAAAATTTGGGATCCACACATTGTCCCATCCCTTCAGGAGCAAACCAAGAGCTCGACGTCATTTCCTAGCCAGGCTTCAGGGTCAAGCAGACTCAGGCACTACAATCAGGGGACTGGCTAAAGAGGAAAAAGCCACTAAAAGCCACTCACTAAATGCCCCAGTACTCATGTCATATGACATCAGCTAACTCATGGACAGATCCAGCAAAGGTTTCACACCACATGTTTCTCTATTTTCTTTTGAAATTTCTCTGAAACAATTATTCAGCCTGGAGCTACCTGGGTGGTGGAACATTTAGAGTGCTTTCTGCAACCAACAAGTGCATTAAAATTGAGAAAAAGCATCTTTGTGGGCTGTTTCAAAGCACGCTATAAAAACACTCTTTGTTTTTTATGAACTGATGGGAGACTGTGTTTCGGTGAGTACACATCAATTCAAACTGTCAACGGGCTTATGATTTGCACTGAAACACCAAAACTAAATCCTAAAGATGTTGGGGACAAGAAGCACCATTGTTCAACTGCAATGTGTGCAGTTAGTCCTGCCACATGGCCTGCACAGGTCCTTCCTGCTATACTTGGACTCTGTAAGCTGGTTCCAATAGGAGCAGCCTGAAGTAAGAATCACTTTGCTCACATCAGTACCACTAAAGCATCTCTCTGACATCCGCGAAGACCTTGCTTTTCAAATGAATGCCAGAGCACAGTTCAATCTCCAGTTATCTTCAGAATCTGAGATGGTAGCATGGCAGAGAGAAAAGAATGTGCTCAGAAATATTGAAGAAGCTTGTTGCCAAGCACAGAAATAGCAGCAAGCTTGCATTTCACATAATCACAAATTACTGGAAAGAGTGTTTTCTAAACATTGCGAAGGAGCCATATCACTGGCTTCCTGTTTCCCCTTCCCCACGTCCTCCATCTGAGTCTATCTGGTCAATATGTATTTCAGCTGAGCACAGGTCTACACCATTCCAGATTCCAACAGGACAAACTGTGTCCAGAACCCAAAGGAAATCCCAGAAGCTCGATAAGAAGCTTCTACTATTCAGTTAGTATGAGGATCAGGGTAACTTTCAAAGGAAATAAAATATTTTAAAAATCTTATTAAATTCAACCTAGTGCTATGTAAATAATTAGTCTTCTTGCCTGTGGTGAGAATGAGGGAAACGGTATGATAGAAAAACAGCCCGGTGACACAGAGTGACAAACCAGGAAGAGAGGGCTGTGCATGGCCCGAGAGGTTGTTTAAAAGACCTTCCCAAGGAGGAAGAAATAGAGAAAGGCCATAATATCATGCTGTAAAAATGATCATCATCATAACAATTCATAATTTAAGCTAATGCTGGAAAAAAGTGAAGGGTATGAAGGATTGCATTTTCAATGCCCCCCCATCCCAATCTTGGTCCTTCTTCTTCCTTCATGAACTTTCAGGATACAGTTTACTTTAAGGGGCCCTAATCTCATCTCTTCACTGTGATGCAGGAAAGAACAATTCCCTGGCGTGCAGGAAAGGAGACGATGAAATTAAAAGAAGATGCACTTAATTGAAAGAAAGAGACGGTCATTTCTCACACTTTTAAGCAGCAGATCTTGCAGGTTAGTTTGAAGTTCACCTCAAGGCTCCAAGGCTAGGGCATCCAAGAGGGACCTAGATGAGCATGAACCAGCTCCTTGATCCTCTCCAGGGAGGTGGACACAGATGTTGGCATCTCTTCTCTGATCCCAGATCAGCACCCCAGGCAGGGCAGCCTCCACTGCAGCCCAGAGACCACCTGCAGCCACTGTGAGACCTGCCCTCTCCTCTTTTCCTGTGCACATGGCAGCTGGGCTAGTCTGCCTCAGGCCCCCATGGTGGGAGTAGAGTCCCAGCTCCTGTGGGCTGCCTTTCTAGAGGCGGGTGGAGCTGCCATGATACCCACCACCCTGTCAGTCCCTGGTGTCCCTGATCTCAAGAGTGTGGGAGCTGCATTCCTTTGCCCCCTACTCTGACAACCCTGAGCTACTAGCGGGGCCGACCTGCCCTGCCTTCCCCCCATCTCCCAGTCATCCTGGGATGCCTAGGGTTTCTGTTCAGGCTGCCTTTCTGCTATGCACATCCCATTTTGGACACCTCCCCTTGGCTCCCCAGATCACACCTGAGGAGGGCTGAGGGGCAAAGCTTCACCTTCACAGAACAGCCTGATTGCTCTAGGAATTTCAAATATGTCACCTTCCAAAACAGAACTGACAGCTTGCCTCCCTTTAAATATATTAAGCCAGCCAACAACCATACACAGTTCAAATAAAAGGACAGTACTGAAGGACCACTTTTCTTTATTTTTATTTGTGTATTTGTTTTGCTAAAGCCAATCCAGAATTTGTATAAGAAAGTCACTCCTGCTTTGTCTTTGTAAAGCTCCAAACACTTATAATATAAAAGGCCCTATTTTTTTCATTTATCTGAGGGGGCAGAGGTGACGTGGACCAAAGGCCCAAAGAAAGGAGTGCATTGAGGCAAATTTGAAAACAGGCCCTAGGTACAAGGTGATTTTTCATGTCTTGACTCTCCAGATTCATTCCAACCTCTTCTGCTCCCACAGCCATTGCTCTGTGGCTTTGCTTGGGTTCACCCAGTGGGTGGCCCTACCGGTGATTAGAAGACAGCGAGAGAGAGGCCTGGTATCTCTGCCCTTGCCTCTCTCCCTGCTAGGGTTGCCAGATAAAATATGGAATGTTCAGTTAAATTCAAATTCCAAATTAAAAATAAAATTTCAGTATAATACATTCCAAATGTTGTATGAGATATGTTTAAAATCTTCAAGTTGTCTATGTGAAATTGAGGTTTGAGTGGGCATTTTGTACTTTTAATCGTAAGCCTAGCACCCTTAGGTGTCTCTGCAAAGTTGTCCCAGCACAGCTGTGCCTTCAGGAGGAGACAGAGGCCCATCAGCTCCTACGGCTGCTCCTCCTCCCACCCTCTCCGGATGCTGCTTCCTCCCTTCAGGCCCTGCCACTGCTAGACCCAGATGCTATGCTGTTATTTGTGAGTCCCCCTTGATACAGCAGACATTATATCTAACCAGCACATGGGGAAAACCCAGGATGCACTTGGGAGAGGGATGGAGTAAGAGGAGGAGCAGGTAGGTTAGCCAATAGCAGAGGCTGAGGTATGTTCCAGTTAGCCATCGCTGGGGGAACAAAGTGTCCCAAAATTGAGCAGCCGACATGCAAGAGCTGCCTGTTCTCTCCTCTGCTCTCTGTGGGCAGATGGTTCTGCTGGCATTTCTTGCTTGGAGTCCCCATGCAGCTTCAGCCAGAGGGTCCTGGGGCTGGGGACATTTGAAGGACCCTTTGGCCACATGTCTGGCATTGACCCTGGGACAGCTGGCGCAGTCAAGGTTGGTTGGCGTCTTTGCATATGGCTGCTCCACATAGCTGGCTTGTGCATCCTCACAGCATGGCGGCTCAAGTAGTTGGACTTCTTAGATGCGAACTGGCTTCTTCCATGGGGAACATTCCAGAGAAGGGAAGTTGAAGCTGCTGATTTCTTAAGGCCAGGCCCAGAAACTGGCATGCTTCCTTCTGCTACATTCTTTTTTGTCTCAGGAGTCACAGAGTCCTCCAGATGGAAGAGGAGGGGACTAAGAACTGCCTCTTCACATGGCAAAGTCAGCAGGCATTCTAATCCACCAGAGGCGCAATCCCAAGCAAGAAGTCATAGAAACTACCACCAATACATAAAGGGATCCAGGAATTATAGCCAAGCCCACTAAAAGCCAAGGGAAAATAAAAACAGCAGAGAAGTTTTATGCCCCTCATTTGGGAAATTAATGAGACTCAAATGGACTTTTTTCCTTTTACACTCATTTACATATATTTTATGCCAGGTTTATTTCCATGCCGTAAGTTTTTATTTTTTTCCCTCTGGGAATTTTTATTTATTCATTCATTTATTTATTTGTCTGTGCAACCTCCTCTTCTGCTCTAGGAGCAATGTGTTCCTCTCCACTGAGGATCATCTCTTTGTGGAGGGGGAGCTCAGGTATGGGCCGATGGGATCTTGACATCTGTAAGGACAGCAGTCATCTTAGCAGTCTATCCCTTCACTTGCTACTCTGTCCATTCTTCAGCATGTGCAGGACAAACTCTTTTTGGGCCACTGACCCTGCATGTAGCCATGCCATCCAACCTACTAACTCCGCCCAGATATTTGGTAGCTCTGTAGATATGCATACCCTTGATGACCTGGACAATTTCATAGGACAGTTTCTGTTCCTAAAGTGAACCAGAAAATTTGAACCTCTTGATTTGCATGATTTTACAGGGTCTTCTGGGTCAAGAGAGTAGCAAACCATTTTCACAGACTACCTCAGGCCCTCAGATGAGTTACTGGTGCCAAAAATATTTCTAATTATCTATTCATATGAAACTTGGATGACAGCTTAGAAGCACTTAGAAATAAAATGGATTGTGAAATGAATACATACTCCATTGTTTTTTATAAAAAAAATAAAGATGTGCCGGGTGTGGTGGCACATATCTGTCATTCTAGTACTTGGGAGGCTGAGGCAGGAGGATCTCAGGTTCACAGTCAGCCTCAGCAATTTATCAAGGCCCTCAGCAACTTAGTGAGACCCTATTTCAAAAATAAATTTAGAAAGGGCTGAGGATATAACTCAGAGATAGAATGCAGCTGAGTTCAAGCCCTAGTACCAAAAAAAAAAAGAAAATTAAAGGAAGTGTGTATGCAATGGCCATTAAGGCTGGCTTTGTGGGCAGGCAACCTGGGCAGTGTACAGTGTCCCAGCTAAGGGGACTTGGTTCAATGCTCTGTCTAGTCATCTTTTAAAAAGAGATCCTGTGTTTTCATTTCTCACTGGGACCTTAAAAGGACACAGCTGGCTCTCTCCTTCATGGATTGTAAAAAAAAAAAAAAAAGAAAGAAAGAAAGAAAGAAAGAAAGAAAGAAAGAAAGAAAGAAAAGGGGCGGCAGAGAACAGTAGGGAATAAGCTTGTTGGGGTCTTGTCTTCTAGAATGTGGGGGGTAGGGTGAGGTGGATGAGATGACTCTAATCTTGAGACAAATTCTGCTGTGTGGAGACCATGGATTCTGCTCTCCTGCTGCCACAGAGCAAGAGAGTACCTAAGACAAGTGCCCAGGTGACAAAGCCACAATGGCACCAGCCAGACCCTAGGCTCGGATTTAGCATAGGGCCAAAAAAAAATCACTGTCACATTTCAAAGTAAATTCTAAAAAGATGATTCAGAACCATATTCTCAGCGCACCTAATGTTAATGAACACTAGCCACCTCCTAGAAACAAGGAGAGACCCACTTAGGGGAGAATGAAATATCGTACTTGTAGGAAAAACACCATGTTTTGATTGCACAGTCCATAGAATTGAGCCAAGTCTTCATGATTAATTAGTATTGATCAGGAACTCCAACTCATTACCGATTAAGAATGCTGGGGAAAACCCAGGCCGTTGAGTAAAATTTACAGAAGCTCAAAACAGTCCCCTGGTGCTGTCCCTGAAAGTATGTTCTAGACTGGTTGAGAGATCTTGCTTGTCCAGCCCTGGAGATTTCTTCCCTAGGGCCTGAGACAGCTTCTATGGTTGCTGTAAGGAAAAGCTGGGGATGTGCTGAGGGCAGCAAGACTTCCTCCCTCTTCCCTATAGGGTAGATGGGAAGACAGATCCACTTACAGAGGACGACCAACCTTCTGAGGATGGTCAGCCTCCTCCTCCTACTGAAGCCTTTCCCCCAGGAGGAGCATCACATTTCCACAAGCTGCCCCCACTCCAGCTGAACCTTGCCAACGCAGAGTCTACAAACTGAAACCAGCCGATGGTGTAGCACAAGCCAACGTTCAAGGTGGTTCTCACCTCTGAAAACTGCTGGCCGTGCAGGCCAGTTCTCCAAGTAAGATTATGACTATTACACCAACATGCTAGAGCAAAATGCTTTCAAGCCCAGGGGAAGTATTATTTCCACAAAAATTGTTAAATAAAATATAGGGGAGGCCATGGGTTTGGACTGAGCTCCTGCACTAGCCCTAACAAGCCAGACCAGATGGAGTCACTCCTGCTGAAGTCCTACGTCACCTGGCCAAACTAAGTCATTGATCTGACCTTCTAAGAAATCAAGAGAGAGATAAAAGCCAAATCCCCACACAGATCAGCATTCGCTGGCATAGTGAGAAAGTCCCCTCTGCTCTAACTTTTACAAGGAAAGTAACTCTGAAACAACCAATCTGCTTCCTCTCCTCTGTTTTTGCTTTTATTAGTTCTTTTGTCTATAAAACCAACTTCCTTTGCTCGGCTTATCTGAACACACATTCTATTTTATAGACAGAGGCATTTCCAGATTCTAGAATTGCAAAGAAAAGCCAATTAAGACCCCTAAACTGGTGCAGCTTTCTCTTTTGATAAAATAATTGACAAATGGAACCTGAAACATCCTATCACTAATTGGGATAGAATTCTGAAAGACAGAAAGACCACCATTTTACTATTCTTTCAGCATAATTTACAATTTCAATTTTTCACTATGGCACATAGGACTTCCCTAAACAGTGCAGAATAAAACTCTTATCTTCAGCTGGTCTACAGTTATCCAATGTTTGACTTCAAAAAGAAGGAAGAAAATAGAGACAGGGGAGAAAGAGAAAGCTCCAAGTATGATATTTTAGGGAGGGGAGAAGGAAGGTGTTATAGTTAGATATAGAATGTCCCCTGAAGAACTTACGTTTTAAAGTTCAGAGCTGATGTAATTAAGTCATGAGGGTCATGATCTCATCAGTAGATAGATCCATTGTGATGTATTTACCACTGCCTTGGTAAACTTGGCCATTGGGGTATGGCTGGAGACAGTGGGTCCCTGGGAGTATGGCCTTAGAGATTGTTCTTGTATCTTTGAATCCTCTCTCTTCTCTTCTTCTTCTGTCTTTGAATCCTTTCTATTTTCTTCTTCTTCTACTTCTTCTTCTTCTTCTTCTTCTTCTTCTTCTTCTTCTTCTTCTCTCTTTCTCTCTCTTCTCTTCTCTCTCTCTCTCTTTCTCTCTCTCTTGTTTTCGACCTCCATGATGTGAGAGCAGAGTCTTTGCTCTCTCTCTCTCTCTCTCACTCACTGCATCCTGCCACTATGCCCTGAGCTCCACAGATATAACCCAGCCTAACATGGACTGAAACTCCAAAATCTCCAAAAAAAAAAAAAACTGTGAGCAAATAAATCTTCCTTCCTCTAAGTTATGTGGTCAGTTGTCTTGGATTATATCAGGAGGATGTTGACTGAGACAGAAGGGAAATAGGATCCAGCATCTTAATTTTCAAAACTAGCATGGTTATGCCTGTCGCTAGTCTGAGATCACACGCATGTGCCAGAAGCTAGTTAACTCCCTTGATGATAGTGCTTGTGGGGACTGTGATTTTCAGTTTATCTAAGATGTAGCCTGTTAATCTCATCCTGTTCCAAGGATGCATATCATAGTACTGCCAAACTGCCAGTTTATGAAGAAGTCCCGAGAAAACCTAGTGTGTTTCACTGCAAACCAGAGAACCAAACCTTCCCCCTCTTATGTGTGTGACCTTAGGAAAATCCAGAGCTCCCAAGGAACCTTTCTGGAGACAGCCTCCTACCCACCTCACAAGGCTGCCACGGGCTCAGAGAGACGGTAGCACGTGAGAGTGTTCATAGGTTGTGCCAATCTACACAGATGCAAAGCATTATAACCAGAGGCAAGAACAAATCTCCACTTCCGTTAACAATGCGTCAAACATGTTCACTCCAAAGACAGCAGATTAGAAGCATGGTATTTATCCAAGGGAATGCTTGCTCACTGAAGTTTTACTATAATGCTCAACCTGAAGGGCAAAACGAATTTTTAAAAGTCACTCTTATAACTGAGATTGATGGTAATAAATGCCCTGTCAGCATTAATCCCTAGAATAGCCTTCACATAGAATCTATTAATTTGTTGAACAGTATTATACATGGAGCAGGTTTGCTTGGAGAACTACAAAACTTGAAGCATTCCAGACCTGAGTTAATAAGCAATCCAATTCCATTCTCCCCCCATTTGGATCAATAGCAAAGCAACCTTGTGCATCCACCTCTTCCTCTGGAATACAGATTCTTTAGTATTTGGAGCCAATGACACAGAAGACTGTCTCTCCTGAGTTTCAGCTGCTCTTGTTTCAATTATTTTTCTTCATAGTAACAAGAAGAAGAGAAAGAGCCAGGAGATCAGAGACTTGAGATTTCCTGTGAATGCAGTCTCTCAGTTGGTGCGCCCTGGCTTCTGCAGTTCCGGTTCTACTGCAGATGGAAGGCTTGCTGGCCTGGGGAACACTGTGAACTATAGAGATTGATGACTTTAGGGAGGGCCTTACCCATAGCCAGAGGCAGCCTGGGAATTTACAAAGAGTGCATGTCCCAGCTCCACATTTTAAATTGTCTGTGCCCCTTTTCCAAGAGACTTCTCCCAGCCCAGTAAGTTTCCAGCTGAACTACTGAGGCGCATGCAGAATGGGCATCTTAGCTCCTTGGTGTGGACTAGAGCTTCGCATCCCCTGGCCTCCACACACCCTGACATACCAGACCACAGGAACTACAAAACTCCGAATCCCAGGCTACATGTGCTTCCCTGGGTCTGCTCCTGATCATGTCTTGTGTGTGAAGCAGAGCAGATCTACAGTACTGCTGCAGGCTCTTGCAGGGCAAGATGATCTGTAGCTTTTCTAGAAATTGCATTTCTTCCTCTTGCCTTCCATCCCAGCTGTCCTGTACAAAGGAGCAAGGTTATCTAGGCAGCATCTTCTGCCAAAACCGACCTTCTCTCCCAGCAGGATAATGAGCCCTCAGTCACCTTCTGTTCCTGGATCCGACATCAGCAACTTCTTCCCCCATGCTGACGACCCACCATGGCACACCGGGCCTCACTCCACATACATGTGCAAAATGAAAAGATAGATTAAATGCACCCCAGGCAAAATTGGCTTGAGTCAGTGTGTGGGTCCTGGGAGCTCATCATGCACCAAGACCAGCAAATGGCAAAGGTATAGTGCCTACTGGGTGACATGAAGCCCAAGGGCAGGGACAGAGTAACGTGTCCTGGGCATAAATATTTGAATTCTATTTCTTATGTGAAAATCCACACTCAGTTCGGTGGTAGGCATAACTATCTACGAACACAGGACCTTTCTAGTAGATCTCTCCCTCTACCTACCTGATAGCAGAAAAATAAGAAAATTAGCTCTGTGTATGAAGCTGTGGGTATATTCCCTCAAAATCCAAAGGTGAGATCACTTTAAACTCCTGTAGTGTTTGTCTTATTAAAAATGGGGAGAGGAAAGAACCTACTCCAAAAATATTGTGTCTCATTTTTTCTAGCAATAACACAATCATCTCAAATCAGACTAAATTGCACATGCTCCTAGCACCTACTCTAGTAGGTGCTTCTTTAGACATGTCCTCTCACCCAGAGAAGGGTCACACCTGTTCAAGTATGGGGCCTGAGCTCATGCTGCACTGCTCACACACACCTGGAAGGAACTCCAGCTGCAGGGAGGCCCTCAGGTAGCTCACAATGAGGCTTCCCTACAGCCTGGACTCGGGGCTCTCTCCTTGAATCAGGAATATTCACATGCCTTTCACCCCAAAGACAGGGCCTTTGGAAACAAATGTATCTGGCTCACTAAGTCACAAGAAATCCATTTCAGTTTTAGAAATTCGATTTAGCTTGGGTAAGCCTGCCAGCTCCATCAGGGGGTTGCTTAATCATAAATCTTTCCTTCAGCTTGGAAGTCTCCCAGCGGCCACTCTCCTCCCAGGATTTGTGGACTTGTAGACTTCAATAAAGAAATTTAACTCTTGGAGCTCTCTGGATGACCAGTATTGAGATACACATCAAAATACCAAGAAAAACTATTGTCTTATAAAAAAAAATCTTGATTGTATCCAAACGGATAATGTGCAATGAATATTCTAGATTCAGATGGCTGTGTTTGTGTTTGTAAACATGTTTTAATTTAACTTAGTCACCTAGACTGGATAAAGAGATTTTCCCTGGAGCTATGGACTGTCATTTCACTCAAGTAGAAAGTTATGTCGAGAAACAAACAAAATCCTTGGGGTGACTAAGCAAATAGTGAAGACAGGAGCCCTCTGTTCACACAGCCAGGAAAATCCCCTGAATGCACAGGTCCTAAGCAATTCATTTTCTAAATTAAAAAAAAAGTAGAAAAAATATATTCCAAATTAAAAAAAGAATAACCCTAATATTTCTGAAAACCCTGTCTCCCAATTGCAGATGAGTCCACAAAGTCTAGAGCCACAAGGAACATCCATCTGGATTTGTTGGACTGTCTATTCAGAGGTTGATATCTTGGGAGAATGAGGAGGATTTCAAGGACATTCTGGACAGAATGCAGTATATATAATCACATTTCATGTCAATAAATGCCGTGATGACAATAACAATGACAAGAATTACAAGAAAAGCAATTCCCAGCCAGTGGCTCTCTCAAGATAAAATTTAATGTAACAAAATTCCAGCAGAGGCCAAGAATATAAATAAATACCTTCTGAAATTTTAATGTTCCTGACTTAATGTCTCTTGTGATACCTTACTTTCAAGGCACCTACCACTTACTCCTATAGTCTTCATTGCTTTATACGTCAGAGACTGCAAATAAGTTTATAGTATTTAGAATAATAATATAATTATTATTATATTTGACTTGCAGACAAGTAATAGGACTTGGGAATGTTCACTTAAGGATTAAGCAAGTACTATCCAAATCTCATAGCATTCGGGTGTCTAATATTGCACCTCTATGCTCTCATGGGCCCTTGCTTCTTTAACACATGCAGGAAGCTTTGTTTAATATTAATAGGAAGCATGCATTAACATAACAGATCTCCCCAGACACTTGTCGTGACAAAGTAAAATAATTTGAATTCCACTGGAATATAATATTAAGTTAAATCAGAAATTCCAAGATGATGTTCTCATATCAAGAATTTAAGAATAAGAAATTAAGCAACTTAGATTCTTTGGGAAATGTCTTCTAACCTACATCCAGAAGTTTTCAAAACCTCTAGAAAACTTAATATTATAATAATATATCATGTACCTATATTAAAAATAAGCAGCTTTACCTGAATTAAAGTACGGCATGGTAATAATAATTTGGATTTAGACAGTGATATTATCCTATAATTATCAAATACTCTCTAACTCCCTTTTTCCACTCAAAAGCAAATATATTTTAATATCTAGAATTACACAATGAAAGGCTTTATTCATAGCATCTTCAACTTTTCCATTCGATTAATTTTTATACCTCCAGAAAAGACTCACTTGGTTTCCACTGGTGTGAACCAGATTTCAGCTGAAAGAAAGACAGCTTTTGAATGGCAGAAAGTCACATCCTCTGTAATAGCTGATAATTCCCTATTATCAGCACTGGACAGCACTGGACAGAGCACTGGACAGGTGGACGTGCACTGAAAGACCAGTGGGATGCCAGGGAAGAGCCAGCAGGCAGAGGCATGGGACCACAGTACGTGGTACCTGCTCAGCTACCACTGTGCCTCATCTGTAGATTCCAAGCTGCTCAGGTATGGCACAGGAGTTACACAGGAGGAGGAGTTCTCAAAGTGTGGACCAGGTACCTTCGGGTGTCCACCTCCTTTGGAGGAACCCACAAGATTGAAAACGTTTTTGATCTTATAAAAGGTATGATTATTAGAAAACATATTGTTTGATCTTAAAAGATATCATTTGCTTTTTTAAAATCTCATTTTCTCACAAGGGCATGGTGGAATTTTCCAGAGGTTGCTTATTGTGTGATGTCACCACAGACTGAATGCAGGAGCAGATAGGAGCGTTCAGCCGTCCTGTGTGGAACTGGACATGAACAAGACTATAAAAAGGTAAAATACACACTTTGCCCAGGCTTTGAGATCAGAAATGTCACCTTCATCAATGATGTCTGTCACATTGGTGTATTCTCCTATCAGTCACTATACCCAAGATCATCTCTTTAAATAAATTTTAATCAGCTAAAAAACCTTTATGCTAATAGTCAGAAATATTCTTTCTGTTTTGGAAAACATAATTACTTTTCATAAAGGAAAATTACTTAGATTAACATGCAGTATGTTTACTACTTTTTTAGTAAATTAAAAAGAGAACCATTTTAAAATGTCTCTGATTTCTAATATGGCAACCACCAATAGATATAACCAACCAAAACAAAAGCTTTTGGGGGTCTTAAGGCATTTTTAAGAATGGAAAGAAGTTACAACAGCAAAATGTTTGAGGACCAATAGAATAAAGGATCTCTAAGGAGTCTTTGCACTGCACAAGTCCACGGTTCTAAGGTTCTGAGAGTCAATGAGAATGAACTCCACTGGACAGATGGATGTAAACGTGCTAACCAAGAAAATCAATGGGGACCACCTCACCCTGCACTGGGGATGCTCCCCTGACAGGCAGCTGGTCCATGCAGCTATAATCTTCTTCCTCCTCCCTGTTAAGCCTCCTCCTCTGCTTTCTAACCTCTTCATGTACTTTCTAACCTCCTTTTCAGTACCCCCCACACACCCAATTCCTCTGCAGGAGACAGAAAAAGCCCTGAGAAGAAAATGAGGCAGCGCCAGGCTCAGGAAGACCATTGTCTTCCTCCCTGCCTTCTGCTCTTATCTTCTCCACTTAATGATGCAATGTCCCCTTTACCCCAGAGGTCACGATGCTGACCCTGCCCAGCAGGACGAGGACAGCATACAGGAATGGTCTTACAATTGAGTCTCACTCGGACACCAGTGCAGACTCACCTCAGAGAACCCAAAGTGTTTTCAGGCCCCTGAGGAATTTTTACAGGTGCATTTGAGGTTGGCATTACCTGCAATTTGACTGGTGGACAGCAGCAAGCATTCCATCCAGGTGGAGGCAAGAGTCATTTTCCACAAAAAGGAGACTCTACTTTTAATTAATAAAAAGGAAGAAGATCCAGAATTGAATCTAGCCTCACCAGAACCATGCTGCATTCTTTGGTGCTGACAGGGAGTTTTCATTTTTATATTGTCATCCTACTAAAGTTAGGGCCCTGGGTTGAACCCTCTTCTATGTCCTTCATCATGCATACACCTCCCAGCTCCCCACACCAACCATAAAATTCCAATGCTCATGGCCACAACTTAAGGCCCTGGTGGAGGCTAAAAAGTCATAAAGCAAATGCCCCATTGCTGCTGTTATTTTTATTTGCCAGTGACTCTTTGGAATGAAAGCAACTGGCTGGTTTAGCATGGCCCTGGGACCAGCGCTGGGCACTAGGAGGGGCGGAAGCGAGTTTCCCAGCCTCCTCTCAGGGAGGAGCACTTCACAGTTTTCAAAGCACTTATCTCATTTGCTCTCATTTCATCCTCACAACAACTCGGAGGGATTCTCACCAACCCTAATGAAGAAAGCAGAGAACTACATTTGCATTGTAATTATCATGTTGCCCAAAATGGGAGTCCTCTTTTGGGAGGGAAACTGTGCTTATCACCACATTTAGCTAGCTCTGTTTCCTGTGTACAGCCAGACCAGGGTGCTCGCTGTGAATTGCTAAAACCCACTCTAAACTGAAGCGCAGACATAAATAGTAAGCTGATTTGGATGGAAGGCCGGATCCACACCTGCTGCGTGCCCAAGGCTGCAGATGGGAATAGAGTAAGAAGATGGACCGTTCATGTCATCTTACCATTTTCGCCCGATGTCTTGTCTTTTCCATTGGTCGCCCCAGCACCTTGTCGCTAAAAACATAAGAAATAAAAATAGAAAATAAGCAAATTATCAGATGTATGCAGGATTATTTTGTCTCTTTCATTGTTTCTAATATCTCTTGCATTAAGACGGGAGTGGTGATGCACACCTATAATCCCAGTACTTAGGAGAATGAGGCAGGAGAATCACAGGTTCAAGGCCAGCCTCAGTGAAGCTTAGTGAGGCCTAGTGAGACAGTTTCATAATAACAAATCAAATAGGGCTGGGGGTGTAGCTCGGAGGTAGAACGCCCCTGGGTCCAATCCCTAGTACCATTGCATAGCACATTACATCCAGCTCTGTACTACTTTAATTCAGATGATGGTACATGGTCGTCACAACACCAGGAAAGGATCAAGCCAGGAAAGGGTCCACTGAAGTGATGTGGACAGCTCCCCCTTCATGCCCCCTGCTCACAGAGTGCAGCTCCCAAAGCCAGACGCAAGACTGCTAAAGATTGAGAGTGACCTCATTGAAAATATGAGGGCAACTGCCTAGGCTTTACGCCAACTCCAATATCAGAAATGTCACCTTCATCAATGATGGTCGTTATGTTGTTGTATTCTTCTGCCAGTCATTATGCCCAAGGTCTTCTCTTTAAATAAATTTTAATCAACTAAACAACTTTTATGCTAATAGAGTTTCTCCTATTCCTGAGCGAGTTTTCCTATCATTGTTCACACCTGTCCTATGCAGTTTCACTTTCCCAGGTTGACCAGAAGAAGTATGAAGAGTTTTATGGTTAGATCTGAGTCTCCAGGTATGATTCTCTGAGCTGTATGAAATGTGTTGTGCGTGTAAACACAAGCACATCTCCTCCAAGCCTAATGTCATCTTCCCAACTAGTCTAGTCCAGAGGGAGGGAGGGAGATGGGTTTTATTAATCCAACTTTGGGGACATTATCAGAAAATACATTTTGAGTTGAATAGCACTGAAGAGACAGTAAAGTCTCTGACTTTGGGGAGGAGGAAACGAGGCAGGTTGGGAGCATTATTTGTGCAAGACTATGGAGCTAATGATTGTCATAGAGATGGGACCCGCCTTCCTTGCCCAGAGATCAGTGTCCTGTGTGGGTTGTCATTGTGACAGCAATGCCTGGAAGGGGTCCTAGAAAGAGAGCTGGAACACTGGACAGGGAAAAGACCACCACAGGTGACCCCCACTGAGGGACAACAGTGCCCTCAGAATTTAGATTTGGGTGCAGGACTCCAGCCTAAGAACCATCTCATAAAAATAATAATCAGTTCCCTTTAGTGCTCAGCGTTGTTATGAGAAATTCCCATATCATTAGTCAGCCATGACTAATGATACATGGATCATCTGGGAAAACCTTGCACACAGGTTCTGATTAGTGTAAACAAATAGGGTAAATGACAGACGTCTGTGAATGACATTAGCCATCCTGTGCATGTGTATTGTCCTGTACAGATGTTAATCTGAGAGTACAGACTCTCTCGAATATCACCAACACCCCTTGCGCTGCATCCTGCAAAAGCCCACCCAGTTGCGATGGGGGTGCTCTGCCATGTTCTGCAAGACTGGTACCTCTTTCTGCCAGGAACAAGGTGGAAAGGTGATCAGTTGGAAAGGTAACTAAAATGTCAGTCCCTTTTTCATATTTAATTTGAGGCACCTTGAGTATCCAAGTTGCTAGACCTGCCTGTGCTGTGTGATAGGAGATTGCAGTCTTCAGCTAAATATCAACTGTTCTGGAATGAACCACCATTTAGATCCCCTGCCTGGCACCCCTCTACCACCTAATGCAACCTGTAACAGACTTTGCCTGGATTTCAACCAGATAACACATTTCTTACATTTTGTAGACTTGCAAGGGAAAATGACCCTTTCTTCTCACCTGTCCTCATTTTGATGTCATTTATTTATTTATTTATTTATTTATTTATTTATTTATTTTTGGTACTGGGGATTGAACCCGGGGGCATTCTACCTCTGATCTACATTCCCAACTCTATTTTATTTTTTATTTTGAAACAGGGTCTTGCTAAGTTGCAAAGGGTCTTGCTAAGTTGCCAAGGCTGGCCTCCAACCTGCGATCCTCCCGCCTCAGCCTCCCAAGTGCTGGGGTTATAGGTGCATGCCACCGTGCCTGGCTGCCTCTCCTTTTTCAACACAAAGCTGATAAGTTCATCACACTAGATGGAAATCTAACTACCATTAAGTTGGGCCAAGTCAATGACACAGCAGCTGCCCAGGATGGTAAATTACTCCCCTGCCCTGCATAATTCATAGATGGCTCAGGAAAAGAGGAACATTCCGAAGCATAAAAGGACAGTGTCTTAGAGTAGAATAGAGTCAAATTAAATGGAATACAAGTAAAAAATAGACACTCGCTCAGCCCCACCATCCTTGAATGCCTTAAACATGAACACCTTTCAAATGTCATGAATACCACCCTGTTCCATAAAAGATCACTCTTTAGAAACCAGAGGAAGGCGAAGATGAAATGTTCAGGGGGAGAAAAGGAGTCATCCTTTCAGAATTTCTAAGACAGGATTTTTGTGTCGGGTCTTATTTGAGGCAGACAAAGCGAAGCTGATAGATGTCATGGGAGATGGTGCTTTGGATCAGAAAAACAATCCTGACTAGAAAGAACTAGTTGTTGAAAGAATCTCCTTTCAGAATTCCTGGAGACCTGGCAATATCTTCAAAGGATGGCTGAGGACAGTGTGGGATTATCCAGGAGCTGTCTGATCCCTGAAGTCTGCCCCTCACATGCGACTGCTTTGCCAGCACACACACATAGGTTGGGGGTTTCCCTGCAAAAGAAGTGGAGGGTCTACCCAGGCTGGGTGTGGGATGCTCACAGCTCACTGCGGAGGCCAGACCCCAAGGGCACATGAACATCACCAACTCAGTGAGTTCTGACAGCATCTCTAATGAGGTGGACACTCTCATTATCCTCCCCAGCCTTGCTTCACCAATTACACCCTGAGGCACAGGGAGGAACCTTTCCAAGGCCACACAACTGGGAAGGGACAGAGCCAGACTTCAAACCCAAAGACCAGGCTCCTGGTCCTCCCTCTTAGCCACTGTGGGGGAGCATCTCTAAGTATTGTGTGCCACCATGTCCCTCTCAAGGCCTCCGCCAGCAGGTGGGGAGTAATGAGGCAGGGAGATTCAGGTTTGAAGGTTAACGTGACTTGGTCAGCACCCGCAGGCTGAGTCTGGAGGAGAACTGGCTTACGGGGAGAAGCAGACAAACCAACAGTGAGGGGCTCACTTGTAGAAATGTTGTAAGATCTTTTGAAAGTTTAAATAGCACAAGTACCAGAGCTTAAATAAATGGATGGAAGGGCGAATGGATGGGTGGACAAATGGATGGGTGGAAGGATGGATGGGTGGAAGGATGGATGGGTGGAAGGATGGATGGATGGATGGATGGATGTCATTCTTAAAACATCATGAGGAAAAGGTTCTTTTTTATGAGGTAATAGCTTGTGTCCTGGGGAAAGAGGCTGCCTTTTCTCTCCACCCCATGCTCATCCTCCCGTGAGAGCTCTAGCTCCTCCATCTATCCTCCACCATCTTAACCATGATCTCATCATCCCGAGACTCTATGTTGCCTGCTGAACATAACTAGTCACACTTCAAGAGTATCATCCATAATAATTGATTTTATATATAAATTCAAGTGTTAAAGGAGAAAGACACAACAAACTGACTTCATAGAAAACCTTGATAATGAGATTCTTTTTTCATTCTGAGCTCCCTCTTATGAATTTCAGAAATGATTTAATAGTATCATGAATACCACCACTACTGTGTTATTCAGTTCAGAAATCCATATAATTTAATATATCAATATATGCATAAAGCAGGAAAACTTTTCCCTAAGCAAATATAAACAGACACAATTACCAGGTCAGTGCAGATGTGGAAAATATACTGTAAGAATTGTCTAGAAAACCAAGCGCTAGAATATTTGAGAGCTTTGAGAATATGGCCTACAATACCTTTTTGCCAGTAGAAATCTGCTCTGATGGTTTCCAATGGATCTAGAGAGTAAGTTGACTGCCAGGCCACTAAGAACAGTAAAGTCTGATATATATTAGGATTTTTTTATTGTTTGTTCTGGGGACAGAGGATGGTAGTAGCGGCCAAAAATCAGCATCCATTTCAAACACAGCAAAACCAGTGCTCTTAGATCCCCTCACAATTCCAGTCCCAGGAGAATCCCACCGTGAGTCTTATGATCTGCCCTTTGTTGTGGTACTCAGCACAGATGTTTCCACTTGGGACCTCTCCTGCTCATCTCCATCCCCACCCGCACCCTGAAGACTTCCTTTTCATAAAACTTAAGTATGGGACCCTCCACAACACCTTGTCCCCTATAGACACAGCATCTTCTTCCATGCTCATCCAAGTGTCTAGAAGAGCGACAGTCCCTTCTTTCTTCAGTCATCTGAAATCGGCATCCCTGATACTTAAGCCAGCTATGTCCATCCTCCTTGGGCACACTGGCCCTCTCTCTCCAAACACAGTAAAGCAATGTCCCGATCATCATCCCCAGAGACCTTTTGAAGGGACAGAGGGCCCTCTGTGGGAAATGTATTCCACTCAGATTTCCCTTTATGATAATAGTAAAACTACTTGGCTCATATGAACACGGGCACATTTTCTCCAAACTGACCAATCTCAATATTGTCCTTATTTCATGATTAGACCTTGATAAATACCCATCTAAAGATACAAGGCATAATTTTTAAATTACAGCATAGAAGTCATCCTTCGCTCTATCTCACACTGGTAGTGTGCATTTATGCTGTGAAATCTGTTGAGGGGCAACAGAAAGGCAGAGGGACTCAGGCAGAAACACAGCCAAAGGAGAGCTTTCCTAGGTTGTCCGTCCTTAGTCCCCACCAAGCTACTTACAGGGCTCATAAAGGTAGGTTTCTTTTCTCATCGATGCCTGCTAATAGAAATACAGCATTTCAGAATTTAATAAAATCTCAGTTAAAAGGAACCTAAATAACAATTGTACATGTAAAAGATCTCTGTGCCTTTAAATGGTTCTTCTGATAATCTTGTATGTGCCAAGCATCCATAAAACGGCAGGAGAGGCATTTAAAGATATAATTTTTGAAGTAATTTTTCTTGACAGTCTCATTGCACCAAAATCTGCAGGAAAATAACAAAAAATATGTCTTAGTCTGTGCTTCCCAGAAAGCAGAGCCCGAGGCAAAGGCTGTTTGTGCTGTAACTTTATTAGAGAGGGTGATGCCAGGAGCGAGGGAGAAAGGGGGAGAAGCAGGGGAGGGAGGGGGCTTCCACGTGGATGCTTCATCAAGCTGGCCATGGGTAGATGCCACCAAGAGCTGGTCCTGCAGGTCACCCTCAAGAGCTGCATTAACTGTGTCAGAAGACAGACCCTGGAGACAGGGAGGCAAAGGAGTTCTCCACCAGCTCCTGCCTCTCTCTCTCTCATTGATCCAAGATGCTCCACAGAGCATCGATTCCTGGCATATCTGGACTGTGCAGACCTGGCATCTGCCTGGGGTCGATGAGGAAGCCCCGGAACAGGAGGTGGAAGCAGAGGAGGAGGTGTTTGGCGTGGGTAGGAGATGACAAGCTGTCACTGTTCACCTGCTTGATGTCTCTGGAGCTCACACTAATCTGGCTACCCACTGGGGTCCTCACGTATAGAGTCTTCAGTGGCACAGGAGAGGCGTCTGACTCAGCACCTAAACGTAGCTAGGTGACTTCTTTGTCAACCAAGTTGCAAAATCATGGATAATCCCGTCATATTAGATGCCCCACTCATTGAGTAGAACATACCAATTTCTAGGTAAATAGCAGGCTTTAGATCCATTTCTGTTTGTACTCGGAGCTTAAAATGGATATTAAGATATGTCTGACCACTTCTAAGCTGCACCTGGGAGTGCACACAGACCAAGAATGTCTACATTTCAACAGTGTCGACTTGAAGAGAAAGTGTCCTGAACCCCAGTAACAGACTCATCAATGACTCGATGCTGTGCCTTTTGAAAAGCCCTCTTGTGCTTTCTCTGATCACAAGGGGCTTGATGACTTCTCAGTCTGCTGTTCTTTCTTGTGAAATGTATTATAAAATCATGTTCTTGTAATAGCAACGCCTGGGCAAGGTGAGCCAGGCATTTGCCTCTGGCATAAAATGTTAAGGGTTTACCAAGAAACTCAGTGGTATGGCTTAGATCTGAACTGTCCCCCAAAGGCTCAGTCTATAGTGCAGGGATATCCAGAGGGGAAAGTAACTGGATCATGAGAGTTCTAACCTCATCAGTGGATTAATTCATGGATGGGTTCATAATCTGATGGCATTATTGGGAGGTGATGGAAACTATAAGATATGGGACCTCATTGAAGGAAGTAGGTTACTGGGGGCAAAGTCCTCAAAGAGTATATTATGTCCCTGGCCCCTTACCCCCTCTCTTTTTCTCCCTCTTTTCTCTCAGCTTCCCAGCTTGCATGAGGTTCCCAGCTCTGCCCCACCACATGCTCCCCACGATGACATCCTGCCTCGCCACAGGCCCAAAGCGATGGCAGCAAGTGACCACGGTATGAAACTATGAGTCAAAATAAATCTTCCCTCCTTTATTTTGATTTTCTCAGGTTATTTTGTCACAGCAATGGAAAGCTAACTAACACACTCAGTAATCAAGATAAAGATAAATAATATTTTAAAACAATATTTTTAAAGATCAAAAGTACTACAAGAAGTTATGATGAGCAAATGTCAAAATTTTAAAGAAAGGTGAGATTGGAATTCTGATATTTTCTTCTGCTTCAGGCTCCAGTGAGGTTCCACCCAATACAAGTCACCATGCTTCCCCAAAGTAAGGAAAAGAGTCAAGAGACCCAGGAATTTCAAGGATTTAGAAAACTACTCCAACACAGTAGAGTTGTTGAAACCCTTTCGTCGCACCATGGACCTGACAGTATGTTTAGAATTTATATTGTCATTTTGTGAGTTTTTCTTACAAGATTTCTAGACTACTGCAGTGAAGTCTCCATTTTTGATACTTTGCCATCCATAACCATATAATCAATATACCATTCATATGCCAGGTGAGAAGTCAAATTTCTAGAACCTGTTTCATTATAAATGCTAATCCAGAGCAAGAGACAAACCATGTCTACTTGGAAAATCATTCAGCCAAGTGCAGGTAATTCCATCTTCAGGTTGAAACATAAGTTCTCACTAAAAGATATATTTTTATTCTATAAGGTTAAAGAATATGAAGGGTGAAATGAATTCTAGTTGGTTAAATTCAAGTTCCAAATTACATTCAAAAATATTCTCTGAATCTATGCCTTTATCATTTAAGTGGGTAAGTTGCTATTCTCTTAGCTTGATATTTACTTTGGTGAGATATTACTTAACTAGAGGGCCACCCCATCCAAAGTCTCCTTAGGGTTAGGTAACAAAGAGCCTCCTAAAATGGTAAGGGCACAGGCCATCCCCAAATTCCTCAGGGCCCCCCGTATACCCTACTTCTTCATTCCCTCTCTTTAGCAGATTTGCCTATTTAGCCACAAAATATTAGAAAGAGATTTATATGTGATTTAGATTTCAGCAACATTAAAGAAAAGAAGATGACTCTCCTGCAGGGGACTGGGTCTGCAGGGGACAAGGGATCAGGGACCCAGAGATGCCTGTGGCTCAGAGCCATTTATGCTCAGCCCCTTACCAAGCCCTTCAGGGAAGGAAGGAGCTGGGCCCTCAGTCCTGGTGTTGGCCCACTCTGCTGCTGCAGGAAGGACTCTGGTGTCTGCTGGGCAAAGCAATAAAAGATTCTTTCTTAAAGCAGATTATCAAAATTAGGTGCATTCACCAATGTGTGAAGCCATCAGCAGCAAAGCTTGTGGGTCCAGTGTTAGAGGCCCAGACCCAATCCAGGGAGGTGACTGGTTCCTGGACCAGTTGCTTTTGCCTTCACTGAGCCAGGCACTGGGCTGGACCCTGAGGGACATGAGGGGAAGAACACATTGTCCCACTTTGGCCAGTTTGCAATCTATAGAGGCAGATGGAGCATCAGCCAACCAGCCTAATGCAGTGGGGTAGAACTGTGAGCCAGGAATGGCTAAAGTCAGGGCCCTGGACAAGGACCCCTAACTCACAGGGCTCTCACGTCTGGAGGGAGACCATGAACCACGGGGTCCCCCAGCAGCTGTGTATTGCTGGGGAATCCTTATCCCTCCCTCAGAGAAGGAAAGATGAGAATCTCTGGCCCCTGCTGGCTGCACATCAGAGGCCTCTCTCCCCACCTGCCCAAGAGTGACAGCATCTCCGAGTCCACATTCATGGAAGGCATCCATGCTGCCCAGCAGATGGCTTCTCTGTAGAAAGAGAAGGGAAAGCACTGTCCAGGTGGGTTGTAGGTTTTCCCTCTGTTGCCAGCATCTGGCCTCCGTCGGCCCCTGCCTACCATGTAGCTGCAGAGATTTCTCACAAGAAGGAAAAGCGGTCCATTGAGTTCTCAGAGTACTGTGGGCTCGTTTGTTAGCAGACGCTGCTTCACACAGGACACATCCTGTCCTGTGATGCATTCTCTCCTAAGTTATTTTTCTCTGTGGTGCTGTCTTACTTCATACCATGGTGTTCTGAGAGTCACTTTCTAATTGTTAGGGGTTCTAGCTCCCCTGAAATGGCAGCGTCTTGTTAAGCAATTGCTCAGAGGAGTCGTAAGTAAAGGAAGAAACACCAATCTATGTCTTTGCTGTCTATTGCACTCAGGGACCATGAAAGCTCAGAATTCACATAATTCTTCACAGAATCAATATCCCTCACAGGAGAGACATCACATAGAGAACCATCCCAACTGTGCCAGTAAGGCGTTCCAAGAGTTTCTTCCCTGCTTTCTTTTGATCAGTGTGTTTATAAAGAAACAAAAAGGTGTGTTTCTATGGTATTGTATTTAATGTTTTAATGACGAAGGATGGTGAGTCTCTCAGATGATGAGACATTAAATGAGTGGAGGGGCCAAGTCACAGCGATTACACAGAGAAATGGAGCAACAGCTGGGCTGGACAGCAGGTAGCTGATGAGCGCATGGGGCCACCTTGGTCATTAAGCAACATCAAAGGCATGTCATTAAAGGCACCTTTCACATTAAAGTCCCTGAATTTGTCTGAAAACCAAGTGTCATGTGCATGTATATTTGTATCACTTTGAACCTCACTATGATGTATAATTACAATGCACCGATAAAAGTATAAAATCATTTAAAAAGTAGCAGGGACTTTTATGCTGACATTTTGTGGTAAAAATGGAATAGATTTAATTTCTTACCACTGATATTTTTAAAATCATCTATAATCCTTTTGGTAACATTCCAAAAATTGAGCATTAAAAGCTCCACTAATTTAATCCCTAAAGGTATAGAAATTAATGTCAAAAGAAAACTTCAGCTGTTTCTTTCAAAAGTGGATTGAAAAAAGTGATGAGTTTTCAAAGACAAGCTCATTAATCTTTATAATTCTTCCACTGTATGTGTGCCTGACCTCAAAAGACCCAAAAGCTGAAATTTTGCCTCAAATACTGTATTCTATTTCTAGAACTTTTACCCTGACCTTTAAGCTAAGAGAATTAATTGGCATCACTGTGGTTCCAGCAAGCCATTTTTTTAAGAACTACTCATTTTCAAGTATTCATGATTTATTTTACTGAAATCCATTGTATACTTTATCCCACAGTCATATTTTTAAAATTAGTACTTTTACCCTAAAAAAACAACCTTGGTGCCAATTTCCTTTATAAAAACATTGTTTTCTATTTGCAAAAGTAGGATGTAGTCATTATGAATTTTTTTTGGAAAACACACTCACAAGGAAGAAAAAATTACCATCTACAATCCAACTAGCTGCAGTTAAGGTCTGTTAATATTTCAGAATATTTCCTTTCAATCCCCCTTTTTTTTTGCATGGGTATACATAAATACAGTCTCCATTTTATAAAAAATGGCTGTACTTTTATAAAAGCAGTATACATCTAAATAAGAGACATACATAAATATAGTTTCCGTGTTATAAAAATGGCTACATAGCATACATTTAATTTCACAACAGGGGTATGTGACAATGTAAAGGACAGTTGCTACCACGGCCTCTGCGTGAAATCCTCTCATTTCATGGTTTTGACAGTGTAAAGTGTCCAACCAATGCTGCTAAGCTTGTCTGGAGTAAATACCTCTAAGTTTTCAAATCCTATGTATCTCATACATGCCAGAAAAGCCATTTGGCTTTGTTTATTTGACTTAGCCCAATACAGCCACGTTGATGTCTGCATTACTGTCAAGTCTCTTTAAAAATAAATGGCATAGAAAGTTCTGGATGGTCCTTGAAGTTGGGTAAAGGTCACCACAATTTTGCAGTGTTATGGGCTGAATGTCATCCTCTCTCGTATTCATATGCTAAAGCCCTAACCCCTCAGCATGTGACCTTATTTGGAGGTACAGTGTTCCAGAAGTAATCAAGTTAAGATGAAGTCATTAGTGGGCCCTACTCCAACATGACTGGTGTCCTTATAAGAAAGGACAATTTGGACACAGGGACAGACACGCACACAGAGGCAAGACGATGTGCGGACACCATCTACAAGCCAAGCCCAGGGGCCTGGAACAGATCCTACCCTCACAGCCTCAGAAAGAACCCACGCTGCTACACCTTGATCTTGGACTCCCAGCCTCCAGACCTCTGGGAGAATACATTTCCATCATGTAAGCCCCAGCATGTGGTGCTTTGTTATAGCAGCCCCAGGAGACTCAGACATGCCAATGGCAACTACACATGAGTCCACAGGGGCTCAGAAAAGAAAGCCTGGTGCAGGCCTTGCTCTGCACCCTGGAGGCCTGCTCTGGCATCCCACCCAGAGGAGAGGGAGGGTGCCCCAGCCGCAGCTCCCAGAGCTCACAGAGCTCTCCTGCAGCAACACTCGGTGCGCGTGCTATCCGTGAGGCCTGAGAACCTGCGGGCTTGGGCTGAATTCTTTCCTGAACCCCAAGCTGCACAGAAGCACTGTCCCTGGGCTAGAAGGAAGGGAATCATCCTGCTTGAGCCACGTGCCCTGAGCTGTTCCTCCAACCCAGGTCTCCAAGCCACCAGCAGGGATGTCTATCCTAGCCACATGAAAAGGCAGTGCTGATCAGATGGGACAGAGCTGTGGCCAGTGCAAACCCGGTACAGCAGGATCCTGGCTGGCCTAGGACACTGCAGGGCCACAGAGGCCCACAGAGCCCTGCCCTACAGGACATTCAGGGGCAGGGCGGTGGGGTTGAGTGCCAGTTTAGGAAGGAGCAGGACAGAAACCCTTTGCAAAAGAAGGCTGGGGCCTCCACTGGGCAGAAGCAAGAGCCATCCTCCCCCTGCTGTCTGAGACCCTGCGGTGACTTACAAGGAAGGAACACTGGTCACTCCCTTGCCATTCTGTTACATGCCTACTACTTTAGCTAAGCACTAAAAGCACCACTTAGAAATTGTTGCTTACAGTGGTCCCCCCTTATCTGTGGTTTCACTTTCTGAGTTTCAGTTGTCCCCAATCAACCCAGGTCCAAAAATGAGAGAGAGACCACATTCACATAATTTTGATTATATATGTTGCTATAATTATTCTCTGTTATTATTGTTAATCTCTTACTGCACCCAATTTACAAATTAAACTTTGTCATAAGTATGTATAGGCAGGAAAATCACAGTACACCAGGGGTTTGGTACTATCTGTGGTTTCAGGAATCCCCTGGCAGTCTTGTAATGCATTCCCTCATGAATGGGAGAGGACTACTGGGCGTGCTTTAATTTATTTTCAAGCCTATAAAACCATGCTATTCTCAAGACAGTGTAAACACCTGGAGCTTATTTGGTAAGTACCATAACTGGACTTATTTTATTCATGGCATGCTGGTGGAGGTGAGTTCTAGGACTAAGGACAAAGGGAAGGAACTGACTCCCAAAGGCGCACAAAGGAACTTTTCAGGGCTATGCCATACTCTATATTTCAATTATGAGACTGTAGACATGTCAAAACTCACCAGCCATTTAACCAAGAAAGGTAGATATTATGGTATGTAAATTATACCTTTAAAAACCTGACAAACAAGAGTGTCCTGAATTCAGAGTGCCCAGCATACCCCAGCCCTGTCGCACCGCAGCTGTGCAACTCTGCACAGGTCGGTTGACTTCACTGAGCCTCGGCTTCTGGTTCTGTAACACTGGAATGATATACAACTGCTTCACTGCTTGTGGATGTACCACGAGGAACAAAAGTGCTGTCTGTCAACCTGCCGCCATTGAACTTTTCTTGGAGCAGCCCCTGATCTCTTATAAGCTTTCCCCAATAAACCATATGTCTCCCTGCTGTGTCTTAGCACTTTCTTGGGCCTGTCTACAACCTATCCAACTGCCCTGGCACAGCTGGGCTGTGGACAGAACAACCAGGACTAACCATGGATCCCACATCTGGCTGAATGACCATAAATAAGTGATCATACTCCTCCGAGCCCCAGCTTCTATATCTGGTCAATTAATTTATTCTTCATGGTAAATAAAAATAAATTAAACATGTGCCTCATATAGCTATCTGGACAATCCAAAGAACAAATACATGTTTGACCTTTTTTTTCCTTGAAGAATGAAGCCTCTTCCTGTGTCAGGCATTAAGTATTAATTCTGGTTGACATTTCCTGGACCTCTGATTCTGGCATGGGTGCATTTTGTGGTTTTGGTACAAGTCATGGCTTGCATTTTTCTTAGAAAGGGAGATAAAGGAAGGAGGGAGGATGATGACCAGGGAGGAAGGTGGATGGAAACTGGGAGAACTTAGAGGCTCCACTACAAAATGGGTATGTCCGACCCAATCTGCAGACTCTCTACTAGTCTGAGGTTGAAAAAATGACACATACAGCCTCCTCCACACATCCCAGCAGTAGTTGAACTAAACTGCCCTCGGTCTTCTTAGGAAACCCCAAGGCTCTGTAAGGTCTAGAAGAAGCAAGCATGGATGTTGCTACACTCCTTCTGCATCTGGAGAAGTGCTTCTCCTTTCACCTCACTTCCTCTATGGTCTCCCCAGTTTGTGTAATTTCCTTGAATTATCCTCAGAATAAAGGTGGTTGGTGTAAAGACCAGATGCTTGCCAGAAGTGCTACTGTGCTTACAAAAGGACAACAGGGAGCTCTCAGATGCACAGAAACCAAAGTTCATTTATACATTCTCACAGTAGACCCGAAGGATACCAGACTCGAGGACAGCAAAGGAGGACAGAAGAGATCTGCTTTCTCTCCTGGGTCCTAGAAATGATGTCTGACCAGCCAGATGCCCAGAGTAAAAAAGAAGATGGAAAACTGCTAATCAAAGATAACTGCAAGAGCCAGGCATGACGGCACATGGCTGCGATCCCAGTACTTAGGGGGTTGAGAAAGGAGGATCACAGGTTCAAGATCAGCCTCAGCAACCTAGCATAGACCCTATTTCAAAATAAAAAATAAAAAGGGATCGGGGTGTAACTAGGATGTAGAATGCCTCTGGGTTCAATTCCCAGAACAAAAGAGAGAGAAGATAAATGGAAGAGCAGAAATGAGACATGTCGAGAACTAACACATTTAAGGGCAAGTTACCTTACAGAGATGATTAGGTACGAAACCAACAGGAAAAAACAGTTTTCTAGAACTAAATGAGACCCATGAGAGAAGGGAGTCAATATGAGACCAAACTTGCCTGTCCCTCCTAGACTGATGTGATTTTTCAAGCACATTTATATTCCGCAGGCCAGAGAGGCTGACGTGAGGTCCGAAACTCCACACATGTCCACCCAGTGACAGAAACTGGCCACAGAGAAAGATGCGACTCTCCTTTGCTATTGACAGTAGCACCAGCACTCCATTCCTCCCCAACCCCTTCCCCCACTACAGCTAGTAAAATTCTGTGCTGGGTGTAATCAAATGAAGGACAGAGAATGGCCAAAGGCCACCGAATGAAAATGTCCCAACAGCTCTGAGATTCTTGCCCCACCAGTCCCTAAGCATCTATTCTTTCTGGATGCTGACTGACCTCTCACCTGGCCATCCCAGCTCCATTACGGTCAGTCAACCATGATCTGTTGCTCATTCAGCTTCCTCATTAAGTGGACAGAAGAGGGTGCAAGAAAAGGGCACAAGAAGAGAAAAGAGAAAGGACACAGGCCAAATTCAGTGCCATCCAAGAGAAGCCCATGTAGAGAGTGACTAGATGACACTTCTAAGTTTGGCAAAGGCTCTCTCATTTGCTGTCAGCAAGGCTCCAGGTTCTATCTGCAAATGCAAGCAGCTCCCTTTTCTCAATAGCAATTGCAACCACTTACCACTTGTATAGAAACAACCCTGCTGACACTACCATGATCCCACTGGATGACCTCAAAACTGGAGATGCCCGAGAGGTTTCAGAATACACCCAAGGATGCTGCTGCTAAGTAGAGGGGTGGAATTTGAACCTGGGCAGACTGATCCTGACATCAGTGCATTTGCCACTCAATCTTGCCTGTTTTAAGGGAAAACACTGGCTTGGAAGACAGAGGACTTGACTTTGAGGACGCCTTCTGCCGCCAATGGTGTAGACCTCTCAGTCCATCTGGCTGCAGAGTGGGAGTCACGCTTCCTGCCCCTCCTCACTTTAAAGCAGCAGTGTGGAAATTCATGACATCACACAGAATTCTGCATGTGAAAATGTCTAGACTGTTTTAGGACAAGGATGGGATGAGCACATTTCACAGTGTTGTCCCGGAAACTGAAGATGCATCACACAGGGGCTGGGGCTGTTCAGTTCTAGATCTGTTTCCTGCACCTGCGAGAACAGGGCTCAGGGACATGAAAACAACTCTCCCTGGGTAGCTCGCCCTGTCTGTGTGTCATGATTTATTGTTCACATGATAATGAGTTTCACATCTCTCTTAGGAATGCTCTCCCTGTGAAAGCTAAAGCCCAGGTTTCATGCAGCGACTTCTGGTGATAAAATGCCAAAGCTTATTTGGCATGGCGTGATGCTAAATGTGCTTTTAGAAGGGGGGTGTTCTGAGCTTCCGAAGCCAGAGACTTTCTTTTTTGGTAATAAAGAAACAGATTTTTTTTCACCACTCAACTGAAATAAAAATAGCTTCAGAAAATGGTAGAAGTTTAAGGTTGTATTCTTGTGGAAGTAAGAGGAATGCTTGGTCTTAAATCAGCTGTCACAGCTCAGAACGTGAATTGAGACAGGTCAGAAGCTCTATGGACCATTTGACGGGCTAATCCCTAGGGAGGTGAAAATTCTAACACTCTCCTCATAAAAACATGGCCCCACCATCACCACCGCCTACCAACTCTGACAGCTGGCCTCCTTCATAATGGATATATGTTCCATATTTCACTCTTGAGTCCTCTGAAATCCAGAACTACTTAATTTCCCTGCAAAACAAACCCAGTTCTAATTTAGCTAAAGGTTATCTCACAGGGACAGGGCTTCTATGAATGGCCAAAGTTGACACCACCAAATTGCCGCACATCTGCCCGTGTGGATCCTGCATTATTTAGGCAGACTATCTTAGGAACCCCAGGACTAAGAATGTTCATTTTGTTGAACAAGCTTAAACATATATATTCACCGTCCTCCAGCATGCTGGGCACTCAAGAAGAGGAGGCTAGGCCAGGAACCTGATAGCAAAGAATCTTGCAGCAAAAGTGGTCATTGGAAGCCTTCATCAGAATATCCAACAAATCCTCAGTAAGGATATTAGAAATCAGAATCCAAGGAAATGTCCATATTGAGGTTAGAGTTTAGCATTTCTATGGCCTTTAAAGTATATATGTGTGCACTTTAAATATATGTGTGTGTGTGTGTGTATATGTGTGTGTATGTATATATGTGTATGTGTATATGTATATATATTTATGTGTGTATGTGTATATATATGTGTATGTGTGTATATATGTGTGTATGTACATGTATATATACATGTATATGTGTGTGTGTATATATATATATATATATATCATAAACACGAATACACATTCTAAGTGTTTTTAACCAAATTTATTACTTCATCATTAGACCAGTTCTCAGGGTCAGTCATCCCTGCCCTGAACAAGCTGATTTCTTAGTCAAGCATGCTGCTAGGTGGGCTTCCTCAAAGCTAGCCTGGAAGTCCCACTGGGTTTAGGGCAAAGACCCTCAGCCCTCCTACTTCTGCATCAGACTTGGGCCAACAGACTATAGCCTCTGATTGACAAGGACAAAATCTACTGCATGTGCAAGGCCCAGAGGTTGCAAGGCTGATGGAATCATTTCATCCATTTGCCTTCCTTCATCTTCATTTCTTTATTAAAAAGCCACCAGGCTTTGTAGCTCAGAGGCAGAATGGCCCTGGGTTCAATCCCCAGCACCAAAAAAAATGGTATCAGGCCTCCCCCCTTTACCCAGCGTGGCCTCATGGAGGTGAGCTAGGCAGTCACATAGAGCCACAAAAAGGTCCCCGGGTTGGGTCTAATATTCTAATGTTTAACAAGGGGCACCATATGTTTATTTTTCAATGCACCCCCACAGAGTGTGCTGCCCCACCCCCCATTCCCTGGCTTTCTTGGATGTCCCAGCTCAGAGCTATGTCACCTCAAAAGAGGTTCATGGCACAGGTGGACAGAAGGCAGGGCTGAAAGAACCATTGCTTGTTTTTAAATTGCCTTTCTGACGGGGATCTGTTTGATGCTCCTGCCCGCCTCTCACTTCCCTGCTCAGTACTAAAAGAACCTAGGAGTGAGAACGGGGGTCCCCCGAGGCCACCACATGTAGCTCTAAAGTAGCATTAGGCTGCATTTATGTCATGTGAAAATTTGAAATCCTTATCCAAAATTCAACCGTGGGGGAACACACAGGAATTTCAGCCAGTCTGGCTCTCAGTGAGAACTCAGCAAAAAAGCGATGACATCGAAATTCATAAAATGCTGCCCCCAAATGAAAGGAGCCAGCTCTGAAGCTGGGAGAGATTAGATCCAGGCGAAGAAATAGCTTCGAACTTGAGGGAGGGATTCGGTGGAGGTGCTTGACAAATTGCTATGTCTATTTTCAGAAAGTTGCTTCCAGAAGAGGTAAAATAGCCCACATTTCGGAGCTAGAGAACATTGCCAGAATCATACTTGAGATGAGGCACTGTATTATCTAGATATTTTGACAGGATGTATGCAGATGTGAGAACAGAGCTATAAATGCAGGATGAGTCCATCCCTGGAGCAAACTCCAAAGAGGAGAAAATAATAATAAATGTTGGAAACCCACCAGGGGTCCCGAGATCCAAAGAGCACAGTGGTATTTCATCACGGATAAGCTCTAAAACTCACAGAAGGTAAATCGCAGACATTTCTAGAGTCACCTACAATTCCTCACAATTGGAATGTACAAAATTGAAAATAAAACAACGCATACAGTCCCAATAATCTGGTATTGACGACACTCCTGTGACCTATTTCCAATGTACTGAAGAGAGTTTTTTCACTTCACACCTTTAAAAAAGATATAAAAAGAGCCCTGATACTCATTGATAGGAATGGGAAAATGTCTAACATGTTTCAAGCAATTTTATTACATTTTAATAGTTAAAATTAACTATCGCATTGTCTTAGATGCTATAGGATATATGCATTTGTTGAACTGGGAGATTGCTAAAATCTCAGGTGATCATAAAATGTATAACTTTTAAGATCAACCAACAGCTATTGGGGTGCTAATCTTCAGTCTGTATATACGGAGTCCCTACTTCAGTCAGGGTAGACTGCTCAGAAAAGGCTCCCCTGAACATTCTCACTCCCCCTTTCCCCAGCCCTGCACAATGACCAATTAACTGGTGCTTCTTTGAATACACAGAATAAATCTGTAGTAAAGTTAATTATATGTGACTTCGAGGGGTCAGTACTATGTCTGATTCATCCACCCAGCACAAGTCCAACACACAATGGATTCTCCATCAATATGTGTTCAATACTACTTTCTGGGGACATGGAAGAGTGTAGAAAATACAGTCTCTTAGAATGTCATAATCACAGCAGAGAGAAATGTGACTGACAAAACTTGTAGTTGAGGATTATACATGCACAGTTTTGGCCATAGCAAAGACCAACATTCTCTGGCCAACTATATTCCAAGGCTTTTACATTCTGGGGTTTGGAATGTTATTTTTTATTCAAACAGAGCCATGGAAGGCAGACAAGGCATGGAGGCAGTTGGTATTAACTCAAAGTCAAGAACATTCTACCATACAAGACAGAAGAAAACTTTTCTTGCAAAGGTCTCTGTGATCTTTTGCAGGAGTAGAGACACTGATGTTCGTCAACTCCTTACTAGGATGGAGAGTAAGAAGGTCAGATAGGAAAACGGCCTGACCAGGAATCCCAGGAAACAGAGGCACAGACCTGAGGAAGGAAAGGATGACTTGTTGAGATGTCCACAGTGCCCTTCCCGCTCAAGACTTAGAAACATACCCAGGACAATTTTATTTGTAATACATTTGCTGTCCAAGTCTTAAGTGGAATTGGGGCAGCTGTAAAAGGAATTGGGTTGTATCCAGAACATGACGGAAAATGAGAAACTTAATAGAACAGGAAGTGTAGACGTGAAAACCAGACCAGCTTTTCCTCAAAGAGCTCTATGATTTTGAACAAGATTAATTTTGGGGTTACTCCATCCCCTATTTTAAAATGACCACTAAATGACGGTGGCACACGTCTGTCATCCCAGCTACTCTGGAGGCTGAGGCAGGTGAATCATTTGAGTCCAGGAGTCCAAGGTTAACCTAGGCAACATAGCGAATTCCCGCTGCAAATAAATAATAAGTAAGTAAATACATAAATAAAATGACTACTTTGAATGAAGCAACAAATATGCCCTCCTTCAAGTCTTTGAGCTCTTTCGGGGCTGTAAAAACAAGTCTTCCTTTTAGGTCAATGTCCTTTGAGCGGCCTGATTACAGGCAAGGGTAGGGATACCATGTTCAGCTACACGGGTCATGCACAGCACAACACCAGGAGGCACCATCGACACAGACCACAGTGTGAATGGCACCTCAGGGATTGTAAGGTCTTTCACTGACTCGACCTCACAGAGTGAAAAGAACTTAAGAATTTCTATTTATATTTCTACTTATGATCTATGATTGATTAAAAACTCAGGTTTCATGACTGGCTAATATATGGATTGATATGGACATCATCACTTGGTAGGTAGGGAAAAGAGAATTCCATCATTGGGAATGGCCCCTGGCACCCTGGCTGATAACACGCTCTTGGAAAACCACCATGTGCTGCAGAACAGTTCCTTGTGCTCCATTAGGAGGATTCCCGAATTATACAACCTACCTTTAACTAAACTCATCTTCCCATTAAATAGTCACAGGACACAGTATGGCTTCACCCTGAAGACATTATGCCAAGTTTTAAAAAAAAAAAGCCAATCACAAAGACAAATGTTGCATAATTCCACTCACAGGAGGCATGGAAGGTAGTCAAATCAATAGAGACAGAAAGTAGAATGGGGTTCCATCCATTTTCCTGCAAATGACATAACTGTGTTCTTTTATATGGTTCAGTAGTATTCCATTGTGTGTATAAATCATAATTTCCTAATCCATTAGTCTGTTGATGGACACCTGGTTGGTTCTGTAGTTTGGCTAACGTGAATTGAGTTGCTATAAACATGAAAATACATGTATCCCTATAGTAATCTAATTTCAATTCCTTTGGAAAGATCCCCAAAAGCAGTATGGCTGGGTCGTATGGTAGCTTCATTCCCAATCTTTTAAGGAATCTCCATACTGATCTTCATTGAGAATATTATGCTTAGTGAGATTAGCCAGTCACAGGAAGTGAAAGGTCATATGTTTTCACTCATATGTGGAAGCCAGAGAGAAACTGGGGAAAAAAGAGGACCTCAGATAAATGAGGGGAGACACTACTGGAATGGGGGAGGGGGATCTGGAGAGAGATGGGAGGAGGAAGGGGAAGAGTTGATGTTGGAAACTATTCAAATAATCCTTTGTTCATACATGAAGTTACTTGTACTGATGTAAAGATTATCTATGGGGAGAGGCAGAGCAGGGTGGGAACCGGAGGGAAACACACAACGAATGCTGTGTGCACGTGTGTGCTTATCACTCTGAACCTCTCTGTGATGTATAATTACAATGCACCAATAAAAAGAAAGAAAGAAGTTGGGCGTGGTGGCGCATGCTTGTAATCACAGTACTTGAGAGGCTGAGACAGGAGGATATGGGTTCGCGGCCAGCCTCAGCTACTTAGTAAGGCCTTCCACAACTTAGTGAGACCCTGTTTCAAAATAAAGAATAAAAAATAGGGCTGGTGGTGTAGCCCGGAGGTAGAATGTCCCTGGGTTCAATCCCCGGTACTGCAAAGGAAGGAAGGAAGGAAGGAAGGAAGGAAGGAAGGAAGGAAGGAAGGTTTCTAGCGACTAGGGAAGAGGACAAGAAGAATTTGTTGTTTTATAGAGTTTCACTTTTGCAAGAGGAATATTCTGGAGATCTGTTTCATAGCAGTGTCTCTATACTGAACTGTACACTTGAAAGTGGTCAAGATGATAAAATTTAAATGTGTTTTTTTACCAAAATAAAGAATTCCTGCATGAAATCACAGGTTGAGAATAATATTGACATGACCCGAATAAAGTAGGAAGTGGTGCAAGCACGAGCTAACACTGGTACTGATAGAACGTCTCCGTGAGCCCAGTGCAGCTTCAAACTACAACCAACCTGCAGCCTCGAAAAGAAATGCAGTTACCAGAAGAGCATTTGAGCCATAGATTTCCATATTCTCTGATTAATAATTAATTCTCAGAAGTACATATCATGTTTTGAAATTCTGACTAGGGTTAAAAAAGAAAGCATCACAATCAACGAGATAGCTAAAAGTAGGGTTCATCTAATCATTCCCTTATTCTTTTAAATCTTTATTTTTGTATATTTTAGAACTTCCCTTAATATAATAACACATCAGCACATATGCATAATTTTAAAATAAATTTTAAAAATGATTTTTGCATACAGGTTCAAAATTGTTTCCTGATGGGATAGAGTATTGATATCCATGATCATTGTGGATGCCATTCCATTATCCTGTCCTGTATCTGTAGGTGGATTGAGGATGTAGTTCCAAAAAACTGATATGATAAATCAGAGGGTTATTGTTAGGACGGTGACAGCTAATTGTGGAAAAGTCAGAAAAGGGGAGGAAGAGAATAGCAATGGTCTCACTGGGCAAGAAAACAAAATCTAGTCAAACCACCTTTCATTGTTTTTAGGAGGAGCTGTTACTATAGTGCAATGGTTTGAAGTTTGGCTTATGGCTGTTTCCATCTAAAACTCTTTGAAACCTATAGAGAGATCTGATGCTTTGCAGGAAGGCAGGACACTATCACCCACCTTGGGTATGGGCAGGTTCGTGTGGATGCTGGTGTCTATCATGAGCTCTCGCCCCTCAGCTATGCAGAGACCAGCTCCCTGGGTTCTCAGGCCCGCCACTCCCCAGCTCAGAATGTGCTGAGTCCATAGCTTTCACGATTTCTTTCCACATCAAAGAAAAGTGTGGAGAAATGTAGAGAAAGAAATCCCACGATACAATTAGCCTTTATGCCAGGCTTTAAAAAAAAGCGATAGTTTTTCTTACAATTTCACATATTGAGCAATAAGGAAGTAGCACCAGTTTTCTAAGCAAGCTCTAATGGAACAGTATTACTCAAAGAGGAAATTACATATTCAAGAAACTTGAACTTTAAAGCATGCACAACTCCTTAACTTGTTTTTAAAATATTGGAATTAGCTATATGATGGACAGATATGTGTATTGGCAAAAAAAAAGAAAAATATCTCAAAAAAGAGAGAATATACTTCCTTGTTATATTTTTACTCTTTTGTATGTATGTATATATGTATGCATGTATGTATTTAGTCATACTAAAGTTTCAAGCCAGGTGCATTCTACCTCTGAGCTACACTCCCAACCCTTTTGAATTTTAATTTTGAAATACGGTCTTACTAAGCTACCATGCACTGACCTCCAATCTGCAATCCTTTTGCCTCAGCCTCCCACATACTGGGATTACAGACATGCTCCACAGCACCTGGCTTACTCTTACTCAATTAAGACAGATATTCATAAGTATTGTCAACTTCCATTGTCCTCTTTTCAGAGGTTGTATAAAATTAAATGAACCTGTCACTTTGCTAGAATATTGGCCAGCCCACATGTGTGGTGCCATGGGGACAGATGGGCATTTCTTTTCACACCACTCTACAACAAAAAGGTTTGGAATTTAGAACCAGGAGAAGTGTGATCTCCAGGCAGCCCAGTACCAAAAATCCTTGAATGACACTAAGCATCCAGACCACTGAATGGAGGGTGGAAGCGTGTATGATTGTGGACATTTTTTTAACTTTTTATGTTCATTTATTGGTGCATTGTAAATTATAATTATACATTTTGATATATGTCAGGGTATGAACATCATACATGCACACATTGCACATTTAGCCCTCCCTCCAATCCCACCCTATTCCCTCCCCCTTCCCTCCCTTTCATGCTCCGGATAGTGATTGAGTCTTATAGGTTTGTGTATGTACAT
>PVJS01000052.1:0-207182 GCA_004027185.1 Glis glis
CAGGAGAATGGGCCGCCTCCTACCGTGTCAGAGAATGGGAAAACTGCACTTTCTAAGCATAAACGAGTCTGTATTCATCCATGTGTGAGCATGCACACATACACAAAGGGACGCTCACACCTATAGTCACACAGACTTGTGGATTTTTTCAAATGTATAGCTTCGAATTAAACAGATAGAAGACATATGCATAACTTTTCTAGGGAGAAATATTATTTATACTTTTTAAAAAGAGGAACATGACACTGTTATGTCAAGTTGGCCACTAACTGTATCAAACTAAGATTATTTTAACATTTCTAAGTTTAATTGAGAGCAAAAACTGAGATTATTATTAAAGAATATCTTTGCAATCAATGAAAATTTTTATATTAAACATAGCAGCATCATTTCTGAACAATTTTTCTGATAGTTTGTGATTTATATCTCTCAAACTCTGTTATTTAGAGTTCTGAGTACAGAGTTTCAGAAATAATAGGTAAGCATTAAACATCATTCCACTTTTTTCTTTTGTTATAGTATCAATTCTCTGTTAAATTCTTATTCGAAAGACTAAATGGAGGACGTGATCTTGGGCTTCCATTCTGGTTGTAAATTACAGAGCATAACATAGCAGCCAAGATAGCCATTCTGAAGAATGCGTTATAAATCATAACTGAGGCCTTATAACAAATCGATTGCAAATAATGTGTTCAAGGTCTGTGGCATGATAATCACCTTATGTTAGAACAGGAATATTTTACATCTTAAATACATTCATTATAATTTTCTGTGTCTTGGACTGTGTATGAGATTTTTGTTATGTAATCATTTCATGGTCAACCTCTCTGTTAATGGATTAGACAAATTAATTAATATCACAATATAATCCAAATTATGGTTCCCTGAGGGAAAGGAAGGCGTGGCTCGTTGGCAAGTGTAGATCGCATTGGTTGATGCTTGTTCTTGCCAAGCGCTCCACCTTTGTCCTTAGGAAAGGAAAACCGTGTATCAAAAGCTGCACATCTTTTGTGCTCTATCCGAATGTCAGAGCTTGCAATTAATGTTCCTAGCTCACGAGCTATTGTCTTTGTAACAATTCATAAATACTGTGACTTCTGAGCATACTTTTATGGCCTTCATGTTTTATTGAGTAAATCATAGGAAGCTTTCTGTTTTCCAATTAACAGATGGAGGAGCTTTTGTTCATTGAACCAAGGTTCTTAGGAGGAGATTTTATTTTATATGCATTCATTTATATGTGATTATGTTCTACCCCTGCACTCTGCACCTCTGCACTGACTCATGCGAGTCGCCAAAGACGTCTTCAGTGTGCACCAGAGTTGTTTCTTAGCATAATTAGGCTTTATGGCTAGGGCTCCTTTTTTTTAATTGAACATCTATTCATTTTCAGTAGTTTTCAAGATCTCACAGGCCTCTGATCTCAACACTAGACGTTGAGTTTATGTCTTTGACTCGGAGGATGTACACACTCCTTGTCAGAACCATTCACACAGCTGCCTTTTGCTGTCCCTGCACACTGGGGTCCATGTTTCCCTCACCTGTGCTGTTGCTGGACTTGGTTTTTCGGCCTCCTCACCTGAAAGTTAAGGAGACAACTCTCTGGAGCACCCCCACAGCCAGAAGACCACGTGGCTGTTGTCACAAGGGCACTGATGGTTAGTGGGAGATCCAGTTGCAGTGTGAGGAGGACTTGGATTGGGTAGGTTCTTAGAGACGTGGTGAGGATTTTGTACAAATTGATACCGCTTTATGGCAGAACTTATTTTTTACTTAGTTTCCAGACCTCTTGACATTACCTATCACTTATTTGATGATCTGTAAATGTCTGGTAGATCCTCTACAGGATCAACTTGAGTTGTTGAATATTTGACCCATAGGGCCTACCACCTAAGACAGGGGACAGAGGGAGCAATGTTAGGACTAAAAGAACCCTCAATGAAGAGTCAAAAGAACCAGCTCTTGCTGCTGCCTAGCAGGTTATGGATATGAAAAGCCTCAATTTTTTTTCTTCAGTTGTGAAATAAGTGTATTGGGTCAGATAACTTTGAAGATTACTTGATATTCTAATATCCTTTGATTATACTATTTCCTTTGAGAAATGTCTCTGCTAATTATCAAATCATGAGCTGACTTTGTGGAGATGAAACCATTGCTTTAAAAATTTATATTTTTACTTTAACAAATATTGATAATTTCACAAGAAACTCTATTTTTCATTCCCTTGATTTTGAATGTATAATATAAAACAGCGTATGAAATCATATGCCAGTTCTCATCTAATAATGAAAAATCTGAGCATTAGTTATTATCCAATAGTGATATATCAAGTTTCCCATGAAAATTTTGAAAAATAATCTCCTCCCTATTTGCAATCCTTATTGACATTTTGTTTTCCCAATTCACTTTATTTTTATTATATAATATTTCATATATACAAAATAATGTACACACTATGAATATAGTATCAGTAATAATTATGGAAACTAAACCCCCATCTGACTCCCATGTGGCTTAAGGCACAGCCCCTGAGTGTTGCTCCGAGGTCGTCTTCAGGCTTCTCTCCCTGCATCCTTTCTTCTTGCCCTAGAGGTGACTGTGTTCCTTATTTCTGTTAATCATGTTGACCATAGACTTTTGAAACCCACCATTAACTGTCTGTGGGTTAGAGAAATAGTTCTTCTTTGTTGTCTTTTATTTTCAATCTATGTATTCTTTTCAATTTCTAGTCTTTTAGAACACCCTGTATTGTGTTTCTTTAAAAAGTATTTTATATAACTACAGAAACTTTTACTGTTAGTAAATTTAAATATGATGTATACGAATCTGGGCTCTGGCTTCAATATAAGCATTCGCAAAGCATCCTGTCAATAGGTTTTCCTGAGATTTGTTGTTGTTATATTCTGTAGGCTAAGGTGCATTTATATGGTAACTTTTATTCAAAGAGGACATTATTAATTTGAAAGTAGTTAACTTTATCATGCCAAAAATATGTGCTTTGTTGATACTATTGCTACACAAGGAAATTCCAAACCTAACCCATAATAACATAAGAAATAAAAAAGAATACCAATGAGAATAAAACATGCCTATATCTAATATATATAAATGATCATGTTTTGCGTAATAATTTTTGTAATACTTGTGGATTATACAAACCTACCTTAAAGTTTCTCAAAAGTTGTGTAGGTTTTTAAAAACAGCAGATACAGTCTACCAAATATCTTGTCTTTCTTTATAATGAGTGTAGCTTACTGTAAATTAACAGTGTTTATTTGAAGCCCATTTTATTCCTTCTTGTGGTAGCTGCGAGGAGGGAGAATGGAAACACATAATAACCAGAGATGTTTGCTGATGGAAGGTAGACTTTCCAGTTTTGCTTTATCTCATTCAGCTTCACTTGATGCACACCTCACACTGAAAGGCATGTGGAGAACATGGGTATTATCACTTTGTCAAAGGCTATGACAACACCCCTAACAATAAGAGTCTTCCCTTTTGTTTATCACACTTAAATGTCTTGGCGATTAGAACTTTTCCCTTTCTTCTCTGAAGAAATTGTTTTGTACTGACTTCTTTTTTTTTATTCTAGTGAGGAGAAAGAAATAAAAGCAACCCTATTTCCTATTACGAATTATCATAAATATTGGAGATGCAGATTTTTCTTAGATCATTAGCATATCATGCTGCGACCCACACCAGAATGTACCATTAACAAAGCAGCCTTCATGTAATTAATGTAAATAATATGGAACTACAGCTTGAGTTACCCAGTCAGCCTTGGCAAAAAGCATTTGTCATAACGCATCATCTAAGGAGCTCGGCCTCAATTCAAATTAAACTTCATGGGTTTGCCCCTTTATTTTTCCCTCTCATGCTGTAAATTTCCGTGAAACATTTATGACTATAAATTTCTTTGAAACACCTACATAGGAGAAGAAAGCAATCTAGTAAGCTGAAATTAAAATTTTATTATTTACAATGCTTCTGCTGGTAAGGACAATTAGTATCTTCATAAAGCCAGAAATGTAGATCCTGGGAAGGCAGCGGAGGGCTTCGCTCCCCATTCCTAGAAGAGCTCTCTGTCCTCTGGAGCTGCCAGCGAATCTAAAGTATGGTTTCTGTCTGCCATTTGCTACTATTGCCCTCTGACTCCAAAACACAGAGGAGCGTTGTAAATTTTTCATGAAGAGGTTTCAGTCTGTAAAACAGCAAACAGGAATAATGTTTTAAACGCAATCATTGTCAAGTTTGAACAATGTAATTTATCAAGAGAGCAGTTTGTACTATATAATAAGTTTCATATATTAATACAATTTTTCATCTGATGTCAGGCTTCTGATTTATGAATAGCCCATGATCTAAGGTGATCATTGAATTATAATTCACGTAATAAGAAGCCAGGAACAAGACCCTGGAACTGCTACCCTGGATTAGCTTACATGCCACAGAGCCAATTTACTAAACAACCGTGGGCTAAATGATACAGTTTTTCTAATTCAAAGAAGGCACTCGTTAATTAGATAAAGGCTAAAGCTCTCATTATTTTTAAATGATTTAAGAACGGGTAAAGATCTTAAAGCCTGCACTGCAGCTCTAATAGTTCTCTGCTTACTGCCTTGTAATAAGAGTATTAAAGACAGATGAGCGAGGCCGGTTTAAACCAATTACAGCTTTTCACGTACACCAGTAACGGCGACTATTCGTCGAAATATCAGATGTTAATATTCGACATGCTTCAGATGACCACTATACCATTGATTGATGATTTCCGAATAATTTGTTTTCTGCTAATTTTAGGGGAATAGCCATACCTCTGGACTATAGTACTTCTTGAGATATTTTATATTCCTCAGTCATGTTTGTAAGTATTTTATAGATATTAAATTTCTGATATACCAGAGTAAAGAAAAATATGTTTATTTGAATCCCCTCAATTTATTGAGCACCTGTTAGTTGCCAGCCACTGGGCTAGATTCTGGGGAAATCTGCCAGAAGTTTTATTTCAATTATTTTGATTCCTGGAATAGCAAATGGATAATATATTCTAGAAAAACATTCATATTATTACCAGTCATTATTTAAAAATAAAATAGAATACTCAGGAAATTCTCAACTAGGTACTTCTAAGAAGGTGAATTTCCCTTATAGAAATGATAGACTTTGGAACTATGTACTAATGATGAGTTTATAAAGTGGCTTATGTTCTTTTGAAAATTAATGAAGCAGAGTGTTTGAGTCTTTTGTCCATATGCATTTGTTGCTTGCTTGTGTTTACTCCTGTGTTCGTGGAAAATGCATTCTGTCTAATTTCTTCACTATTGTATGGGTTGGTGGATCTTCCGCCCTCCTTCCTGTTTACCTTAGCCCTTCCTCCTTCCTTTTAGGCAATAGAAACAATGAAAAATGTATACTTTGAATACCCAATTGTCCATATATATTTTCTCTAACTTTAAAGAAAAATTTATATTGAGAATTAACAATGGAAATAATTTTTCACGGGTACCATAAATATTGGTTTTGTCTTTTTTTCCTCTTTAACCTTCTTTCATTTATTGTTTCCTGATTTGTGATTGCATTGGTCATCTCTAGATTCAGCTGATTTTATTTCTAGGAAGCATCTACTTTGTATAATACAGCCAAAGGATGGCCTTTACCACCCATCCTGAGAAATCCTCATTAGCTGATTTTTTAGTATAGTTTGATTTGGCATTCCCTTCATAAGTTTAATTCATTAAAATTGATCAAGTCTTTCAGAGAATAGACACCACTTATATAAAGCTATTTCTTTTGTTTTCTTTTTTTTAAACTGGTCATTGTAATTACACATCATAATGAGGTTCAGAGTGATAGAAGCATCCTGGCTCACAGAGCTCGGTGGTGTGCCCTCTAGATCCCACCCAGATCCCTTCCCCCCCATACATAATATTGAAGTTGGTAGTGATAACTTCATGTATGAACACCGTCTGAAGGGGAGGCTTAATGAAGGTGTAGAGCTATTTCTGTCCCTTGAGCCCCGGTGAGGACTGCTGGTGACCAGTACCTGAGAAGGCTTGCAGATTCCAGTGAACGTTTTGTTTGTTTGTTTGGCCTCTCGTTTAGTCAACTGCTTCTCTTTATTAATCCGACTATTTAAATTCGTACTTTCAAAGTTGTTGGGCATAGGCTTTCAGTAAAGATGTGGTAATTAAGTGTGTACCTATATAGAATATCAGAAATGAAAAAGCAGATAGATAACAGATTTCAAGTTGTTCTACATATCTCACGTTTTGCCTTTATTTTTTGCCTTTTTGAAAAAATTTCTTATGTGAACAACAAGATCTGTTATTAATGGACCTGAGTAGAACAAGTTATTTGTTATAGTAACTTTTGACCTGTTTAATAAGTACTCAAGCCGTGTAGTGGAGTTTTTATTGTACTCTGCAGTGTTCAGTTATGAAGTGTGGTACATAATAAAATAAAAGCAATAATGTTGATATTTCTGAGGGATCCATCAGAGCTGACCTGAAGCAACATATTTCATCTGGTTTGTCCGGGTATGAATGTTTGAAAGTTATAGCTGAAATTACCGAAACAATATTGTGTGTATGACTTCTGATTGTTTACCATTGTAAGTAACCTCACCCTTTGCGATTCTCAAAATATTTCTATGACAGTTCATTAGTGTTGGTGTCAGGAAACAAATGAAAAAGACGATATATGCTATACCATTAGTGAGTAAGGTATTTTAAGCTAAATGTTGGTATTTAATGTGTAACAGTGTAAAGAGCAGAAAGGAAATTCTGGAAGGGAAACAGGAGATGGCGGGCCATTCTTTAGTTGTAGACATGTTTTACATGTGTGTGATGTTCTGGACTGTGCTTCATAAAATCATAATTTAACTTGAGGCAGGTTTTTGTAAGAAAGTAGGAAAATGATTAAGGAGGAAGAAAACCTTTTCGTTAGGAAAGCATAGGATGGGTGTGACAGCATTGTCCTGAGAATGGCTGCTGTCCAGGCGTGGAGCAGATTGCCATTGGAATCTGCAAAGTACATATGTCTGCAAAAAGATAAATTGCTACTTGGAAATATAATTTATGTGTTTGCTTGTCTCTCTTTCTTATCAGATTTTATGTACCTTGAGGATGGGCCCTGTGCCCTATTTATCTTTGTATTTGCAGAACCCAGAATGGGACCTGGTCTAGAGTAGATGTTTAAGAGACATCTGTTTAATTAACAAACTAATAGTGGAGATGCTTGACAATTTTTACTTGCAACAGCTCTCACATACTGTGTTACCAAAGAAAACAAGAAACCACTGGTTTCCTCACATGGAGTTAAGATATTCAGTAATGCCTTTCTATGACTACTGCCTATTATTCCCCCTTATTAAAAGAAAATTCATCTATCTGGATCATACCCTTGAATGCTTTCATTTAGATGAAAAGCACATGCTTGTATTTGTTGAGAAGTGTGCAATTATCAAATAACTAAAGTTTCACCTAGGATAATTTGTAATTGAGCTTTTGGTAAACTGCAGAACCTTAGTAATATTATTACTGTTATTATTAGGGCTTAGACAACCAAAAAATTGAATCATCCATTTTCAGCAAGCTCATGTTTTTACAGATATAATTTACTCATGAATATTTTTACTAACATTTCTGTTGCTTCTAAAGTAAATTTTAAGGCACATTTTCAGTTTCATCAACAGGCACAAGTGTGTTGGTTCTTAAATTTTGTTTTGGATATCCTGGTAGGGATAGGAAAGATGTTAATTAGTGGCAGATCTCCTTTTTAAGGGTGCTGGGGATTGAACCCAGGGGCATTCTACCTCTAAGCTACACCCCTCCAGGCCTATTTTGTTTTTTACTTTGAAACAAGTTCTCATGAAATTGCGGACGGCCTCACTAATTTGCTGAGGCTGGCTATCAACCTGCGATCCTCCTATCTCAGCCTCCCAAGTACTGAGATTAACAGATAACTTTTTGAAAAATTTTTTTTTTTTTTTTGCAGTACCGGGGATTGAACACGGGGCGTTCTACCTCCGCGCTACGCCCCAGGCCCTATTTTTTATACTTTATTTTGAAACCGGGTCTCACGAAGTTGCAGAGGGCCTCACTAAGGAGGGGGAGAGAGAGAGAGAGAGAGAGAGAGAGAGAGAGAGAGAGAGAGAGACAGGGAGAGAGAGAAAGAGAGAGCTGAGGCTGGCCGCGAACCCGGGTCCTCCGGTCTCCGCCTCCCAAAGTACTGGGATTACAAGGGTGTGCCACCACGCCCGGCTTAACAGATTACTTTTTAAAAAATATTCTTTGAACTCTGTACTACAGTTTTAAATGACTGTGCTAAGTCGTCAGCATTTCATTTCTTTGGTGTAATATAACAGAAATGTTAATTAAAAAATCATGGCAGGGCTGGGGGTGTGGCTTCATGGTAGAGTGCTTGCCTAGCATGCACAAGACCCTGGGTTCAATGCTCAATACCACTACAAAAAAAAAAAAAACCCACAAGTAAACAAACAAAAACATGATAACTGTAAATCGTATTATGTGAAGAAAGCATTCATGTGATCATGCTTCTTTTTTAATGTTATAAGTAAAACTATTAGTTTTACTGACACCATTATATTTCTGAATTACTTTGGAGGTATTACTAAAAACTTGAGCATACAGGTAAGTACGCTAAAATGATTCACCCATCAATATGTACCTTAAGAGGAGTCATCTGCTCCTGCCCGTCATGTCCACTGCTTCTGTGGCCTGGAATTCTGGGAGTGGAAAACCTGATTGGACCTCCAGCAAGTACTCTGATGTTAATCAGCCTAGTGTGCAAGACAGAAAAACTGATAGTCTGAAATTGCACTTTAAACTAAGACAGACTGTCAGTCTTCAGGAATGGTGGGAATGGCCTATTTATGTAATCAGATACCAAACCTGGGAGGAAGCTGCCAGGCACAGCCTTGTTGTGTAAGCAGCAGGCAGGCTGCGCTTTATCTGGCAGACAGTGTGTAAATCTGTCCATGCAAAATCCAAATGTTTAGTTTGCTTCTAGTCACTGTAATAATCTGCTTATTTTAGTCTCTACAGCGGTGACATCACTTAGCAGAAGGTGCTGCAGACAGAGGCCCAGATAAGGCCGTGTGAGTGTCAGTCATTCATTCCTTGATTGGCAAGGAGATAAATGGGAAATTTCCCAGGGTGTGCTTTCAGCTGGAAGAATAGATGACATGTTCTGGACAGGAATAACTTTATTTACCTTGCTATTTTACATCTTGAGAAAATGAATAGATTATATCTCGTCTAATTATAGCCTCTAGGAATAAGTAGCCTATCATGTCATATCAATATCTGTTGAACAGTTGTATCCAAAGCGATCTTCTTTGATTTGTTAAGATGCCTCTGTTTGATGTGGAATGATCAATAGATATAGTTACTTCAGTGACCTTTATATTTGTATTGTAGCCCATGCTGTTTTATTCAAAAAATACTTTTCATTTCATTATTTGCTCACTGTGAATGGTAATGACTTCATGAGTGTGCTGTTTAACTAAGAATCTGTAAACTAAATCTTATTCTTTAGGATAAATCGAAATTTTTATCTGAATTAATGACTTTCAAGTCAGAGTCTTAAAGATGAATCTGGTATTTTCATATATGTGTTTAGTAAGACTAGCCTTTCCATGATTTAAAGATACATATTTTATTAAGTATTAATTTGAATAGCATTTTTGATATTCACTTGATAAGCAAATAACTTTAGGAATTTTCTTTGAAATTTCTGTATGATTGCTTAAAATTCTTATTAAAATTTTTATTTCAATCTAATGAATACTTTCTTTGTTAAGTGTCAATAATGATTGGAAACGGTATTGGTCGTTTTAAGCAAAGAAGCCACTGTACTCCTGTGCTCCTTACTTTCTGATCCGTGACTGTGGCGCGCACCTTGAGCTTTCCCTGGGGATGCTAGCTGTAGGTGGGATGAGCTGAGGGTGGCATGGGCAAGGGACAGGGGCTATGGACGCTCTCTTGCCTTTGTACTAATTGTGTTGAACAGTGCCTGTGATTCACTGTCAGCTTTAAGGCAGGAGGAAAGGTGCACAGGGCCAGGGCCCCTTCCTTCCGTGAGTACTTTTTTTTTTTTGTGGTACTGGAGATTGAACCCAGGGGCATTCTACCTCCGAGCTACACCCCCAGCCCTATTTTTTATTCTTTATTTTGAAACCGGGTCTCACGAAGTTGCGGAGGCCTCACTAAGTAGCTGAGGCTGGCCGCGAACCTGGATCCTCCGGTCTCCGCCTCCCAAGTACTGGGATTACAAGCGTGCGTCACCACGCCCGGCCTTCTGTGAGTACTTGAATCCTCTGGCTAGCATCCTCCCCCAGTGTGCCTTGCTCCAATGCTCCTCACCTGGGACTCTCCTGTCCAGGTATTTAACTAATAATTGGTGAGCTCTGACCCTCCAGTAACTTCCCTGCTACTCCTACTCAGGGCAAAAAATGTTTTCATTACTTAAGGTAAAATACTTTCTTGGAGTTGAATTCAGATTAGTGTGAAAAGTCTTAAATGAAAAGATGGTAGTAATGTAGAGTTAGGTGGTTTTGTTTTCTTTTCACCATAAAGTCCAAAGTAGCAACCTTATATGACAATTTTTTTTTACTATTTTCCAGCCCACAATTGAAAACGTCTTTTTGTTGTTAGCCTTATTTTGATGGTGTCAGTTAACCCTATATTTTCTCTTCTCTAACACTATCCTTACATCCATTATAAATACATTTTATCACTGGCATCTTACTTGTTGGTTTGTTTATGCACTTAATTACATTAGAAATAAATTTAGTTTAATATTTCAAATGTCAGAGCCAGGTGCAATGGGGCACACCAGTAATCCCAGTGTGTAGAAGGTTCTGGGCCAGCCTCAACAACTTAGCGAGGCCCTCTGCAACTTAGTGAGACCCTGTTTCAAAAATAAAATGGAGCTAGGAGTATAGCTCAGGGGTAGAACGCCCCTGGGTTCAATCCCCAGTACAAAAAAATTTTTTTTTTCCAAATGGTAGCCTATGTATAATAAATGATAATGTTATTTCACATGGTCTTTTGTTTGGCATGTTAAAGATTTGAAAATTGGAGCCGGGAGTGGTGGCACACGCTTGTAATCTCAGTACTTGGGAGGCTGAGACAGGAGGATCTGGGTTCACGGCCAGCCTCAGCTACTTAGTGAGGCCCTCCACAACTTAGTTAGACCCTGTTTCAAAATAAAGAATAAAAAATAAGGCTGGGGGTGGGTCTCGGAGGTAGAATGCCCCTGGGTTCAATCCCCAATACCGCAAAAAAAAAGATTTGAAAATTAGTATAAATCATCTATGTGAAGTGTTTATATAGATACCTATATGGTTGTGTATGTTCGCAATAATTTAAAATAGATGAAATCTTCAAATCTATTTTGTAAAAAGGAGAACCCTTAGCTGAATATATGCTCCTTTGTATTGAAAGGAAACTAAATTAATATGGAGTTGCTTTGTCCTCCTCTTAAAAGGATTTTCCCCATCCATATATTCTTCTAGTGCGTGTGCATGTGTGTGTGTATGCACGCGCATGTGCATTCGCTAGTTTTACTTGTGGTTCATTGCTAGTTACATCTTGCCCATTGCACAGTACAAGCACCTCTCAGGAGCGGTGAAGACCCTGCTAGTATATTAGTGACTATTACCCTCATTTGGATAACAGTAACTTTAGAACTCTAAAAGCTTGCTTTTATGTTAATCCCATTTTCACATGTTCCCTTGAATTTATGATTTAGAAAGGGACAAATCAAATCTATACCACCTGATGTTTCAATGTTTCTGTGTGTCAGAATATTGTGATTAAAGTAAGCTGTGATCCTATCTGGTTCTTTAGTGTCTACATTGAATTAGTCTACCAAACCAAATTCAGGTCTTGGTGATGCTCCAATGCACAGATGCCCCACAATATTTACTCTAGAAGTGGACTGTAACTGTTCTATGTTGTAACAAGGTCTCAGAAAGGGTCAATTTTGTACTGAACTCTGCGATTACTGGGCAATACATCTCCACCCTTGTAGCTCATCTTACCTTGAGCTCAAATGGTTCCTTAGATCATCCTGACATGCTAGAAGGCCGAGATGATGACAAAGTCCAAGACAATGAAATGCCTAAGTTTGGAAATGCTGCTTTTCCTACCTCCAGCAAATCACAGAGTTACTACCAGAGAGGATAGTCTACTCTACATCTGGCTGATGTTTGCAAGTTTACAGAAACTCTGTGTCCATAATAGACACTTAAGGACCACAGGGAAATTGCAAACGTAAAATACTTGATAGTCTCTAAGTGCATGGGTCTGCGGTATGTGTCTTTTTAGTATGCATGTTAAAATTTGTTTGGTAAGCTGGGCGTGGTGGTGCACTCTGGTAATCCCAGTACTTGGGAGGCTGAGACAGGAGGATTACAGGTTTGCGGCCAGCCTCAACAACTTAGTGAGACCCTGTTTCAAAAATAAAAAATAAAATAGGGTTGGGGGTATAGCTCAGAGGTAGAATGCCCCTGGGTTTTTTCCCCAGTACCACAAAAAAAAAAAGAAAAAACATTTGTTTGGTAGAAATGACTTTTAAGCCTTTGAGATTGAATCTACAGTATATTTGAATCCTTTATGAAGTCACATTTTGGATAGTGATGGTTACTATCCTTTACCTAATGTACAAAGATCAGAGGATTAAATACACTGATGTCAGTTAATGGTTCTAACAGGGCTCTCAGAGTAACAAATTTAAATCTCATTTGTTATGGAGATAATCCAAACAGTACTAATGACCAGCCACATTGTCCATGGCTTATTAATTTTGTTCAGAAAGCTACTACTCCTTCTAATGTATCTAGTAGATTGTTATTGGAGAGTTGGACCTGACAGGGATTGCTGGCAGGAAAGTAGAGCTGTCCTACTGTTATTGTTTTGAACGGTTGTGAAACAGGTATTCTCTTGATTTGCTACTTATGGGACACAAGGGATCTAGACTGGGATGTAAAAATGAAGAGAAGCCCAGTAGTCTCAAAACATTGACTTGCGTATGTATCAGGAATAAAAAGTCCATGGTCCTACTGAGTTTCTGAGAGGCTTCCCAAGGCCAGACTCAGTAGCCTCTCTTTGCAGCACCATGATTATCTGACCCAGATACTATCTCTGAAGCTGTGGCAAGCAAGGGACTCAGTATTGTTCAAAGGAAAAGATCAGTTTTCTCAGATAATAAGATTTGGAATAATTGGTTCTGTGCGGATGTATGTTTTTCTATAATCTTCATTTGTACTAATAAAACTTTAAACAATAACATTAGTGACACATTTTCTTGATATACGAATATATCACTATGGAATAAGGTCCTCACTATGAGTTTACAAATGCAGTGTGAATCGTCATTTCCTGATGCATTTAGGATAAACTGCTTAAATTGGGACAGATTTTGTTCATAGCTTCCATTAACATATCATATCTGTTTAATATATTAAAATTTAAAAGGAAATAAAGGTCCCAGAGTTAGTCTTGTAGTTTCATGGGTTTTTGTTTTGTTTTTGTTTTTGTGTGTATGTTTTTCTTCCTTCTATAAGCCTGTTATTGGTCTTGTTGGTAAAATCCATTTTTAGTTATATTTGTTAATTCATCATAGTACTGTAACTGAATATTTTAAAATAGTGTCGTCATAAAAGTTAGTAAAGTGTTTTCACCATGATGTGCAAATGATACAGGTTCTCAGCCCCCCTGAAATGACATTTTTATGGCCTGTGTAGCAGTCTCAGCTGTTGCTAACGCACCATGTGGAAGATTGTACATTACTTGGACCCGGGTAAAAGTGACTTCATCCCGAATCCAGAGTAGGGTATGTCACAGTAGATTTCCTTCTAGACACGCACTTCTTCATGGGTTCTATGAATGTGTATGTCTCTGTTTGATCATGGTCACTCATGAAGGATAACGTCACATTTATATAGTTCCTTACAAAATTATAATCAAATAATTGTACAAAGCATAGACCAAAGAGAGAGAGGAGAAAAAGAGATTGACTGTTATTTCTGTTATATCAAATGCCAAACTCCTTTATCTGATCCTCAAGACCACTGGATCTGATTTTTAAATCATACAATATAATTTCTCTTTGCTGTGTGACATGCTCCCCACCCCATTAGATGGCTGGTCCCTGCTCGCCCATGACACTTTTCTTCCTCTTCCCCTCTCTGACCTTGAGCTCATCCTTGGGGCTTTTTTACAAAGTTCCCTATAGTGTGTTGGCTACGTGTTCTCATCCTTCCTGAGACAGTATTGTTGATCCTTGAGTCATAGGCTCCTTTTGGAGGAGGAATAGATGTGTTTCATTTATTTATGGGTTTTTACATAACATGGATCATTGCTGGAGACACAGTAAGTCCTAATATATGAGTTTTATTGATTGATTGTTATGGAAGTAGCAGAAGTATAGTAATTTGAAGTGTGTTAGGACTTTGCTGTAAACATCCAAAGGTTGAAAGTTTCTCATGACATTTGGGATGAAGCTGTAAATAGTGATTGGAATGGATTTTGTCATTTTACATTCATCATTAAGAACAATGATTTGAAAGAAATTCTCCGACAGGCTCTTTAGGCATGAGTATCAGTCCTGTATCTGTAACTACTGTTTTAACCTTCCTTACATAAATCCAGTGTTTTCATACCTAACCTGAAGCCATAAAATTTCATTTAGTCCAGACTAGAGAACTGTGGCAATTTAATGCATCTTTTGTTCTCCAGTACTTGATTTCTACTGTTAGTTAAAATTGTTTCTACTTCCCAGCCTTCCAGCCTGGGGTTCAGTTGAAAGGGGCACTTTTGAAAAGGACAGGGTCTCTATCACTGTGAACTTCATTATGATATATGCTCACAATACACCAATAAAAATTAAAAACAAAAACAGCAATGATAATCACTATTTAAAAAAAAACAGGACAGGGCAGCTTGTGACTGGAATGGTTCTCCTGTGTAGTATAATTCCTTCCTCCTATCCTCTGCATGCTGTTATTTTAAAGTCCTGGAAGAAACTTGAACTGTTTCAGGACTTAACCAACCTCTCAAACCCGAAGAAGGGGAAGTAGTGGACCTTCGTTGGCCAGCGGGATTGCATTTGGGTTCTTTTACTGTTTAAATCAGGGTGTTTGGGGGAGTGAAAGTAGGAGGATCATACTCACTGTTTTTTTTTTTTTTTGTAAACAAAGTTTTATTGGCACACAGCCACATTCCTTTTTTTCCATATTATGTTCTGCTGTTTTTGTGTTCCGTGGGCAGAGGTACATAGTTGTGTTGAAGACCTCATGGCCCGAAAGCTGGAGAGTTACCATCTGGTCCTTAACCCAGAGCATGTCCTTACTCCTGGTCTAAGATGCTTCTCTGCTGCTGAGTGCCGGATATGGACCATGTGATGTAATGGGGAACTTTTCAACTCAACGTTGATGATGGTTTTGGTTAAACCAGAGTTTATGGTCTCTGTGACAAGGAAAAATTCATAGGAATGGGATTTTGAAAGATAAATTATAATCCTTGAATGTTTTTCTGTAGAATGAGTCATTCTCTTGGTTCTTAGTAGACTGAGGCAGCCTGGGGTTAATATTCTGTTTAATGCTTCTCTCAGAAATTATTTTGACAAAAAGCATTTCAATCCTTGAATTGAAAGAGCCAGGAAAATATATTTCATGGCTTTTAGAACCTGAGTGTTACTGAAAGAGGTTTAAAAATGACAGTCTTTGGCAGGAGTGAGGTTAAATTTCCTTTCCAAATAGTTAAAAAGGATCTAGTCTGCTAATTAGGCTAATTATCACCTGTTCAGGGCAAGAATGCACTCAAGACTCCCAGTTTAAGCAGCAGGTCCCTTTGTGAGCCACACAGAAGCCCTCTGGGGGGCTTCCCAGCTCTCCTCTGGAAGCTTCTTGGAGCCTCCGGGGTTACCTTTAGCAAAGGAGACCTTTTTAATCTTAGGTTTCTGTGGCTTCTTGATATAAGCCATGCTCATGTTTTTATATAATCAGAAATGGCAACTCTCGAGTCTAGCCTAATTTTAATACTCGAGCTATGAGGATTATCAGGGAACACTTGGTTTTGGTCTGTAGCTTCATGAATTGAGGCCTTTGTAGGTACCAGTGTCCTCCAGGTGATGGTCAATGGTGACCCCAAGTGTCTACATAAGTCGTCACTCAGCTGTCAGGGTGTCTCTGCTTATTCAATTTATGGAAAATAGTGAGACATTTTTATTTGCTCTGTAATTTAAAGTTTCACATTATATGTAAGCATTGTATAATACATTGAAACTTCTTAGAAATAAGATGAACACAGTTCCTGTGGAATACTATTGAGAGATTTAATGTGATTTTTGTGACTGTGTCACAGTGAAATAATTCTTTATGTCTAAAAGCAGTGTTGTATATTTTTACTCAGATGTTTCTTGGGCCAAAAACATAAGCGTCTCACAATTATGATATTTAGCGATAGTGAATTGTCATTGTGCCAAAATTTCTCAAACTTTCTCAGTTTTCTTTGTTATCCTCGGGGAGCTTTTTCAGGGTGAGACACTCAGGTGAATTTAGTGAGCACTGCCTTGTTCTTCCCTGCTTGTCTTTCAATGCCTCTTTCTGTGCTTCTTTGTTCAACAAAGTGATTATGTCTCAGTTCTGTTTGCAGCTCTGTGGAAATTCACATGGTAAGCCTACTGGGCAAAGACCACATCATTTTCATTCTATCTCTTAGTGTATCATTATATAATTATTAAATTACAATCATTAAAAAGGACACTTTTATTCCAAAGAAGCTGTGTGTGCCTTGGTGGCGTTTGGGTGCCTTAGAAGTGGTTGAAATGTTCATTCGTACCTTGGGCTGTTGTGCTGGGAATCAAAAACCTCCCATTGTTTTCACAGTTGTGTATGTTTATTCGCCAAGAGCAACAATACCTGTCAATTACAGTCTTTAACGACAGTTTAGTTGTGTAATAATAATTCGGAATCAGTCAACACCTTTGTATCGCAGTTTCAGAAGATAGTGACTGCATAGCTTTTTAATATTTTGACAAAGTTTAGTTTAATTTTTTATTCAAGTTTCATTTGCAGCACCCCAGTTCTGCTTATTGGTTTGCTTCTTTATAGCTATGAGTTTTTGCAATTTATTAAGTTAGCAAGAATGCTCCAAGGTGTCATGTTGAGGAGATAATAAATATCGTTTGTTTAATTAAAATACTCATTGTGCATTATGAAAATTTTCAGTATTAAGGAATTACTTTGGAAGATATTAACTGTACTCATATTTATTTCAGAATCCTTTCTTTATAAAAAAAACAACAGAAAGTTACACTGTTTTTTTCTCTGTAAGCTCTCACCGCAGATGTGAGCAGTGTCCTTAAATGATGATGTCATGTATAGTTGTTCATGCAGACTTCATATGTTTGTATATTTCATATTGATTATTTCCTTACATTTTATATAAATGATACAATTTCTAATGCAGTAACATTTTTAAGATTTTGTTTAACCCATGCCAATAATTATAACCCTACTTTGTTCACTTTATGGCCCAATGATATTCCATTTTATGATTAAACTCATTATTTCCCTGCTCCTTATCATAATGTTGATTAAACCTTAAAGGAGGATATTTATTTGTATATGACCACACATGTGCAGGTGGGTCTCAATGTTGTATAACCTAGAGTGGACTCACTGGGTTGAAAGGCCTGGGTGTAACCTGATCAACTTTAAAAGCATGGCTAAAGCAATATTCTAATAAATAGAATGAGTATTCCATCTATTAGCACTTAAATTTTTTAGATAGCATTTAAATATATAAATTGAAAGAGATAATTATAAAATTATTCTTTTTATGATATTTACTTTTATTTTACAGAAAAATGAAATTATAGATGCAACTCAAAATACAAATTAGGTATTTTGACATAACTTGTCTGCTATCTAGACACTTAAAAGCAGGCAAATGCTCAGAGTTTCTCTAAGGCTAAAATATCCATAAGGGCAGTGCTGCTAATAATATCATAATTTAGCTCCCTATTCTTCATGTGTGTGGAGGGCACAGAGGTACGAGAGGTTGAACTCAGGGACGCTCTACCACCATGCTATACTACTAGCATTTTTATTTAGTTATTCATTTATTTTTTGAAACAGGATCTCACTTTGTGAAGCAATGTCTCACTAAGTTACTGTGCTGGCTTCAAACCTGAGATCCCCCTATCTCAGGCTCCCAAGTTCTGAGAACAAGGACATGCACCACCACACCCAGCCATCCCTACTAAGTCTTTTTCTTTCTTTTTATTTAATTTTTTTTTTTTGTGGTACTGGGGAATGAACCCAGGGGCATTCTACCTCCGAGCTACACCCCTAGCCCTATTTTTTATTCTTTATTTTGAAACAGGGTCTCACTAAGTTGCGGAGGGCCTCACTAAGTAGCTGAGGCTGGCCACGAACCCGGATCCTCCTCCCTCAGCCTCCCAAGTACTGGGATTGCAAGCATGCGCCACCACCCCTGGCTCTTAATTCTTTAGCTTCACATTGTCCATGACGCCTAGTAACATTCAGGTGACAGTTTCTAGTTTTTGTCATATAGTTGACAATGGGTCTATTTAGCATCTTGTCTTCAAAATTTAAGTCTAGAGGTGTGAGTTTTAATCTAGGCCCTGTGATTACAAATCATATAAGAAGAGACTTTCAGAGAAGAAGGACCCTTGGCACATGCTGACCATCTTGTCCTGTCCCGCTGTGCCTCAGTGTCATAGGAGGGCCCAGAGCCACTCCTGGTTTGGCAGGAGTATGAAGGAAACATAGAACACAGGGCAGTGAGTAAAGAAACTGCCCTCTTTTAGGGTTCAGCATCTTTTGGTTTTTTAGTTTTATTGGTGCATTGTAATTACAGAACATAGTGAGATTCGAAGTGATACATTTATCTACATACATATCACTCCGTGGGCCCCCCCCCCGCCTCCTCCCCATATTAACATCACAAAACAAGTAGGAAATGCTTAAAATTTATTTAGGAACCCCTGTTTAACATAGGAATTCTTATACATTTGTGCTAAAAGCTGAACTCTTTTTAATTGACTGCTCGGTCAGTTTCCTACATGAAAAAAGTCTGTATTTCTTTTTTTATTTATTTATTTTTTTGCGGTACTGGGGATTGAACCCAGGGGCATTCTACCTCCGAGCTACACCCCCAGCCCTATTTTTTATTCTTTATTTTGATTGAAATAGGGTCTCACTAAGTTGCGGAGGGCCTCACTAAGTAACTGAGGCTGGCCGCAAACCTGGATCCTCTGGTCTCAGCCTCCCAAGTACTGGGATTACAAGTGTGTGCCACCATGCCTGGCTAAAAGTCTGTATTAGCAAAAGTGTTAGCACCATAGACATCTCAGTTCCAGGAATTCCATAAGGAAAACCCCTCCTGCTAGGAATTGCAAAAGGTGTTCTGTATAACTTTCTATCATTGGAGTGTTTCCCTCAGAATTCCCAAATCATTCCTACATCTTCCGATCGCCCAGGTTGCTGGGGAGAAGTCTGGCATCATATCCACTTCTTTTGCTTGTGATTTTCTTTCCTTTTCAAGCTTTTTCAGTCTCTTTATATCTGGTAGATGCATCTAGTGAAGACTGAGGAAAGGGAGGGTGACAAAGCGCCCTTCTACTTTCCCCCAGATCTGATAGCACCCTGCAGCATCGCGCACTTTTTAGTAAACATTACAAAGCAGCTGGCATGCCTCAGAGCTGCCCAGGGTAACAAAGCCCCTGGCTCCACTCTGTGACATCCTCAGCTAAGCACATTTCTTATGCCTCTGCTCTTCTGATCATATTGATTTTTAAATTATAAATGTTTATGAATTAAATTTAAATCTTTAAAATCCCAAAGCAATACAAAACAAATATGGAACACCTGGCTGTTATCTGTATAGATAAATCTCTGCAGTAGACACAGCCCTGCTCTTCTCTGTATGTTTGGAACAGGTGATGGTTCATGAACTAATAGTGAGGAGCAAGGAGAGAATTCCAGATGGCAGGAGAATGGGGCTGCCTGAATGCCCCTGTTGATGTGTCCCATCTTGAGTTCTCATAAGTCTGTGACATTAGGGAAGGAATGACACTCTTCATTGTAGGTCAGTTTGTCCACTTGGTCTAAAATGATCACTAGAACCAGCAGGCATGGTGGTGCATGCTCGTAATCCTAGTACTTGGGAGGCTGAGACAGGAGGGTTGCAAGTTCAAGGACAGCCTCAGCAATTTAGTGAGGCTCTCAGCAACCTAGTGAGACCCTATTTCCTTATAATAAATAAAATCGGTCTGGGGATGTAGCTTGAGGTAGAATGCCTCTGGGTTTAATCCCCAGGACCAAAAAAAAAAAAATGATAACTAGAACCCACTGAGCACCATTCCCTTTTCTATCCTCAAGGGGAGGGAACACCAAAGCCTTGGGCCTTTCCTGGCTGCTGGAATCTTTACATGACTGTCAGCTACTCACCCTTGTACATCCTTCAACTGACCTACTGTAAAACTCCCTTCACTAGCAAAACTCTTTTGAAATAAAACTCTTATTTAGTATATCATAAATGCCATTAGGAGATTTCTCATGTAAGACCACCATGGGATAGAAAAGCATTTATGGTCGTTAATCCCTCCCCGTCTGCGATGCCTGGGCTTGGGGCCTCCACCGCAAGGGAAGCAGGCAGTTTGGAGTCATGGGGCCAGGCTTGGCCAGCATCTCTGCTTCCCAGCCGGGGCTTCCTCCTGCATTTCCTGTCTCTTGGACTCTCCTGCCATCTCTGCATTTCCAGTTGCCCTTTACCTTTTAAAGCCTAAATTAGCTGGGCATGGTGACACACACTTGTAATCCTAGTACTTGGGAGGCTGAGACAGGAGGATCGCAGGTTCACAGAGAGTCTCAGCAATTTGTGAGGCCCTCCACAACTTAGTGAGACCCTGTTTCTAAATAAAGAACAAAATAGGGTTGGTGGGGTTGCTTGGAGGTAGAATGCCCCCTGGGTTCCATCTCCAGTACCACACACAAACACACACAAAAAATGCCTAAATTAAATACCACCTCTGGGAAGCCTGTTATCTGCCCTGCACTCTTATTGCTCTTTGTTTAAATTTATGATGGCATTTTATATTTTTTTCTAGCCTCTTATTTCCTTGAGAACCAAATCTGACTCATCCTCCTCTCACTTCTCTGGACTCTTGAGAACCCTGTTCTTGGAGAAGCTCATGGTCAGGCATTCCTGAAGTCCATCCAGAACATACACTGACACCTTTGGTTTGGGGTCAGCTCAGGCTGTCACCTGCAGACACCTCAGGAGGACTAGCTGAAGGCCCCGAGGACAGCCAGGGTCCCCTGTAGCTGGCAAGGTCCTCACTGCCCTGTTGCCTGAAGGCACATATTTTAGAATATTTGGGACTCAGAATTCATTCAGTTCTGGGAGACATCCCAATGATGAGTAGCCCTTAGTCTTTGTAAGGGTTGTCTATATTGGTAATATTTCCAGTTCTTTTCAAAGTGCCAGTGGTTGAACTTATTTATTTCCATAAAGAGATTGTGAAACAGGTGAGGTTTTCTGAACGTCCAGCGGTGGTTTCAGTTCTTTGTTATCTGGCTTTTGTGGTTTTATGACAGGCACTGAGCTTTAGTTTAACATTTTTATTACATATGAATAATAGACTACATATATTGAGGTTTCATAGATGTAATTTTGTTAAATGTACATCATGGTAGATTTAAAAATGAGGGATTTATTTTGTCATTCATGAAGTTATAATACAGTCTGGAGAAACTATTTGTTAAAAGATAGCATCTACTTAACCTCCTTATTTATTTCTTGTAGGAGAAGGTTAGATCCACAATAAATACATGAAGAAATAAGTAGATAGGGGAATTTATCTTGGAAATAAGATCCCTGTCATGGTTTTGAAATGTTAAATGCATGAAGAACCGTCAAAGAGATATACGGACATGATATTTTTTTACAGTGCATTTCGAAGTATTCAGTTATATTTGTCATTCTCTAGTACCAGTAAGCAATGATCAAATGATACAGTAATTTCAAAGTCAGTCTGTGTTAATGGGTGTAAATAGTGTCTCTTCACATACATTAAGAAGATAAATAAATTGGCAATTTACTATTAATGAAGCACTTATGATATGTTATACCACTTCTTAAATATTTACAATTGTTACATGTATTGCATTTAAGATCTAATTTTATATATAACAAAAGGGAGATTTTTATGAAAGGCAGTTCCCAATTTAATTCATCAGAATTTATAAAACTCTTAATGATTAATTTATAAAACTCTTAATGATTAATTTGTTGACATAATCCGCATTTACCCCAAAATGAAGAAGTTAATTATTTGGAGTTTGGGTTCTTTATTGGCTATAATGAGACTAAAGAAATTTGTGAAATCATGGGGTAAGCTTTTCTCTTTATATGAAGGCATATACTTTCTATAGCTCTTCATTTATAGCATGACTTAAAACACAGATGTATAACCTTACATTTTTATTTGCATTGACTGGATAACATATCACCAGAACGATGATGGTCATCCTGAGCCAGCATGGTCTTTCTCTCTTGTAGCATCGTGCTTATCAGCTTATTAAAATGTTTTAATTTTGATTATTGGATTTTAATTTGCTTTTATTTGACTGCTCATTATCCTGAATTAATTACTAGACACTATGTTATTAGTCACATAGATTGCTTTAAATTCGTTCGTATTGGAAATAAAAAAGTAAGTTTTAGTGATGACTTCATGAATGTAGGTGGAAAGAGACATAGCGCCCAACCCGGGGAAGTATGAAAGGTTTTGTTTCCAGTTCGTATTCCCTTTATTATTAAGAGTATGGACAGATCTGAGACTGAACCAGAAATCTGGAATATTTCCTTACACTGAGATGTTATTATCAGGGTTATTTTTGGACAGAAAATAATTGCAGTTTCTTTCTTCTCAAACTTGTTTTATAAAAATCCATAATTAGAATGCTTTTGTTTTTATCCAAGGGATCATTTTGTGTGCCTTTGTGGTAACCCAGGGGTCCCCTCCGCTGGGAGCCACCTTGGGGGCTGCCTTTCTTTCCGGCAGCATGGTGGCGTGGGCCACTGGGCGCTCTCAAGCGGCACTGCTCCGGCAGCCCCAGCCAGCGCCTGGCAGACAGCAGGGCTCGTCTGAGTGCTGGAGTATGGATAGCATTTCATTTAGCCTTTGCTCTGACAGCCCGTGCCCTGGATAAGTGGTGTAGGCCTGTACAGGTGAAATCTATTCTCACTTTTGCCTCAGGGGTGACTGGACTGTAACAGAATTTTTCAAACCCGTTGGGCCCAACCGCAAAGCAGAGAATAAATGGCTGAAGTGCCAGGCCTCGACAGAAAAATCAATGCCTGGTTATACAGACATGACAGACCAGGCCTGCAGTTCTCCTCACGGAGGCTGTGTGCGCCACACTCCGGGGTACCCAGGCTCCGTCCCGGCCTTCCATGTCAGCACACAGGCCTGTTCACCCTGTTTTCTCTCTCCTTCATGCAGGAAATTTACATGCCACTTATGCGATAGAAGTTTCACAGAGAAGTGGGCCCTGAACAACCACATGAAACTCCACACGGGAGAAAAGCCATTCAAGTGCACCTGGCCCACATGCCATTACTCATTTCTCACAGCCTCCGCCATGAAAGACCACTACAGGACCCACACAGGTGTGCCGCACCCTTCCCCTCAGGCTGGGAGGGAGCCGGTGGGCTGGGGAGTGTGTACGCTACTGATGCTGACCCTCATCCGGGGAATGAGGTCCTCTTTGCAAAGTGTGTTTTGATTGTCCTAATTATATATGAAAAGGTATGATAGGATTTAAAGTTACATTTTAGAATGTGTGTATGTGTGTGCATGCGTTTAAACAAAATAGGTTCATATTTGGAAGCTCGTTCATGGTACGTGTGTAAGTGTGTTGGTATTTGTATGTGTTTCAGCACATCTTTTTAGATGTCATCTTTATCAGGGATCATTTGGAATATTAAGTTTTCAAAGGGAACTAGTCTTGTTATAGATGCAAATTAAGTTTCACAATATTTTTGAACAATATTGAACCTTGGCTTTATGGACCATTTAAAAAGTTTTTAAATAAGTTACTGTCTTGCTTTAGGGGAGAATATTATCAGATCAAAGTTTTTGATAATTAATACATAGAGACTAATATGAATTCAGCTACTGTAACTTTTTTCAGGGGATTATATTATTTAAAAAAAGCCCACATTTACATCAATTTTATATCCAAACATTAGAAAAACTCTGGAATTTGAACTAACTCGCAGTGAAAACAGCCCTGAGAATGCATCTATGTTGGGCATGGTACTGAGGATGCTCAGTGTGGGCCTTTATAAAAGTATAGCCCATTAATGTTCTCTTGTCATATGCTATGTTTATGACTCCTTTTACACTGTCTCAATAGAGTGGGCCCCAAACTTCCTTATAAAGCTTACATCTGAGTACTTTCCTTATATCACTATATTACTGTGATCTATTTGGTATTTTTGTGGTCTTCTCTTTACACCTCTCAGAATGTATTTTGTTTCAGGGAAAAAATAATAAATTTTAATCAGCATTCCCAAATGTTCTTCTGATTGCCAAGAATCCTATATTATTGTTAGAAATCATAGGTTAAAAGTTCTTCTGAAGCAGTTTGTGGGAAGCCCAGGCCTCCTTAGCTTCCTTGACAAGGGTGTTGACGATTTAAGGTCTCCAGCCTGCCCTGAGAGATCACTTATATCGAACAGCAGATGAAAAGCCAGTGCAGATGTAATTTATCGTCGGCGTTTCCTTCTAAAGAATAATTGTGGAGACTTGGCTGGATCAATAATATGGATTTTTGTTGTTAGGTCTTGTAGTCTGCACCATAATGAGAGATAGGGGACAGTGGCTGTTTTCTAATAGAAAATAAAGGATTGGTTTCCGTGTCTTTCTACATTTGAATGCAAAATGGCACACTTGAAACTAATTCAAGTTGTTCTGAAAAGAAGTCTCCCATTAAATCTCTCCTAACATATAAATATGGCATACTAAATGAATCCCCTCCATATTGAATGAAATACTGCATTTAGTTTCTTCTTAATTTTTTTTCAAAATATACTCTTTGCCCACTGTTCAACTCTAACCCCCATCCTCTTAAAAAAAAAAGCAAGTGAAAATTGAATTTAGAATGAAAAACAAATCAAGCCACCAAGGTAAATATGACATACAATACTTTGGAGACTAACCTCCTAAATAAAACCCTACACATCACAAAATCAAGGTCACTAATGTATCTGGACTCAGCTCACATGGAAAACGAATAATTTTGTGTCTGTATATCTCTTAAAATAGGGAAAAAATAGAACAAAATATATGCAGCATACATATATAATATCGATAATATATATTATATATACATAGGAAGAATAATATAAATCCAGTGGGCTTTTTTCTATGCTTATTAATATTTTTATTTTACAAGAAAGATGTAGGTTACAAAGATGTTCATAAATAACAGAAAAAAGAACAGTCTTGAATCTAAAAGCAATAAAAATGCTCAGTCCTCATTAGAAATTTTGCCAATTAAACGCACCGGCATTCCTACCACTGAACACCAAAGAATGCTTGTGTGCACACCCGTGCATGTGTGTGTAGTGACACACATGTACACACATTCTCACATGCACACTTTTTATGCACTCCCTGTGCATCTGTGGGAATGTATGTTTGTGCCGGTACACACAAAATAGCTCCATTAAGCCATGGTGATGAATAAATTGTAGAGAATAATTTTGCCTCCACATAGAATAGTATGTTAATATTAATGAGCAAATTGTCTTTGGAAATAAAAATAAAGTCTACTTCAGTGCCATTTAATTGATAATATAGCTAGTTAGAAAGATTTATATTTCAAATTGATTAAATAATTAAATGAGTGATTATAGTTAAACTTTATTCTTCACAGCCCATCTACTCTATCCTTTCTATATTGAAATAATGATTCTAATGAACAAACTTAACCCCAAAATAGGAAAAATAAGGCTACTAAAGCATTTACATTCAGCTTTTTTTTTAATGATAATGAACTTTTGGACATAATACAATTAAACATATTTTGGTTGAAGATCTCTTTGTTTATAAGTGTTTATTTAAATTAGAAAAACAAATAATGTCTTAAGTAAATGGAATATTCGTTTTTGATTCCCAATGTTATTCTGCCTTCCTGTGTTTACTATTTATTTCAACATTAAAAAGACAGTTATAATTTCTAAAAACACTGCAAGATAAATTTCTATTATGATATACGAAAACCCTGATAAGGGTAAAACCCAAAAATGACTTGTTGCATTAAATGTCTAAATGAGTGATAGATACAAATGATTTATTTTATTTCTGGAAAAGTGTTTTATAATTTCTCTGAATCTCTCCAAGGTTAGCATTTTTATTCTGTTTTGCCCTTCTTTGTGAGTCTTATGGGATGAGCTGCCTAGCTGACCAGCACTTACTGCCTAAATAAGCTATAGTAGAAAGATATATTGCATTTATAAACTCTAGGGCAAGATATTAGCTTGTGTAAAAATGCTAAAAAAGACAAGCATTTGCACACTTTTAACAAATACTATGTCTGCCAAAGCTGCTTCTAATTGTCACCAAGGTTTCCAGTCCAGAGCTCTAAGAGTGTTATGGAATTTCTTTTCCAATCCCTAGACTTCCTTTTTTACACCATGAAAGTTTGAGAAACATAAACAGCATTGAATTGCTATTGGTACTGAGTAATATAGATTTCATTGTTACCTGAGATCTTCAGTATGTTCAAGGAAACCATTTAATTCATATTATTAAGTAGGAATGAGTTAAAGAAGACCCAGACAGAATCAGGTAAATCCAATTCAATATTCTTCAGTTGTTAGAAAATTCAATATGTTTTATTTAAGCCAAATCATATATACTGTAAATTAACTATTCCAAGCAATCTTTACTCAGCTCAGAAAGGCCAGATGTATGGGAATTGTAAAAAATCAGGATATGCATAAAAACTGTTCAAGTGCATAGAGCAGCCCCATCTGGAAGACATCTACCAGAAATGAAGTTGTACAAAACCATTCCATTGATAATAAAGCTAATTTTTATGGGTCTGACAAGTATGTAATTATGTTCAGTGGTGCTTTTCAGATTTTATCACAGTCAATAAACCGCAGTGGTAATTTCATTCCCATTTGACATATTTACATGGAAACATTTGATTGGAGGAATTAGTAACCCTGAAAGCCTTGATAGATATGTTTTAATGATCTGTGACCTCCGCAGTCCCTCATCTGTTTATTGTTGCAACAGGCGAGAAGTCATTTCTGTGTGACCTCTGCGGCTTTGCCGGTGGGACCCGGCACGCCCTCACCAAGCACCGCCGGCAGCACACAGGTCAGTACTGCATCTGTCCCCGGCCCCTCTGCAAAGATGAGAGCAGGCCGCCATTCTCAGCCTCTTCCATGACGTTTCTGTTTACTTCTTATAAAACCTGTGTACGTGAAGACCTAAAGAAAGCTCTGTTTGAATAATGTAAGATTTTAAATTGTCTACTTTTGTGTTGCATTTTTCAGAGTTCAGGTATCCAGAGTAAATTCATGTTAAGTATGAGGAAAAAAACCCAGTTTGGCCCATGAAGCAGGTGAAGGAGGCTGTTTTCCCTGTTGGCAAGACTACCTTAGCCTCGTAGGCAGGAACCGGGGAATCTGTCTTGATCGTCTTCCTCTCAGACATCCTCTGTCCCCACCTCACACCTCCCCACCTCCCTGCCTGCCTAGATACCTGTGTGTGTACCTACTGCCCTCCCTTCTGTCTCTCGGCCTGCCTGCCCACCCTGCTGTCTGTCAATCTGTCTGCATGTACATGTGATTTGAAGTCGGTGCTGTTTCAATTATGCTTGCTATTGCCAGAATTAATAGGAACAAAGAACAAACGTAAGAGATCATTATAGGCATCGCCGAGGGTCTCCCTCTACCCCCATGAAGTGCATTCTTGGTGATTCAACACGATGAAATAGCTTCCTTGATTGGGAACACTTCAGAATGAAAAGTTGTAAACATCTATCAAACTTTGTTTCCTACTTTGTATAGTCTAATGGGTCTTACAAATAATTGCTTGCATAGTTCTAAATTGCATACACTTCGGATGGTACTGATTCATGGCAACCGTCCATTGTAGTTACTAATAGCAGCACAGTTTACCATCAGATCTTTCCTCGCGAAGATGAGAAGTCATGCAGTAATACAACTGATGACTAAACATTGGACTTTTTTGTGTGTACCGTGAAAATGGCATTGTTTGGCAGTCACATCCCAAATGGCATGAAATTAAAGTACATAAAATATGTTATTGATGGCAGATTATGATGGTTGAAATGCTCCATTGGATGGGTGCAGACAGCTTTAGTGCCCAAGATGCCATTTGCAGGATCAGTGGGAATGCAGGCCAGCCGTTGCTTCTGGATGTCGCATGCATGTGATTCAAATTTCCTATGGAATAAGAACTGTTGTGTCACAGGGAAAATTTCAATATCTAGCATAATGTTAAATACATGAGCTTACTTTACCTACATAAAATTTCATTGCAGGTATATAGAAGCCACCTGTGCGCTCATTATTTTACTCTGCTGACTTGGGTTTCAGTGTAGGATGGCAGGAGGGGCCGGTTCACGGCAGTTGGTCTTGACCACTATTGTGGAAAAGTTGGAACTGTGTGCAGAAACAGTGTGCTCTTTAGCGTTTTCACTCATGATGTTTTTAGTTTGCTGGTGGTCAGTGTTAGGATGTAAATGTCTCTGTTGCTCACCTGTCCCCATCGGGTGTGGCCCCAGGGGACAGCTGACTCCCATCTTTGCCCCCTCTGTGGTGGGTGGTGCCCCTCTGTGCCCCCAGTGGATAAAGTAACGCCGCGACCACAGGCACTCCCTCTGATGGATCGATCAGGAAGCCTGCATTGAGCCGGCACAACTTGATATTTTATGTCAGGTCCAGAGGCTCCTTATTACTTTGCTATTAACTTTATACTATATAGGACAATGTCTCACAGACAGAGGTATCTGTCTTTTTGGCATTTATCTGCCTCTGTGGCACAAATCAAACACGATTCTTTAATACCAAAGTCAGTTCTTCAGACAGGTGGCTTCAACAAAACAGCTCCGTACAACTCAGTCTAGGCACTTAGCTTTTATGCTGGATTTAAAATGTTTAAGCAACACACAACTTTTTATTCCCCATGGCCAGACTTTGAATGGTGTATTTGAAATCTATATTTCTTCGACGTGTCCCTCTCTGACACGGTTTACCTTTTTACCACAGAGTGCCCACGCAAATTACAATCAGCCAGGAAAGGGATAGGTATCCAAAGTGTTCCAAATGGCGTAAATAATTCCCCACTGCAATACAGACTGTCTAGGGGGCTGACACAAAACATCTTCCATTCTGAGATTTACTTTTATCACCTGTCAGAGACCCTTGATTCAAGGGCACAGGAGCCAATCCTCATGTGCAGTTGAAGAGTCCTGGCTGGCTTAATAACCTCCAGACCACCCTAAGGAATGCGAAGTGTGATTTCCAGGAGAAGTGGTCAGCCCGCCTGACAGATGGTTGACACACAAAAGGACACTGCACGGTGGCGACAGGCTATCCTGGTGTTCCTGCTCTTTCTTTTGCTTTTCTATCATTAGTACCTAAGGTGCAAAGATTCCTTAATGATTATTTTCGTGAAGATTGCTGTTTATAAAGGAAAGTACAAAAAGCAACACAACCTAAACTAATAGGTACTGTTGTCTCATGTAAAGGAGAAAGAGGGGGGTCAGAACGTCTGCCTTGTTCTGTTCTTTTGAGTAGGATATACCCTGGTAGCCCTGTCGCTTTAGAGATAATATTGTTGGAGTAGTTAATATCTCACTGAAGTTTCATCCTCCTGTCTTTGGAATGACAAATGATTTAGAAGTACTGTTGCCAGTCAGTTCTCTCTCACAACAGTTTCCCTTAGCAGGTGTATGTACCTCTTTTTAAAGTATGTTTTAATTTTAACCAGTTAACAAAATAGTTAGCAAACTGAACTTTTCGTTTCAAATGTAATATTTCCTTTCAAGGTTTATAGTCTAGAAGTTGGATTTATTTGTGTGGGGGAGGAGCACTGGGAATTGAACCCAGGGGCATTTTACCTCCAAGGTACACCCCTCAGTCCTATTTTTTAAAAATTTTTTATTTTGACACTGGGTTTGACTAAGTTGCAAAGGGCCTAAGTTGCTGAGGCTGGCTGCGAACCTGAGATCTTCCTGTCTCATCCTCCCAAGCACAGGGATTATACATGTGCACCACCACTCCTGGCTTGGATTTGTATTTTTGACTATGTATTGAAACTAACAAACAAGAAACTCCGGTATTTTGTCATATATTTTCCTGAAGAAATTATCCAGAAGTGATTAAACAATACCAAACTACATATTACAGCAAAAGTGTTAAACAAGTAGCACAATATATGAGTTAAAATTGTTATGTATATATTTGAATAAACTATAGTTTGTAAAAATTGGCATGGGATTCTTATCTTTCAAGGGTTTAAGCATGAGTGGGCCTTCCTAGCATAATATTTTATGTAGCATAATATTTTTGTTGCATTCTGCTTTCTTCATCTGCTGGTATATAATTCAGAATTTCATCTATAGTGTGTTCAAGATAAATATGAAATGACAATTTGCAGTTTACTACGATATACTTCTAGCTTAATGTGAACTCCAAATTATTAGGATTATTAAGATCATAAATGGCATTTTCTTTAAAAGTATTGTTTTTACGTTTAAATTATACCATATAAATATGCCATGAAAGGTTACCTGAAATAAGGAATAGAAAATACTTTAGAAAGAGCTTATGTTAAACTCCAAACTAAGGAAATTAAGTGTGAAGATCTTGGGTCTTTAATTTGCACCACCAACATAGACCACAGGCTGTGTAATGTTACCCTTTGCTGCTTTCTTCAAATGATTGCCAGGTTCACGAGGAATGGATTGCTGAGTTGTCTACCAAGGCTATTGCAGTGGACAAGGTAGCAGTGAACTATGATGCCAAACCATTTTACAAACACTTAGACTGAATGGAATAATGAGGCATCAGAATATATTTGTTAATTTGCATAATGAACAAAATCTTATACATTGCTTCACCACTCAGATTCATTATAATAAAAGTGAAAGGTGAAGATCATAGGCTCAAGGCCATCCTCAGCAACTTAGCAAGACCCTGTTTCAAAAATAAAAAAATAAAATAGGGTTAGTGTTGCAGCTCAGAGCAGAATACCCCTGGGTTCAATCCCTAGTACCAAAAGAAAATTCGGAAGATTTTTATACTAGTTTGAAGTCTTTACTATATATCTACCATAATCATGACAATATTTTATTGGCATAAAGGTAGACAGATAGATAAGTGGAACAGAATGGAGTCCACAAATAGACCTGTGCTGATACTTGTCAATTATTTTTCAAATGAGGCATCATATCCAGAGGTAAATCTATGAAGAGATTTGCAAAACCTCTACAGTGCAAACCTCAAAATACTGCTGAGAGAAAGTAATGAAGAGCTAAATAGAGTGTTGTACCATGTTCATGGATAAGAAGACTTGATACTGTTAAGATTTCAATTCCTCCTAAATTGATCAATGCAACCTCACCACTGTTTCTTTTAAGAAATTGACAAGCTGATTACAAAATTCATTAAGAAATACAAAGTTCTGAAATAGTCAAATAAAATAGAAAAAGAAGAAGATAGTTGAAGAACTTGTACTACCTGACTTCAAGACTTATTATAAAGCTACAGTTATGAAGTCACTCTGTTGTTGACCTCAAATATACAAACACATCAGTGGAACAGAATAGGGATTATAGAAATAGACCTAATTGTACCAAATCAGTTGGCTTTTGACAAATGAACAAATGTTATTTAGTCTTTTAAAGATTCAATATTTGAACAGTGGATGGTCAGCAAAAAACCTTTGACCCATACTTCATAACACATATAAAATTAAAACAATCATAATCTATGTGTAAAACTTTAGATAAACATTAGGAGAAAATATAGTACAAAATCCTCTGTGATCTTGATTACCCATAATTAATTTTTTATGACATCAATAGCCTGATTCATAAAATAAAATCTTGAAAAATTATGAATTGATAAACTGAAAAGTCTAGAAAGTAATAAATAACAAATGCTCTTCAAAAATCACTAAGAGGGCTAGTGATGTAGCTGAGGTAGAGCGTTTGCCTAGTATTTGAGATGTTCTGGGTTCAGTCCCCAGTAACGGAAGGAAGGAAGGAAGGAAGGAAGGAAGGAAGGAAGGAAGGAAGGAAGGAAGATGGACGGAGGGAGGGAGGGAGGGAGAGAGGGAGAAAGGCAGGCACTGAGAAGAGAATGAAAAGACAAAACTTAGACTGGGAAAAAGTAAAGTGCAAATCACAAATCTTATAAAGGAGGTATATCCAGAACATGAAAGGACTCTCAAAATACAATCCTAAATAAAATAATTAATTTAAAATTATCAAAAGGTTTGAGTGATACTTTACCAAAGAGTATAAAGTTATGGCTTATAAGCAAATAAAAAGATCCCCAGCATCCATAGAGAAGTGTAGGTGTAAAGCACTGTCTATACCAGATGCTGGGGAAGATTTGGAGAGCTAGAACTCTCATACACAGCTGATAAGAAGGGAATTGGTCAAACCTCTTTGGAAAACAGTTTGGTGTTTCCTTACAAAGTGAAATATATACCTACCATGTTATCCTGTCACTCCACTCCTGGGTATTTACCCAAGATAAAAGGAAGTATATGTACACACAGTGACTTGCATAGGAAGGTTTATAGCAAATTTACTTGTTGTAATACCAAAATAAAACGACTCTGTCCTTCCATGGATAAATGGATAAGCAAATGTGGTATGTCCATGTAATGAATACTACTCAGCAAGGAAAACAAATGAAGTGCTTATCCCCATAGCAATATAGATGCTTGGTGGCTTGGAGGTAGAACGAGCAGAAGGCAGGTACAAGGAATCCTTTGGGGACAATTCTTTTTGCTATTCATTGATATTAGTGAATAAATTCAGTTCTTAAAATGGATGTAATGTATTCTGGTATGTTTATGTGTGGCTGTTGATATGTTTCCATGACAGAATGCTCCAGTCAGATTTGAAATGCTTGAGCTATTTTCCTTCAGCCTTTTACACTATAAGTATCACATGGTGTCTATCAAAATAAAGTCCACTGTCCTCATGAAAGTTAGGTTTTGTGTCAGTACAACTGTGTTGTCCACAGCAGTTACATTGCTTGAACAGATATTTAGAGCCTTAGAGCAGAGAAGTCATTTGGACTTGAATGAGTGCTTGGTGGGACAGCTGCAGGGACAAGCGCAGAAAGGCACAGAGGCAGATCCTTTATAGCTCAAGTACTTTGTTTTACTGGGCTTTATATCCTCTGGTCTTCCCCTCCCCCCTTAATGAGAATAAGTCAAATAGAAATATTTCCTGGCAGAATCTTTTAGCTGATATATTTGTGTCATGTTCACTAACTGCAAAACCACAAGTTTTTTGCTGTGTGGAGACTGCTAATCTCTGTCCTGTTTCTGGTTCTGAGCTCGGTGTGTGTGTGTGGGGGGGTGTTGAGAATGAAACCTTAGGGGCTTTCTACTTCTCGGCTCCACCCCTGGCCCTATTTTATTTTTCTTTGGAAGCAAGGTCTTGCTAAGTTGCTGAGGGTGGCTTTGAACCGGGAATCCTCCTATCTCAGCCTCTCAAGTACAGGGATTATAGGCATGGGCCACCATGCTCAGCTTGGGTCTGAGCTCTTGATGAGAGCCACTGGTGTGCTCCTCTTGGCTCAATGTTCAGGCAGCACTGTGACATTCACGAGAAGCCACCGGGCACTAGGCACTCTGCTCATGTTGCACTTGCTATGTATTGTCATCTTCATCCTCAGAGTTCCCTTGCTTTACATGGTACTATCGACTTGGTCTTTCTCAAGAGATCCAACAGGTAGCAAGTGAGATACAGCAAAACCAGGATTGAATTGAAGCCCATCGGGCCTCATCCAGCCCCTCCATTGTGCTGCTCTAAGAGAGAAAACACCATTGAGGGAGATGTGTACACTATAAATTAAATGTTCTGTAGCTATGGGCGAGGCCATTGAATAGACATAGACTGAGAGGGTCTATTCAGTGGGTAAACTTATAAACATTTCCCTTCTCAAGACAGATACAGCTTTGTTGATAGCCAAATTGATGTAATTTTAAGCCAAGATATTTGATCCCTCATTTTTTAAATAAATCAGTACCTGTATAAAGCTATCACAGAAAACCTGGAGAATAAGAAGTAACAAGTAGATTGATTGAAGATACATAAAATGGATCCATCATAAATATAAAATTTGTCATAGCAAAAAGTCTGTTTAGAAGAAAAGAAAATTACTATATATCAGTTGTTTGGGGGACTGGGAGTGAGGTTTTCTCCAGTTCACCACTGTGCAGTAGAAATGTTGTATGAGTTACACACTTGCCATTTTGTTTCCTGGTAGCCATATTACAAAAAAGGAAAAGTAACTTGTAAAATTATTTTTATAATATTTAACCAAATATATCCAAGTTATCATTTCTACATGAAATCAAACTAACATTCCTGGTTATATATTACTTTTTTTGAACAAGGATTTTGAAATTTGCTGTGGATTTTATACTTTTGGCACATCTCAATTCAGAGGATAAATTTTCACCTAAAGTACATGCTCTATACTTAGATTTGTTAAAACTTGCACTTCAAAACGTAGATTCCAAACTCCCAAGCTGTTCCATCCAATTTTGATCATTTTCAATAGCTGAGTCAGGTATCAGCTTGTACATTTAAATTTACATGAATTAAAATAAATAGCCGTGTTTCAAGTGCTCACCAGCCAGTGTCCTAGTAGTCAAAGCCTGCTGAGGCCTGGTGATTGTAAGAGTCGGTGGGAGAGAAGGTGTCCAGGGCCCCAAGCCCCTTCCTCACCCTTTGTGTCTTGTTGCTGTGGCTGCAGGCTGGTGTGTTTTAAAGTGGTATTAAATATCATTTTAAATGTTTTCTTTAAGACCTCTATAGCTTTTCTTCAACTTTATGAACTGTAGTTGCTTTTACTTGTAACACTTTAAGTAGTTTGCATTTACAGCATGATTTTATTTATTTTTGTTCATATTTAATATTAAGGATTTAATAATTTTACCTCTGTGTTCAAAGTGTATCTTTTTTATGCTTTTCCTTGGTTTTATCCTCACTAGGATTTTCATAATGGTCCTAATGTAACATACTTTGTTAAATCGTTCCAGATATGGTGGTGAACCATACGGATAATTTAGATTCCAGTTACTTCAACTATATTCTGTATACCTTGCTTATATTCTAATATAGAAACAAAAATTAAGAATATCTTCTAACTTTCTCACTCTAAAAATAAATCTTTCAATAGCTAAATGTGTACACTTCATAGAACAATATTCTTAAGATTTTATGGAAATAAGGTTATTTTTTTAATCATCAATAAACACCAGGCTTGGTCCTTCACGTCCAGTTGTTATTATTGATGCCCACATTTCTTGTTATGTTGCAGGAGAAAAACCTTTCAAATGTGATGAGTGTAACTTTGCCTCCACCACCCAGTCCCATCTGACTCGGCACAAGCGTGTGCACACTGGAGAGAAGCCCTACAGATGCCCGTGGTGTGACTACAGGTAATGAGGGCTGACCCGCCACCAACACCATCAGAATCCTTTTGCTCTCCCATGGGAGTATAGTTTTCCTAATCAACATAAGTTAGTGTACTTTACAGCATGATTGGATACTTGGTTGGGAGTTTATTTTAGAGACTTATAAAATGGACTTTTTTAGACCAGTTTTGGCTTCACAGTAAACATGAGACAGTAGTACAGAGATTTCCCAAATATCCTCTTCCCGTGTTATCTCCTCGCCTACGTGAGAACCCCCCTCGTCATCAGTGCCCCCACCAGAGTGATCCATTTGTCACAGCTGATGAACTACACTGGCGTGTCGTCGTCACCTAAAGCCCATCTTTTGCAGTAGGGCTCGCTCTGGGTGCTGTGCATCCTGTGGTTTGAGCAAGTTCATAATGACTTGTATTCACCATGATAGTATCATACAGTGTTACAATGACTGTTTCAAATATAAAGTTGGTTTCCAGTTTTGTAATCTTAACACTTCACAATCCTTTGTTACACCTCATTTTCTGGTGATTTTATTTTCTCACTCAAAGTGAGGAGCCATTGCACGCAATCCATTATTAGACACATGCATGGATCTCCTCTACTCTTGAGACATTGAAGATACCATAGGAAGTGTTTCCTGCCTTTAAGAAAATTACGAGCCAGGCGTGGTGGTGCACGCTTTTAATCCCAGTACTTGGGGGGCTGAGACAGGAGGATCCGGGTTTGCAGTCAGCCTCAGCTACTTAGTGAGGCCCTCTGCAGCTTAGTGAGACCCTGTTTCAAAATAAAGAATAAAAAATAGGGCTGGGGGTATAGCTTGGAGGCAGAATGCCCCTGGGTTCAATCCTCAGTACTGCAAAAAGAAAAAAAAAAGAAAATTACAGCATAAGATGTGACCTAATTTTCACAAATAATGATGATACAGATTTAAATGGGTAAATAAGGAGGCCAGGAGAGTATCGGGATGTTGAGCCCAGAGGAAGTCTCACAGAGGCGAGAGAACCTGGGCAATGCGTGGAAGGTGGTAAACTTTCAAGGCCACTGTGGCTGCTTCTGAGACGAGGAGGTGAGGGCAGGTGGAAAATTTTCATGCTGTAAGAGTCGTGGAGGTCACGGGTGTTCAGTCCACTCTCTAGGGTCTGCAGTGCTGAGTGACATCAGCCAGGTTGTAAAGGGACTTGGTGACAGCAGCAGAACCTTGGTGCAGAAGAGTGTGAGGTATGCTCAGTCCTCTGGTTCCCCACACGACGAGAGGTGTGGAGAGGGGTGCGGTGCAAGGTCGGACGGCGAATGGAGCCTGAACCTCCGACTGAGCTTGAAGCCCAGGTGGTAGTCTGGGGTACCATGGAGCCGACAGGAGCTGAATGACACCTGTGCTAGGAGCTTGCATCGGAGAGGGAGAGCCAGCTTCACCCTGGAGCCGACGACCCCTGCTGTCACCGCCACATGTGCCAAGCAGAACCACCAAGGGCGTGTCTGCAGAGGCAGCCCACTCGTGCTGAACATAGAGTGTGTATGTTAAACATGAAGCCTGCTTTAAAATGGAGGTTTTGTATTCCTATGGACATAGCCTGTTTATTCAGCAAATATATTGCCATAATCTTTATTATCTACTGCATTATTGCATTAAGTTTTATGTGAAAGGTCATGGAATAGTACAGAGATATTACAGATATATTTCATTCATTAATTATTTATTCATTCAACATTTTATGAATTCTGTCTTTTTGTAACACTAGATTGGTATTTCTTGGAAATTTGGGAAAATGGTGATCTAATTAGAGGTTTTGGGGTGCTGATAGTAGAAATTCTAAGGCGCTGGTAGTGTGGTTTCTGTAAAAAATAAACATTATCGAATGTTCTTTTTCCTTATTACAGAGATCATACTATAGTTGCCTTCCCCATAACACACAGAAAGGCAATTAGAAAATTATAAAAATTTCCTTTAATTATCACCATGAGGTCCTAGGATTATATGCTTTTAGTCTGTCCCCTATGCATAAGGTTTTTGTTATTGTCTTGAGGGTAATTTTTGCTCTCTTTTAGTATAAATTTTATTTCTGATACTTAACCCATTATAGCTATCATTCCATTACAATAATCAGTCTCCTATAGAACTGTGATTTTCAGATTTTTTTCAAAAGTAGAATTATTGTTTCAAATATAACTATCTACAGAGCCCCACATATAAAATAGGAAGAAGTGGAATTTAACATTTATAAGTAGACTTCATAGTTAAAATGTGTAGTGTTTACTTAGAACATTAACATTAATAAGACTGTTTTGACAGGCACAAAAGTTTGAAACAGGGTAGGTTATTGATGACAGCTGCTGAGAATTAGCCTCATCATCCCTGTTCTGCCTTTGTGGGGCTGAGCACCCACCTGAGCGTGTGGTTGAGAGCGCAGGCCTTGTGAGGACCTGGCTTAGTCCTAGGTCATGGTAAGACCTTGGTCAAATCCTTAACATCTTGGGCTGCCGCATCTGCATTGTAAATTGTGGATTCTTAGTGGACCAGCTCAGTGGGATCCTGTGTGTGTCTGGCCAGACACACATTGACATTATCTAGTCCGAGCCCTGCACTGGCTGTCTGGTAAACATAGCACTTGTTTTCCCTGTCCTCTCGGGTGAGTGTTTACATGGCTACAGGCTTTACTACACCTTTCGATCCTAGGACTCTGTTCACTGAGTTAACACGGGGTTTCAATGTCCTGAAGGTCTTCAGTGTATTTAAATCTTATTTATAATACGTGCCAGAATATCTTACAATTTTTGAAATAAGTTAAAAATTTATTAAATCCCACATCAATTCTTAAATAATTGCTGAAATACTTTAGTTTCAAAATGCATCGTTTGAAAACCACTCTTCTGTAATATAAGTATAATACCTACACGGCCTTGGGTTACACTGATACACAGTCATCAATGTATTAAGTTCTTAGACATCTGCACCATTTTCAGGTGTTTACTGTAGAAATGCTTCTGCCTAAATCTTTGTGTATATCCGTAATTTTTAGAATGCATTTTTAGAATTTATGATTAAGGTTTTTATAGTATTACTCCGAAGTTATGATTTGTTGTTGGTATTTTTTCATGATCAGTACTGTTCTCTGGTAGACTCTTGGTATTTGTATGCTACATGTATTTTCAAGTATTTCAGGTTTCCTTGGTTTGAGAGAGTACTGTCCTTTTTCTAAAGTGGATGTCCTGGTGCCGAGTGTCTTAAAACAGCAGCATGCCACGCAGTAGTGCATTCCTGCTGGCTGGAGGCCACCCTCGGTATACCTCCATCAGACCCTGCCTTAATAGGGATGTGGTGCTCTCCAAGAACTTTGTCACTGTCCTGTGAATTAATACTTAGGACACTTCAATCCAGTGAGATCTACATCTGTGAAATGATTTAATGTTCTTCATAAGAGAGTGATTTCTACCTTTATTTAAAACTTTTGGATAATTTTATTATTGCTGGAACTAAATAGTTGGAACCCTTTCTATTCATCTAAGAGTTTTATAACTTTGTGTTCATGTGGTTAGATTTTCTGTTACTAGGGAACAAAAAGCAAGTCAGCCTTTACAAAGAACTTGCAAATGTAAGAATTCTGAATGAAATGTAGAAATTAGAACAGATTACTTTGTTATCTTGTTTATGAGAAAACTATTTAGAAAGGAGCATGTTAGTAAGTTCAAAGAGGTCATTCTGTTTGTGTAGAATAGAGAGAGCAAGATACCGACCACATCTACTTCACCCATGCAAAGGGAATGCCACCTTTCACGGAATGAATTTGAGTAGATATGATTTCCAAGTTGATCACATGGTCCCTACAAAGACATGGGCATAGTTACCTTATTTGTGTCTTTCCGTAATTTTTTATTACTCAAAATATTTAAATAACTTTTTCCCATTTAAATTTTTGTTTCCTTAATATAAGTAGATAAAAACTATTCCTGTGGAGTATTCCTACCTGTGTCATTATTAACATTTATTTGCAGGTAAGTTACTTTCATTAGAAACTGAACTATTATTTAAATTTTGTTTGAAAATATATTTCTCATTTTAAAAATTGAACATTAATGGAGAAATACTAGTAGTTGTAATTATTCATGCAAAAATGCGAACATAGATTTGTTTACCAAAGAATTTTATAATTGGTCTTTGAACCTGGGGCTATTTTTCAAGTTTGCATTATTAATTTAGGCAATGACATCTCATTCTATTTAGATGTAAACATATACTCCTTTCTTTAGTTTTTACTGTCTAAAATATCCAAAAGTCTAATCCATTCTAAATCAGTATGTTCCATCACTACTCCACAACTCTTTCACCACTAATTACTATGCATTAGAATTTCAAAGCATAAATTTAGATTCACAGCTCACTGTCCTACCGTATTATTTCTGTACCAAAATTTTAAATTTCTTTCTACATTAAAATGGAAACAATGTAGCATTTCTTGTTTTTATTTCCTCTTATGTCTTGTCACCTTCATATCAATGAGAGAACAAAACAGAACCTTTCATATGTTATAATAAGTATCCTTTCTCACAGTGTGAAATTTTTCTTCCCCACAGAATTTAATATCAAGCTGCTTTCCATTTTACTCATCAACATTGGCTTACATATGAGAGTAAATGAGTTTCCCTAAACTGGCCACAATTGGGCTTTTTAAAATGTGAAACGTCTTCCCATTGGATCCACTTTCTTTTTTCATTTTTATTTTTTTGTCTTTAGGATTTATGGAGAAGATACTGTGGATGTTTATTAAGCAATAAACCACTAATAAGCCATGGAAAGTAACATAAAATACTATGTTAAGTATTAAAAATATTAAGGATGATCTATAAAGCACTTCAATTCATTTATTAATTTATAGAAAACTGAAATTTCATGCCAAACTCTGGGAGTATTCATTGTTTCTTTATTGTGTCCCTGGTATTGGACTTGAGAGAGCCTCCGTGTTCTTTAAGATTAATTTTGGCTAGATTTTTCCCCAAGTTCACACCATCTTTAATATTTCCTACATAAGCTTTGTTTTTGAAGATATTTTTTACTACTACTTTTTCACTGTGTGTGTGTGTGTGTGTGTGTGTGTGTGTGTAATTCACTGCTTAAAATCCTGAAATATGTATCTCAGGGAGCTGAGGGACAGAGTCTACAATTCCCACCTGATCTAGCCCATTGTTTTCTAAACCTGTAGGAAATCCACTCGGGTTTTTTCTCTTGATGGCTGACTTATCTCTCACCCAGTGCTTTCCATGGAAATCATTACCATATTAGTTTTTTATCTCGAGGATTTTTCTCTCTTTTTTTCATTGAGAGGGAGGCTAAGCGTATTTGAAATAAAGTCTTAACCCAGGTGGCAGTGTCTCAGTCAGCAGTGCGCTTCCTTTTGTGGTGCCCAATACCCCTTACTCCTCACCCAAACGCTGTGCTGAGAAACCAACACTCCCATTTGGCCAGTTCTTACACATGTGACTGGAGTCCAGAGTTTTGCTCTTTGTTGCCACCATTTGAAATCTGTATATAGCCTAGAAATTTTTTGTGAAAAAATACTTTTATCTTAATTGAATTCTATTTTAACTTTGCATATTACTGGAAGCATTTTTAGGGAAGTTTTAAGTTACTGTGGACTCCACCAAATATATTTATGATCTTTCCTCTGAAAGTTTAATTTCTTAAATAGAAATTTCTATAACATAGCTCAGTTATAAAAAATGTTGAGGCCATAGATACTATTATGCATTTTATATCATTATGTTGTATTAGCACTCTGTGTATGATGCATAATTTTATAGTAAGTCAAACCTTTTTGGATATTGTAGCGTTAAGAATCAGTGCACAGTGGGACTCATTGTTCTCGTCTCACGTTTGTTCCCGCAGCATCCTTGGTTAGGAACACTCCACAGGGAGTAATTTCCTCCTTTTGGATAATCTCTTCAGAGAGTTCCAATTTTCCTTTGGCTTCCTTTGCAGGTTCATAGGTTGTAGCAAAGAAGCAAAGGATAGAACAGATTTGGACTTGCCCCTAAATAGTGACAATGATAAAAAATAGATCTTTTTTTTTTTTTTGCGGTACCGGGGATTGAACGCAGGGGAGTTCTACCTCCGCGCTACGCTCCCAGCCCTATTTTTTATGCTTTATTTTGAAACCGGGTCTCACAAAGTTGCGGAGGGCCTCATTAAGAGGAGAAAGAGAGAGACAGACAGACAGACAGCGAGAGAGCTGAGGCTGGCCGCGAACCCGGATCCTCCAGTCTCTGCCTCCCAAAGTACTGGGATTACAAGCGTGCGCCACCACGCCCGGCCTTTTAAAAATAGATCCTTATAGCACTATATCATATGCCAAGAAAAAGAAGTGAATTTATAAATACCGAAATGAATAGCACACTATTTCTTTTTCCAAAGAATCTTTCTTTTAGTTGATTTTGAATTTCTCGAAGAATAAGGACATTACATAAAAATAATCAAAATTAAAATACCCAGTATTAATGTTAGATATGATTTCTATTTAAAGCCAGTTAGTTATTGCCACAAACCTAGTTAAATCAGAACAGCTTTTACTTCAAAACTAGTTTTGTCCCTAAACATACCAGTCAATATTGTTGCATTATTTCACTTATCTCAAGTCTTTATTTCTTTATTCCTTACTCTGTTGTAACTGCTAATTTGCTTCATGGAATAAAAACTCACTGGACCAGGCTGAAAGATCAGCCCGAAGCCCTCAAACCAGACTGTTCTTGGGATGATGGCAATCCCACAGCTTTCTTCAGACGGAGATGCATCTCTCCTGGAAAAGGGGTGTGCCCGTGGTCCTAAGGGAGGTTGTCCTGCTAGTGGGCAGTGGACCTTCCTGTTTGTGACCTGCACACTCTTCAGCCAGCCACAGGTAGATATCCGTACGGGGCTGCTTTGTGAAACCCGTTGCGCTTGGCCGTTGCCTCGCGGAAATGCTGCTGAAAAAGAGTCTCCTGGTGCGGGTGGCGATGATGGTTTGGAGTTGTCCTTAACTAAGTCTGTCATGTGGAGCAGGTGTTTCCAGTAAGTGGAGGTGGGATTTTTCGAGGAGTTCTCAAAAAAATGAAACCAGTGTCCTCTTAATTGTATCATTCCTCCAGATTTTCTGTAATGAAATATAAAAGTTGTATCACATATATCTGCTCTTTCTTTTTTCCTACCATACCTATGCTTTGCAGCAGAAACTGAGTTCTTCCTAAATTACGCATTTCCTACTTTTTTTACTCTTATTAGTGGATTTTATCTCAGTTCTAATTGTGTTTTTTATTTGGTTTTGTATTTTCTATTATGTTTTTGTCTAATATTATTTTTAAACACAGCTTGTTTTATTCATACCTTGTGTCTTTGTGCTGTAACACACAGGCATACAGGCTTTTAAAACTTCGTTTCAGCCTAGCAGGCTATGTGCGTCAGGTCTGTGGTTAATATTGATAATTTTATTCTAGAAGAAGCTTGTTTAAGTAAAAAATCATATAGACTTGAAAGCAAATAGATTCCATAGCATTAAAATTTTCAAATTGGTTTGATGTCTTTAAAACAAAAAATATCTGGGATACCACTTTTCATGTAGCAGTACAAGCAAATTGTTTTGTTTGTTGATGTAGCTGAAACAGGCATTGAGACCACAGGTTAATTAGAAGAACCATTTTCAATACAAAATGACCATACATTCCCTCTGCTATCTCTTAAAAGTAGAATCTAGATAAACATGTTTATTTAACCTGCTGTTGTTAATCCCAAATCCAGTCATTATAGAAGGACCAAAGCTATCTTCGGGGATGGTCTTTCTACAAGGAATTACTCTGGACAGTCCCCTGGGTGGTAGTTAGATATATCTGTATATATTTTGTGGTAGGAAGAAAGACCTTAGAGATGAAAAAAATAGAAAATATTTTTTGGGCAATAGTCTCTTGCATAATAAGTTATTCCTCAGACACTAGAGCTATTATCACACAACAAAACACTTTGCTATGTAACTATCTATATCCTCCAGCACTTAGAAGCTCATACAGTGTAGCTTATTAGGAAAACATTATAATCACCTGGAGGGGTTGACAGAAGCCAATAGAATATCGTGTGCGCAGTCACCGGGGTTGGCTTCAGCCTCAGATGTGGATCTGAGAGAAAAGAAGACAACAAAACAGAGTAGCTGCCAAGTGCTTAAAAGTTTGACCAACTTCCATTAATTAAATCAAAATGCTAGGACACTCGTTTTTTTTCATGTTTTTCTCAGTTCCTTTGTTTCAGCACATTCTGAATTTTTGCCCCTCTGGGTCCTATACAAAAATCAGGGAAGAAAGAAAGAATAACTTGGGATATCTAGAAAGTAGTGATGTGGTCTTGATTTGAGGCAGAGGAGCTCCACTCGGCTTGGTCAGTGTATCTTCTGACACATTCTATTCCCTTTACAGAAGAAGATGCCATCTTCTAAGTGCTAGCGTGTATTGTGTGCATTTGGGGTTTTTCTGAAGAATTTCTGTAAAGACAGTATGTCTTTTGTAAATTTTACATCTCTATCATCTTGATTAAGGAAATGAAGCACAAACTCTGTGTTGGCTTTTTCCTACTTATGTTATTTTCCTACTTCCTCTATAAGAAGTTCTAGAAAAAGAGCTACTCCTGAACTTTTTTGTTTTGGTAAAGCAATGTTATATTATTAGTTATACATGCCTACATGTGAGCTATAATTCACATAAACTAGAACCCATTCTTTAATAACATATGTAGCCTGATACTCTGTGTGTGTGTGTGTGTGTGTGTGTGTGTGTGTGTGTGTGTGTATGTGTGTGTGTATGTGTGTGTGTGTGTGTATGTGTTTTACTGGGAATTGAACCCAGGGACACTCCACCTCTGATCTACACTCCCAGCCCTATTTTATATTTTATTTTGAAACAGGGTCTCACTATGTTGTGGAGGGCCTCACTAAGTTGTTGAGGCTGTCCGCGAACCTGCAATCCTCCTGTCTCAGCCTCCCAAGTACTGGGATTACAGTCATGCGCCACTGTGCCCAGCTCTCATACTTCTTCCTACAGAGAATTTTAAGTTAATCTTCCTCTGAGTCTTATACTTCAATTCTTTCTTCTTATTTCCTTTGGCTTGCCTCCTGCTAGGTAGCCCTGGTCAGGCATTTTATCTTTTGTTATCAGAGGTGAGTCTGTTTGCAGATCTCACCGTGCAGGTTTTATGTGTAGGTTGATTAACTTTACTTGGTGCTTTCCTCAGTATGTTTTATTGTCTTCATCTTAAATTGCAACTTTAACACATATATGAAATGTCACGAAACACATAAAGATGTTTCCCATCAAGAGAAAATGTAAATGTGGAATGTTTGTGACTAAATAAAGTAATTCATCTCTTGGATTGAATCAAGAGGGCTGAAAAGTGGTAGCCATTTAAACTTGAGAAATTTGTTTTGATCCAGAAATCTCAGATAACTTTAATTACAGTTAAAAGTAAGATTCTGGCCTCTAGACTTTCCACTCCCAAATTATATGTTCCCTTTGATTTAAAGTAACCTGCTCCCTACTTCAAGCCCGCATTGTCGGCCCGTGAGATTGCATGATGAGAGGCAGCAAGGAGGGTGTGTGGGCTTCTCTCCACTGTCCCAGCTGGGGAGTATGGGTTGGACTCCAAACCCAGTGTGTGACCAGTGGACAAGATGCAGCAGGAAGATGAGGCATCTATACCTCGCCGTTATAGTCCAGACAAGTCACAACGGGACACAGCAGGATGTGGGGGTCACTTAAAGGACTGTTGCAAGGGGACACACAGAAAATAAGGCAGATTCGAATGCACAGGCTGGGAAGTAGAATGGACTTGCTAACTGGTGAGTTCACTGCGGTAGGGAGACAGGAAGACCCCGGGCTCCTGGGTGAGCGAAGGTGCCCTTCGGTGAGGCACTCACTCCTGGAGGGGTGCCCCTTAGGAAAAGTACCAGGAGCAGGGCCTGGGATGTGTCACCTCCGGGACCCCCGGGGGATATCCAAGTGGATACATGTCGGTGCGTGTATAGGGCAGTACTGATCTGGGAGCAGCTTGAAGGCCCCGGTGTGATTGATATTTCCCCCTGAAAAGTGTGGAACATGGAAAAAGCGCACAGAGGCAAATAGCAGGACCTGAGAGGCTGAGCAGCAGGCTCACAGAGCTGGAGGGGACCTCCCCGAGAGAGGGTTCGGCAGAAGCAGAGTCGGCCTGTCCAGCTGGGGAGCGAAAGAGGCACAGTGGCTGCAGTCACCCAGTCTAGGGAGCTCTGAGGAAGACCAGTTCCAGTCAAGTGCTGAGAACAGAAACCAGTTAGCAGACAGGAGAAGAAGTGCGTGTTGCCTGAGGTTTACAGAAAACACTGAACAATAGGAGGAGAGGGGGCAGCTGGAAGGGCCAGCAGAAGGGCCACATTTTTGTATTTGTTTTCATTGGTTTACTTGTGGTTTTTGTCAGTGTGTCTACTATAACAGTGTTTCAACATTTTGGGGTACTGCATAGCACCAAATTTGATCTTTGTGTGTTCAAAGTTATGATTCAAGAGACTAGAAATGGTGTGATCATATTATTCCACCCTGTCCACCGCAGCGCATAGATACCCACACATTGGGGTACCATTTACCTAATATGAAGAATTTCTACAAAGGATATATTACTTTAACTTTTATTCATTAATTTAAAAATTCCCTTGCTGCTAGCTAACAGTTTGGTGTGATCATTTAATGAACACCCCTGTTAAATGCAGTCCTAAAATGCGACATCTTTGTGTGACTTGGTCTCAACAATTTTTGCTCATGTCTCGGGTTTTTCTGAGATCCATAAATCTACCAAGGACACTCTGAAGACGTCATGAGTCCGTTGAGGAGCACCGGTCGTTCATTGCGGTGACACCTGACTCCTACATCCACTCACAGTATGCTCCTTTTGCTCTGACCACTTTTGATTTGTTCAGCTTCTCCAAGTAATTATGAACATTGTATAACACTTTTATCAATCATGAACTTCATTATCTGTTCTGTGTGTTTTTGTGCTGTAATTCCTGTTGAAGATGGTTTTGGAGTGCCGCCTCGCCTCTTCAGATTGCCATATTTCTCAAAATCCGTAACCCGCCTGGAGAGTGCCGTGCCTCGAGAAATGTAATAATAAGGATCATGTGGGTATTGGAGTGAGTGTGCGTGTAATATGAAAAGAGAAAGCAAATATATCACTCCTCAGGGTGAGATAGGGGACATGATTTGTTGTCATGACTTAGGGTGTATTAGAACTGCTGAGTGTTGGTGTCAGTTGTATTCAACCACTAAAAAGTGGAAATAAGTCATATGTATCGCCCCACAGGCCAATGTGTGCTATTTTTGCATTCACTAACATTTTGTGTGGGTTGTGGTGATTCTATTAGAGTTTTTGCTGCTTTTTTTTTTATAAATCACAGTTACCACAAGACTGTTACAGCTGTGTGTCAAGTTTTGGTTTTAGCTTGTTTTTCAACTTTAAAAATAAAAGATGATTTCCCTTTGCAAATTGAGACAGTTCTCTTTTGTACATCTCTGCACAAATTTCTGGCACCAGTTCTGAAAGAACAAATAAAAGTGATAGAAATAATCACCGCGATGCTCCTAAAATAGGTTAGCTCTAGCTTTGGCAACAGTGTTTATTAAAAGGTTGAGGAAGCAAGCCTCCTCTTAGGAGGCGACCGCAGTTGTCTTGAGAAGAGACCTCAGGACGAAGCGGCCACCATGAGTAAGTGCGTCATTTGGACTGTCCCCTCTCCAACTCAAGCCCGGCTGCCCGGGCCTGAGAAATATATGGACAATATCAGCAATATTGGACAATATCAGAAATATATGGACAATATCAAAATATATATATGTATATATGTATATATATATTTAATTACATGTTCCTTCCAATCAATGATTTCCATTAAGCCTTTGAAAAATGATGTTATGAATGTAATGAGTATCCAATCCAAATCTTACTTCTTGAGTTATATGTATGTACTTGTTTTTAAGTGTATGTGCACAAGCATATTTTATTACTTTCCTCGAATCTCTTTTTAAAAAACAGTCTTCAAGCACTGTATCTCCGATGTGGAAGAGACTCCAAACCAGGTTTCCATTTTATTTTTAAGGGTGTTTTTTTTTTCAGTTTAAAAGTGGAATATATGTTTTCTTTAGCTGTAAAAGCACAATCAAGGCAACATGATAAGTGAGTCAGTGTTGTAAAAGTAAAACTAATTTTGCCTTCACTCGCATGAGCTATAGAAGGAGGAAGCTTTATTGGCCCTGGGAAGGTGATAAGGCAGAGTAATTGTATATTATACTGTCCGGGAACATCTGCCTGAAGACTGCCGGAGCAATTCATCCATCACGGCCGCCGCAGCCTGTTTTGTCTTTCTGCTTTAACCCGTCCCCACCGCTGGCCCGCGCAGAGGTTTTGATAGGGACTGCGCCTGGGCCGGGGCTCGCATTAATCAGTCCCCTTGTTCAACACTCCAGCTGACATAATTACAACCTGCGCACAGCAGTTATTCAAGTGGAGTCCTTGTCACTCGTGGTGCGAAACTACACAGCTCAGATCCCGGAGGAGATTGCCTTATCACACAGAACAAGGGCTCGCAGGAGTCGCAGAGAATAGAAATGGGAAAATGTCTTCCGGGAGTACTATATATTCCTTTAAAATAAGACATTGGAGAGACTTACAAGGGACAAAGGGAAGCATTGTGTGTGGGGCTGAAATGAACCGGTTATTATTTTTAAATGGATTACATGAGCACTTTGGTAAGAAGGGACTTAGATGATTAGGTAAATTCTGTGGTGCTCAGCACTGCTGACTCCTTTCTATTACTTTTTCTCTTCAAAGGTGATCGCACAACTTTAGAAATAGGAAAGGTTTACACGTTCCTTGGTAGGACTCACTAACATCAACAAAGCATGCGATTTAAGTTTAATATTTGGCAAGGATGACTTGGGGAGCTTTGCAAGGCACAGAGTGAAAGCTGGGGGGAGATTGTTTCAAAAGCCTTGCAAAGATAAGTAAGCTCGCTGTTTCCTATGGCTCTGTAGTAACAATATTTGAGACAGGAGCCAGCAAATGAACTTTGGTCTTCTTTGTGGCGTCTCCTTGCTCTGACCAGCCATTGGGTGGACCGTCTGCCAGTTCCTCCGGTGTCCCAGGGGTGAAGGATGGGATCTTCTCTCAGCCACTTAAGTCGTATTTAAATTTTTATGCAGCCCCCACCCTGCCTCTAATAGCCTGTGTGAGTCTTGGAGCCCGTGGTGATTTATATGACGGGCTGCCAGACTTCCCACTAAACTTCTCTTGTGGGTGAATGCCCAAACTTGTTGTTTTGCATCCAGAATTTTTCTTTTTCTCTTCCCCTTAGACATCTTTAGAGTGTCCCAAGAAAAACCTAGTCCTGGTCTATACTATCAAAAGTACTGTGAAACAACATACTCTGGATCAGTAAAAATTTTATTTATATCACCCGATATTTGAAAAACTTTCAAGTAGAAAGGCTACAGTAAGTTATCATTCACACACACGTATGTATATATTAAATTACTTAAATTAGAATGTAGCATTTTTCTAGGTTATTGATTTTTTTTTTTCCGTACCGGGGATTGAACGCAGGGGCATTCTACCTCTGCGCTACGCCCCCGGTCCTATTTTTTTATGCTTTATTTTTGAAATCGGGTCTCACGAAGTTGCGAGGGCCTCACTAGGTAGAGAGAGAGAGACAGACAGGGAGAGAGAAAGAGAGAGAGGAGAGAGAGAGAGAGAGAGAGAGAGAGAGAAATCGTGCACACGCATGCGCGGTGAGGTTGGCCGCGAACCCAGATCCTCCGGTCTCCGCCTCCCAAAGTACTGGGATTACAAGCGTGCGCCACCACTCCCGGCTTAGGTTATTGATTTTAAAACGTTAAAATGTATTATTTTATATAGTTCATGTCTTTTTTATGAATATGCTTGTATATACCATTTTTGCCCTGCCTAACCTCTCTTAAAAAATATAATTTCAGTGATGGCTTGGATGTAGGATGATGGTTAGGCTGCATTTTCTCATATTATTCCTGTAAAGATCTTTTCCCCCAAGGCTTCTCATGCACCTGCCTTTCCCGGGTTTACAGTATCTCACCTTGATGAGCAAAGCTAGTTAGCAAAAATGGAATGAATAAAGCCGGGCGTGGTGGCGCACACTTGTAGTCCCAGTACTTGGGAGGCTGAGACCAGAGGATCTGGGTTCATGGCCAGCCTCAGCTACTTAGTGAGGCCCTCCACAACTTAGTGAGACCCTGTTTCAAAATAAAGAATAAAAAAATAGGGTTGGGGGTGTAGCTCGGAGGTAGAATGCCCCTGGGTTCAACCCCCAGTACAGAAAAAAAATGGAACGAATAAAACCTATAACGAAATAACTGTGTAGACATCAAGAGTCAGAGGTCTATATGTATTTCAAAGAGTGGCAAGATAACGATGAAAAGAATTTCCACCAGCATTTACTGCCATCAGACAGAAGATTAGTGGAAGGAAGAGCTAGAACACACAGAGTAATCTGGCATTCTGATCTTCGCAGATTCTAAGCTTCAAGCAAGAGTGTTAGCTCAGCCCTAGGAAAATGTGTTTGTAGTTAAGTCAGTTTGGGAAACACTCAGAATCTTGGGGGTCGATAAATATATGTAATTATGTTTCATTGAAATATGGCAAAGGTCTTTGGCCATGGAAACTCTTTTGTCAAAACCCCAGAAGCAGCATGCTGGACACTATTTTGTTGAAGGATAGGCAGCCCCTACTGTCTGCTGCACATTTTTACCTAGAGACTTTGGGATAATAGTTCCTCATCAGTGCACGTTGTGAGGCAGCTAGTAATTGCTTACGCTTGTTCAGTTCTGTTTTACCCACAGGAGCGTCTAGCTTGCGGATGTGAAGTCAGATGAAAGTCTAGGTCGCTCCTTTCTCACGGATTGCTTTTTGTTCTCCTTTATGCTGACAATCTATTAGGAAGTGAAACTGTTAACAGAATCTATTTTTTGTCTTTTGTGCTAACAAGAAAAAAAATTGCAGAATTTTCACCTGCCTAGAGCCCTTTTCCTCTTCAAGTGAAGTGGGGGACAATCCAATTCTGTCCTGTTGTTTAAGTCATGTGCAACCTGAGTGCGACTCTTCCTGAAATGCTAAATTCTAAAGGAATATTTGGGGCTTCTAACAGAGGCAGAGTTCTGTGTCGCACCCTTCCGTTTCCTGCTCGTGATTACTATTGTTCCTCAACAGAGTGGAGAGTGGAAAGTAGGTTGTGAGATTTACAAGAGATTCTCCCTGTTACTGGCGGGTGATGCCACGACCAGAGATTTGAGTAGAGTAGCCATTTAAGTGGAAGTGAACTTGGGAAAGACAAATGGTGAACAGAGATGGGAATAAACGGAGCAAGAGTAACAATATGGAAAAATCTCATACAATAAACATATCAGAGGCAGTGGTACATTAATATGAAAGTGTTCCCTTAATAGAGTGGAAAGCAAGATAATTGTAAGCTCTCAAAACCTAAAAGTTTCCTCACATTTGGAAACCCTTCTATAAAAATAATTACATTAATTAATGTTAACTAGGCTTCCCATGAATACCCACTTAATGCCTTTATATATCTGTATGTTTATATATATATATATATATATATATAATATATGTATATGTTTTTGAAAAGCTGAAAGTACCCATATATGCATTTATCTGGGACCTGATTTAGTTTTCTTTTTTGTACTTAATAGCACACCTTAGAAGTCTTTCCATGTCAGTACATCAGGTCTACCTTATTCTCTTGAATGGTTTTTGTACCAGTAACAGTGGGCCATCGGAAAGTACACACACCAGGCCTCCTTCAATAGCTTGTACTTGGAGAAAGTTCTAGAGAGCATCACAGTAGCCATTGTTCCTCCCCTCCCCCATCTCCACAGCCTGCTGTACTCTCCTAACCTGCAAGGTCACACAGGATCCTGCAGTTCCAGACACTGTGGACTGTAGGCTACAAAATGAGGAAGGGCTCCCGGGCATGGGTGTGTTTAAAGCCGGAGGGAGCTGTCCCATGACCTGGCCTACCGGCTCATTTGTTGTGTTCTGACGCCAGTAAACCTTCAGGGTTGTGGGAGTACCTTTTCCCTCCCTTAGACTATTACCAGTGGTATTCATTTTCCCTTCCAGTATTTAACGTTGTTAGTTTTAAATTTTTCCCCATTTGCACCTTAGTTTTTAACTTGCATCACCTTGGTGTCTAGAGTCATTGACCACAACATAATGCTTAGTGAACAGTTGTGTATCTCTGTTCATGAATTGCTTGTTTATATTCTTGATCTAGCTTCTGAAGTCTTTAATCTTTTATGAAGTTACTCATTAGCACTCATTTTGCAGTCTTTACTATAATCATCTGTTTTTATATATTGCATACATTTTTCCCTTTCTTTGCTCTTTTAATTTTATTTATGATACATTATGCTATATAGCAAGTCCCAACTTTTATAAAGCATATATTTCTTTTTTTTTTTTTTTGCGGTACCGGGGATTGAACGCAGGGGTGTTCTACCTCCGCGCTACGCCCCCGGCCCTATTTTTTTTATGCTTTATTTTTGAAACCAGGTCTCACGAAGTTGCGGAGGGCCTCGATAGGTAGAGAGACAGAGAGAGAGAGAGACAGAGAGAGAGAGAGAGAGAGAGAGAGGAGAGAGATCGATCGATCAATCGCTCGATCGTGCGCATGCGCCCTGAGGTTGGCCGCGAACCGGGATCCTCTGGTCTCTGCCTCCCAAAGTACTGGGATTACAAGCGTGCGCCACCAAGCCCGGCTTGAAGCATATATTTCTTACATATTTTGATACCATTTGGGCTTTAAATTTTCTTTGTGAAAACTGTAACCAAGATTATAAAAACATTTCTTGCTATCATTTTTATAATTTGGCTTCCCTGTTGTAAAATTTTTAAATCCAGATGTCATTTAGTTTGTCTGCTCTATGATAACAAAAATCTTAACTTTTTCCCCTCATAGTGTAGACTAGCAGTTGACTCAACAGCACACTTTATGTAATCCCTCATTTCCTAATTGAAATGATCTCTCTCTCTCTCTCTCTCTGTCTCATAATGGGTATTGAACCCAGTGGCATTCTACCTCCGAGCTATATCCCAGTTTTATTTTTAAACAGGGTCTTGCTAGGTTGTTGAGAGTCTCACTACTTGCTCAGGCTGTCCTCAAACTTGCGATCCTTCTGTCTCAGCCTCCCAAGTACTGGGATTACAGGCGTGCACCACCATGCCCGGCTACATGTTCCCTTTTAGATAGATGGATCCGAAGTCCTTTATTCTTGTAGATATTAACCAATTTTAAATTTAAACTGCAAAAATATTCATAATCTAAATTTCCTGTGTTTTCCCCATGCAGGCCTTTACTGAGCACCTGAGTGGTAAAGGAGTATCTATTACAGGCTGCCTTACATGAGTTATAACACAAACCCTGAGATTACATTTAGTCACTTTCTTTCAACCTAAAATGATGGGCTGCTTGATATTCCTCTCTACCATAAAAAGTTTCCAAATTTTCTTATGCTGATTTTGCCCAGGAAATTTTTAACTAAATAAGGCTGGTTAAAAAAAAAAAGCTGCAATGACTTTGTTTTATGTAAAGATTTTCTTTGAATTATTTCTTATTCATTTTGCATTACTATTACAAACATATAGCATATATTATGTAAATATGTATTTACATTATTTGATATACTTGTTTCAGTATCTCAGTTTGACTACAGAGTAATTATTTACATGGATATGAGTTCAAATGTTCTGAACAGGCAGAAAAAGAAGTTGCCTATCTGCCTAATTAACTTGGCAGATATAATATATCATTTGTACTCATAAGTACATTGTAACTGTTAGAGATATATCTTTTTAGTGAACTGAGTTGAAATTGTTTTTCTCATGTAGTAAAAACAACACCTGATAATGATCTAGATGTTTGAACTGTTTTGCATTTCATAGAAAAACTAGTAATGGCAGTAAATAAAAGAAAATAGTACCTACCATATAGCTGAACATGTTTAGTATCATTTATTTTTATCCTTATAACAGCCTTATAAGGTACATATAGTATTCCCATGAAGCAACCGAAAAAAAAAAAGTATTATCCTGTGGTCAGAAAGTTTGGGAACAATGTGCTAAACAAAATATTATTTCAGTAGAACTCTCAGAATTGTTCTTATTTCAATTTATATTTTGAGTTTCTAAGAGGAAAATATGATATGCAGTATTGCCCTAACTTTCCTGAATATGGATCTCAACTTTTGTATTTATAGTTTTTTAAAGCATATGTTGGCATCTTCATAAATAGAATTCGTTGGAGAAGGGTTTTACAAACCTATGTACAGATCTCGTATCATCTTTTCAGTACATTTTGCTATAGTTATGAATTCTTACTTGTAGAATTTTACAGTATTTGACCAAATCTATATTTGACTTTATGAGTGTAGCCTTCATTATTCCTAGTATACAGTATATATCTGAATAAAAGACAGAGCATTTCTCTTAAAATTATATATCAGGAAGAGAAATATACCCTATATACTAAGTTTGGAATGTATTGTAAATAAGCATTAGAAAAGGTAGAATAATTGATTATTATATGGAGTTCATAATATATTCTTGGAAGACAAGTAGAAAAGACACCTATCCTCATGTAATGTGATTGGGTGTGTGGGCTGAAGGTGGAATTTCCAGTGGCAACATCATATTCAGATTCAAATCTTGCAGAATCTTGAGCTGAGCTGATGGTAATGTGCTCTAGAAAACTGTTAAAAGATCCCCGCCGTGACTCCAGTGACAGACCGGCATGTGTATGAGGAATTTGAATAGTTACTTTATAGACACAAGTCAGAAAAACAGTCTAAAGTAATAGCTGATTTTAAATATATATATGTGTTCAAATTAACAAATATATATATATATATACTATATACGTGTCATATATAGCAAAGCATATATGTGATATGCTCTATTTCATAGATTTAAACTGACTCTCCCTCCACTCCACCCCCCATATTTTTAATGCTTTCTTTAAGATAATCTAGTTTAATTTTATATTCATACTGATATTATATTTAGGTTCATACTCTATTTTAAAGTGCATATAACATATTCATTTAAATCTCTTACTTTTATAAATTTTGAGTAATTATATCATATCTGTCTGGAATTTATTATAAAGCCTCTTCAGTCTATCAAAGAATTCAACCCACCACTGTTGTGCTATGCATATACTGTCATATTTTAACTTCTTAAATTGGTTGCAACTTTCTTTCTAAATTCCACCTCTTAATTTAATAACCATAGTTTCATAAGGATAGTAATTTTCAAAAGTGCAATGCTTCACTTAGAGAAATGATTTTTCTTGCTTTTGGCTATATGATTAGTCATCCCCCCTCCCGCACTGTGTATGAGTTTGTGTGTGTGTGTGTATGTGCGCGTGCGCGTGTGCGCGGCCAGGGGTACTCTCTACTGTAATCTACATCCCCAGCCCTTTTTGTTTTTTATTTTGAGACAGGGTCTGGTTAAGTTGCCCAGTCTGGCCTCAAACTTGCAATTCTCTTGCCTCAGCCTCCTGAGTTGCTGGGATTACGGGTATGTGCCACCTTACCTGGATATTCAGCAAACTCTTCCATATGCATTATTTGGTTACTCATCTAACAATCTAACAATTTATGTGTTTTGTGTTTTCTTTTTGGAAGCATCTTTGTTTTTAATAAGTTGCTGAGGTTTTATTTATTTTTGTGTGTGTATGTGGGACTGGGGATTGAACCCATGGGCATTCTACCTCTGAGTTACACCTTAGTCCTATTTAATTTTTATTTTGAAACAGGATCTCACTAAGTTGCAGAGGACCTCACCAAGTTGCTGAGGCTGGTCGCAAACCTGCTATCCTCCTGTCTTAGCCTCCCAAGTACTGGGTTTACAAGCATAGGCCACCACACCTGGCTGGAAGCATCTTTTTGTTTCTGTTATATAAGGGAGTTTGAGTGCACATACCTCCAAATAAACAATTAGCCACCTTACTCAATTCTATTTTTAGTTCGTTTAGCCATACCTTCAGTTAAACTCCCATTATTGTGCTTTCAAATCTTTGCTTCTTAAATCATTTTTAGGGCAGTGCATGTTACACAAAAATATGCATTCTGAGATATTGAGAGATCACTAGATCCTGTCAATGTTCCTCCCAAAAAATCACCTGGGAAATAGTTATTCTTTCTTTTTTAGGAAAATATGGAAGAGGTAGAGTAAAGGAAAGGGCAGAAAAATGAATAGAATGGAAAATGATGTGCTGACTGATAGCAGACAGCTCTCAAGGCAGCGGGTGAGGAAACCTTGTGTGGCCTGGAGTCTACTTCCATGGTCACAATATGTCAAGACCATGGCTAAATTTACATGAAAGGAAGGGAGGAAGAGAGAGGGAAGGAGGGAGGGAAGGAGCAAGGAAGAAAGGAAGGGAAAGAATTTGGGGTGGGGAGGCAAATGCATGGCTCCCCTTGGGGAACTGGGAATTAGTATTTACTCAGTGTATCTGTTATGCCAGGACTCTGCTGGGAACTCATCGGATGACATCTGTGCTGCTCCATGTCTCTGACTTGATTTCTTTATTCAGTACATAATATTATTAGTGCATATTAGTAAGTTTCTAGAAGTTACCTGACTGTGTGGCAGTGATATTAATTTATTGTCAGCCCAGGCAGGTCTCTCTGGTACTGTGTAAAGATTTCTGCCACATCAGAAGGAGACCACCACAGTCCTTTGCCTGACTACCTGATGACTTTGGGTGGGTATTTTTTCTGCTCTGGCAGGACAAAGAGCGGTGTCTTGATGACCTGTCCCAGACCTCCTATCACCCAGTTAATGGTAGCAGATCGGTGGGTGAATAGACAGACCAGAATAGAATCCAAGGTCCAGGATAGCTTCAAACATTAACATATAGGTAACATGGCATTTCCAGTCAGTGAGGGAGAGTGGACTTTAATAAACGGTGTTCAGAGACCTGGGTAACAGTCTGGACCCACACTTAACACACTGTAGGTTAACTTGGATACAAATCTACTATTTTATATGACATAATGCAACTATATACAAGTACTAGACCCACATTTGGGGCAATTTTACAAGATACTATTATTGAAGTCAAAAGAAAATATGAAATTAGGGAAACAATATTTAACTTCTATCACAGATGAAGAGCCAACTTCCTAAATCCATAGGAGAATGACTAATAGCTCTATAGAAAATAGAAAAATAGAGCAAACATAAGAATGAACATTATGTAGGAAATATGTATAAATTTTCAGTATTTGAAAGGGTACTTAACCTCATCCATTTTAATAGAAATGCAGATTAAAACTTGAATAAATTAAAACTCCAATGAAATACGGTTTTATCTACCATAGGGACAAAAATTCAAAAGTATGGTACCACCTTTCATTGACAAGAATGGACAGAAACAGACTCACTCAAACATTAGTGGAAGAGTAAATTGTTACAGTTCCTTTGAAGGACAATTTGGCGGGATTGATGAAAATTACAAAAGCGTTCGCCCATTGACATTTGAAGCGAGTCCTTTGGCATCATGGGATCCCCATGGCATCCTGAAGAATGTGAAGTGTTCTGCAGGATACTCATTGCAGACTTGTTTATGTGAGCACATGACTGGAGACACCCTCAGTGCCCATCGTAGAGGACCAGTGGCGTAAGATATGTTTGTATCTGTACTGTGAAATACTATGCACCTTTTAAGAAAGGTGAAAAGAAGGCTGGGTGGTAGAATGGAGATGGGGAGGGGACTCTGGGTCCCCTTCCTTTACAGCTGGGGAAGGATCCCCATGCTATGTTGTTAAATTCGAAAGGCCAGGTGCTAGCCTGAATTTTTTTCACATAAATTAGCTTAACAGAAAAACAGCGTAGCTCTCCCATAGAGAAACGACTCATTTCACATAGCTGGTGACAGGAATGGGCCCCTTGGCTTGTGGTAGAAGCCCCTGGTTGACAGAGGGGATGTCTAGGCATAGGAGAAGGCCTGGAGGGTTCTTTAAGAGGCAATGCTGGGACAGGAGGTGTAAGACTGGTGAGGCACAGGGAGCATCCTAGTTTACTCCCCTCCATCTCTCAAGGCAACTGTTTTGTGGTGCTTAGGAGAGGACTCACAGGGTGTGTGTGTGTGTGTGTGTGTGTGTGTGTGTGTGTGTGTACCAGCAGTGCTGGTGGGGCGCCATACAGTGTTGATCTACAGAAAGAGGGGGCGTGTGTCTTCTGACAGTTGGCACTACCTGCACATTGGGCAGAACTGAGATTAGAGTGACATAACTCAAAAAAAGTATCGCTCCCTTAAGTAAGGACTGATGGGGCTTAGCAGACTCTTCTCCACGCTGGAACCATCGCCCTCTGCACAGAGGTCCCAGTTGCAGGAGGTAGGGTGACAGAACTCGTGAGTTCTTTGTTCTGGATTGAGATGATGCACATATCTTTTAGTTAATCTGCTGAAATTGCAACATTTTGTGAGTTTTGGTATATTCACTAAGCTGTACCACCATCACAACAAGCAATTTTAGATTTTTATTATCCTAAAAAGAAACCCCACACACATTAGTAGTCACTCGTCATTTTCCCAAATGCATACTTTTGTCTTCTCTGTATATATTTATGTTTCTCATATGTGCCCATTTAAAAATGCAATCCTGAATATATATACACATATGCCTTATACATTAAGGCTTATAAAGTGTATATATATATATATGTCATTTATACTTCTCTATATGCATAAGTATATATGTATAGGATGGTCCTAAATCACTTTAGAATCTCAAGTTCCAAACCACTTCTTTTTAATTTTATTTTATAATTTTAAATACAAAGACTAATTTGTTTTCCCTGTCTCTCCTCCTCTACCCTCTATACACATCTTATTTATTTCAATAATACTTTCTTGATGGTTAGATTCTACATGCTATGTAGGTATTAAGACTCTGGTTTATTTTCCAGGATACATTCTTCTTGAACCCACAATATTCTATTTTCAAAGTCATTTCTTTCTTCTTTCACTTAGTCTTAGGACTTACTGCTTATTTTGTTCCCCATTAAGTACACATCATATATTGAAATGTGTTTATTTCAGCATTTTAATTTTTTCATTTGGGGGTGATTGTCCTTGATGATTCTTAATGCCTCATGTGTACACAGGAAATACTGTTGGAGGTACCAAAGAATCTGCAGTCCTGGTAAATAGTACTAATTAAGTACAGTAGTAACTTTGTGTTTTCACTCCCCTGTGTCAGTAAACAGTGGTAGATTTAGGGGGTGTCAGTAGTGCTGTTGGAAACAAATTGGAGAGCTACAAATTAAGGACAGTTTGGAACAGATCACCCAGCTAGTTGCAGAATTCAGCTCTTCCTTTTACCACCACAAAAGTGACATTTGTGTCGTCCACCTTCGGTCGCTCTCCTTTATTACATCTATTGGCATGTCTGAGAGGGGTTCTTCTGAGGATGTGCGGACACTGACGAAACTTTGCTGCTAAACAGTCGGGGGGAGGGGTACCTGAGAACACACTGACCTCGAACACAAGCCTTGCTTCAGACTCTGCGTTAACCGCTTAGGAGTTGTAAGCCTGTACAAAGCAGATTCCGTCATCAGTAGCGATATGAGAGAAATAAGCTATATATCCAAACATTAATTGCTTGCACATGTTTATCTAAGTTCTAAGAGAAATTTAACACCCAGCTTGACGGCCCTTTCCCAGAGCAAGCTGGTAAGGGCTGGGAAAATCTTTTATTCCAATTCTTCTTCTTCTTCCTTCTCTTCTTCCTCTAAAAAGAAGTATTAGTGTACAATTATTATTATAATATATTTGAAAATAAAGAGAAGCGAGCCTTGCAGTAGAGCTACATTAACATTTTGCTGTGTTTCATTGTAGTCTTTTTTTTTTTTTTTGGGCATAGAGGGCTTGAATTTGTCGGCTTCCATCATTCAAACCATATTTAGAGGGCATGTATGTGTGATGCCCGACCCTGCCTGGACATGGGAGGGCAGCAACAGAGGCAATCCCAGAGGAATACCTTGGGTCCAGTACAGGACAGTCCCCACCGTGCCAGCCACCCATGCAGGAGGAAAGTGTTCAAAGTGTTCACTTTTAGCTTCATCTGGATGTCCCTGTCTCCCTCCATCCAAGGAGTCCGGGTCCTTGATAATCTATACACATCTTACTTATTTCAATAGTATATTTCCATTCCCTCCGCCTGCTCCGATGATGCTTCCGCGAACCCCTCTTGCTTTGAGTGGATGGATGTGTATTTACCAGTCTCTATTGCTGCCTCTCCATGTGAGTGCTAGCACAGTTAGCATAAAACTGCTACTTGTAACCATTTTTGCCTTCTTGACCAATATTTTCCATGGTGTATTCTTTGAAAAACAAACATCTAGATGTAACCGAATGTTATTCACAAATATGATTCCGATTAGAATCGTGACCTCAAGCTCCTTCCCCGAGCCTGTGTGTTCTGGGGTGCAGTTCTCTCACTACCATTTCCCACCTCACCTGGTCATGGAAACCGTCCTTCCAGCCTTCCTCCAGAGAACGCCTTGTAGGACATTGTTCTTGAGCAGGACATGTTACTCTGTTTTCTTCTGGCATTGTATTTGGGTCTGTAGGAAACCTGAGGCCAGCCTGGTTTTTCTGTTTCTCTCTAGATCACCCCTCACCACCTGCTTAAATTTGTATAGGATTTTCTTCATTATGGTTTGAAAATGGCAAAGACAGAGAAAACTTTGTTTTTCTGGGTGTGTGTACCCAAAAAGTGTGTGGCTGTGCAGGCTCGGGTGCAGAGGTACCAACAGGGATGCAATACGAGCAAAGCCCCTTGCCTCCGAGTGCAGCATCCCAGGCCTAGCTTGCTGATGATCCCCGACCTTGCACTTTCCCCTCTCTTGGAAGACAGTGGGAAAGGAGCCCACTCATGTTTTCAGTGGCCAGGTGGCCCTCGATTGTATTGTGCGTCTGCCCCCAACCCTTCACATGAACGTAGAAAAGACTTTCCTTGCAGCAGCTCACTTGGCAGAACTTAAATCTAAAGGTCTTTGTCTCCTGAATGCTCTCAATCCGTGGTGGCGACAGCACTTTGCTTTGCACCGCTCCTCAGTGGTGCTAAATGTGTTCTTGGGGATCAGCAAGCAACTTCACTGCCCTCAAGTGTGCCAGAATAACTTGATATTAAACTAGCAGAGCCTGGGATTTGTGTTTCCAGACCTACATAGAAATGAGCTGTTAAGGTAAAGACCAACTTAGGGATCAGCACCAGGATTATAACAACTTGAAGCCTCACAGGGTTGATGCGTTGCATGAGCTGATTATCATATGAGTGCAATGCTTACGACACTCCCCAACACATACAAAGACCCGTTTCCGTGTTAGCATCACTGTGGCATAATGGTGTCAATTTGACCTTAACTCAATTTACTTTTCTTTCTCACTTGGTAGGTCGAACTGTGCTGAAAATATCCGCAAACACATCTTGCACACTGGTAAGCATGAAGGCGTCAAGATGTACAACTGCCCCAAATGTGACTACGGGACAAACGTGCCTGTGGAGTTCCGGAACCACCTGAAAGAGCAGCATCCTGACATCGAAAACCCAGACCTGGCTTACTTGCATGCTGGTAAGGGATGGGAGCTGTTCGCATGTGTGTTGTTTTGAACAGATTTCACTTAATTGATCACAGGGGTTATGCCGCTCCTTGTACATTTCCGTGGTCTGTTTTAATGGCATGGAGTGTTTGAAGATGTTTGCTTCAAGACCTGCACAAAAGTACACTTTGGTCTCCTCCCACTCAACTGCACAAACAGGGCTTTCAACTGTATTTTATTACAGAAGCCAGTCTGACAAAATAATCATTCTAGGACAACAAAACTAATAATAGCGAATATTTAAAACATCGTGGAGCTGAAATGAGAATTGTTGGAGCTTCATATTTTGACTAATTGGTAAAAGATACTTTCTTTTTAAAAAAATGTTTGTGATATAGAATGTCGTGCCGATCCCTTTGCGCCACTGTGTTCCAGTGACTACCTGGGATGGAGGAAAGGTGGCCGAGGACCGTGACTCAGGTGTCATGGGGGTGGCAAAGCTCCGCTCGCTTCCCAGAAGCTAGGAGGGGCCTGTCACCAGGTTTTGGGAACGTGCTGGTGATGGCAGTGGCTGCCAGGTTAGGCCAGCTCTGGGATCAGAGGTCAGGTGCTTTGGAAGGTGACAGGCTCATGGTGAAGCAGATCTGCTCGGGTCACCCCGCCTTTCGTGTAGTTAACAAGATTCCTTGCGTGTTGAATTCCTCTGTGCAGAACAATGCAATGGTGCATTATGGGAGTGGGATCCCATTTGAAGAGGTTCTTAACCCTGAAGTAAACTCAGAGAATGGTCCCAGGGTGCAGCCCCAATGGCACTGTGTGTAAATGCCGCCCTGGGATCCTGCATCTGTTTGAAGCTTCGTGTGGGCACCAGTGAGGGCTTTCTCCTCACTCCTTGCTGTGGGCCGCGTGGCCTCAGGCGCCTGACCTCCCTGAGCCCCAGGTTCCTCAGGTGTGAGTCTGTGAGGACTCCACTTGACCGGCCACCGAGAATTCAAAAAGGCAACGTTGTGCAGCTGTTAGCTCACTGTATGCAATCCCAGAGGCTCCTCGGCATGGGTGCTGAGCGTGGGGTGGTCATAACACTGTGTGACAGCCAAGGGAAGTCCCACCGAAAACACAAGACTATGTTCAAAATATTTCAGCAGTATTTGCTTGCATGATATCTACATGAAAGGAAATAGAACTTGGTGGGCAATTTAAGTTTGAATAATACTCTTGATACATTTGATGATGTGTTCTTTCAAATTTTTCATTTTATATTGGAATGATTGACTCAGGTAAGTAATTGTACCATGTCTGATTTAGCAATCGCTGTTGTACACAGGGTTGTTTTTGGAAAACAAACAAAAGCAGATGTTTGTCACTACTGGTTTTGAACTGTGTGTTTATCAGCCTTCGTGCTCACAGACAGTCGGAGTAGCTCTGTCCATCAGTTACCTGTGCGTCCTTCATAAATCTGAGAGTGTGACAATGTAGCTGCTGGAAGTGCCGCCTCTGAAAGCAGGCACTTCCAAAAACAGCCAAGGAAAGCGAACTGCATTGCCCGGTGTCAGCGAAGCCCCTTGCAGTGGTTATTGCTGCATCTGCTTCCTCGGTGCAGGGCTGACGTCTCCCTTCCCTTGTCCCAATTAGGCATCAAGTACGGGCTATTTGCCTTAAAGAAAGTATCCCTGAGCCGGGCGTGGTAGTGCACACTTGTAATCCCAGTACTTGTGAGGCTGAGACCAGAGGATCTGGGTTCGCGGCCAGCCTCAGCTCGCTCACTCTCTCTCTCTCTCTCTCTCTCTCTCTCTCTACCTAGTGAGAGGTATATTAAAGTTTCCCACCATGATAGTGGATTTATCTCTGTTTCTTTTCAGTTCTGTTAATTTTGGTTTATGTAGTTTAAAGACATATTACTAGGTATTCAGAACTTTAGGGTGCTTTCAACACACACGTACAAACACACACACACTCAACTATGAAAAGGAATATGTATGTATTCCCCAATAATTATGAAATCTTCCTTTGTATCTATTGCAATAACTCTGGCCATCATTCTCCTCTGTTTCATTTTAGCACAGCCATGCATGCTTCCTCTAAGCAGCACGGACTTACATATTTTTTTTATTCTGTTAGGACAATGTTAATCTTTTACATGAAATACGATACTGCCTTATACTTAGTACTTATACTTAATGTCATTATTGATATATTCGTCATATGCCCAAATGTACATCAAGTAGAAGGTTAAATATTATTTACATGATCGAATACATCAGTTGGAATGAATGAACCACAACTACACACAACAATATGAAATAAATCTCCAGTTACATCACCGGATGAACTCAGTCAGATACAAAGGAGATCATCATGTGTAATTCCACCTATATTAAATATAAACACAGGCGAAATTAGTCTATGGTCTTAGAAATCAGGGTAAGGTCTCCCTCGTGGGCGCTGGTCACTGGAATAAGGCCCAGTGGTGCTAGTTATTCCAACTCCTGATCCCACTCTCAGAACACCGTTGTGTTCAGTTTGGGAAAATTCGCCAAACTTTCTCCTACAAGCTGTGCACTTTTCTTTATAGTCTTTTTAAAACCACATCCTCCACTCCCGATTTCTAAAGAGGTTCTTTGAGGTCCACTATGGATCTAATATGATGAGACTTTACAATCACATTAATACCCACAAAATTGACATCACATTAAAGTGGTCAGAATTCTTTCTTTTATTATACACAATTTTTCTCTGTTTAGTGAAAGCCATTTCACCTCAAATGTCTTTGTTGGATACCTACAGTTTAACAATTGCATTTCTGTCGCCTCTCCTCTCCGTGAGTAAGCTTGGTGTTCATTCACTGTCCCTTGGGAAAGAGTCAAGCCTGTGTGAGAAGTTCTGACCCAGATGCTATCATCCTAACCCCGAAGCAAGGGGCGACGAAGCTCTCGAAGGCCAAGGAGGGGCTGAGGGGAGCTTGCCCAGTCCCTAAGGGGTGTGCCTAAGAAGGAAGATGTGTCTTCTCATCATTTCCAAGCTACAGACTTGTGGTTGTGCCTCTGTAGCTCAGACTCCATGGCTATTGAAGTATTACTCAATGCTACTGGATAGTTCGTTTCCCACTGGAAGACCCAGGGTCGTGTTGCCATTTTCCCAGAGTATGAGCACTTCATTTACTGTGTCAATTTAGTTATTTTGCATTTCTCTCAGAGAAGCTGAGGCCTTATTTACTGGGGTACTAGAGATTAAACCCCAGGGGCATTCTACCTCCAAGCTACACTCCCAACCCTATTTTTTTTTTCAGTTTTGAGACAGGGTCTTGCTATGTTGCTGAGGGTCTCACTAAGTTTCCAAGGCTGGCCTCAAACCTGCAGTTCTTTTGTCTCACACTCTTAAGTCCTGGGATTACAGGTGTGCTCCACTATGTCAGGCTAGAAGCTGAGGCTTTAAATGTAAATGTGTATGTAATGGTAATGGCCAAAGCTATTCTCTTTGCAGGAGAAGTTAAGCATTAGATAAGGATATGGTAGTTTTCTTAATTGTCTTTAATTTTCTGCCATCACACTTTTGAGTCATATTTAAATAAATTTTATTTTCATCGGTTCTTATATATTAGCTTAATCACTTAAAAATATACGTTAGGCTATTACCCATGCAGAGTGATGGGTCGTGATTCTATCATCCTCTGCTCACAAACTGTGAGTGTCATATTCTTCTGCGGGGTTATCAATTTTTGTGTTCTCTTTTGTGTGTTTTATTTTTCCGTATCCCATAGCATTTTCCTCTTACCCTGATAGAAGAAAAGGAGTGTGAAAGCTTGACTCTTACCAAACCCCACATCTTCTTGTCTTCTTAATGGTAACTCACTCAGCACCATTCAGGCCATAGTTACTTGACGCCTTAATTCCATCTGAGTTTGTTCGTAAGCAGACCAAATTTCATATCCTACCCAAGCCCATTTGCTAGCCTATCCCAGATAAGGCAAAATAGCTAGAGCCTTTCATCTTAACCATTCCCTCTTACTTAGCTATATAGTCAGGCTCCCTAATAGAAAGATTTTCTTCATCATTAGTTAAAAGCATTGGCGTTCTGCTATGTGGAATCTTCTAGAATGCAGTCTTTTCCCATACTCTTCTTGGCCCTTTATTTCCAACCCCATTGCTTTCATCCCCTTTGTTAGTTGAATGCTCTGACGCATGTCATGACATCTTGTACAATAATTCATTTTATGAAAAGGTCCAAAAATCTCTGAAAACCCTGGCAGGTCCTCATTGGTTCTCCCTTACATGAACCAATTATTACTTCAACCTAAAAAGGAACACAATTTTTTCTGACAAGATTGCCTTTGGTAAATCCATGCTGACTCACCCCTATTAAATTGTACTTCTCCAAATGTATCATTAAGCTCATCCATAAGTATCATCTCACATTTATTTCCTAATATAGATGTTAGACATACAGGTCTATAATTTTCAGCCTCTCCGCTCTCTCTTTTTAACCTTCAGACTGGATTCCGTGTTTTCCAGTCACCTGGTTCTTCGCCACTAACAAAAGACTTCCTAAAATAATTAACACTCCAACAATTGATCCTTTCATCGCAGACATCAACCATGGGTTAATTTACTATTTTCCTTAACTCCTGCGAAAAGTCTTTGTTCCTCTCTAGCTCCTGTCTCCATCCTCTGGCATCTCCCTCTGCAGTTGCAGTCCTGTGTGTCCATTATGGCTGGGACATTGATACTTTGGTAGCTGGTCTTTCTCTTCACTCCCTTCTCAGTCTCCTGCGTGTTGGAGTACCTAAGTTTAGAGCGATCATCTTAAGTACTTCGCAGTTAGTGGGTGAGTAATGTCAGAGCAGTGTTTTCATCAGCCTACTTTTTTCAATAATATAATTGGGATCTAGGAAAAAAATCTCATTCATGAGGGTGTCTCAGTTACTGTATTATTTACTGATAAGTTAAGCAGATCTTTTGAACTCGTCACCATCTCTCTTTTATTAAATAAGATACTGAAATAAGTTCTTTCACAATCTTCTAATGATATATCCTTAAGTATTTTCACATTTAACCTGCTCAAGAATAAATACATTCTAACTTTCCCTCAATAAGAAGTAGGAGTAAAGCCCTGTTGTCTGCTTGACCCCTGGAGCAGTGTTAGAGAAATGCTTGCTGCTGTCCGTCTGACCCACCCCCAGCCATGTTCTTCCCGCAGACCTGCAGGAAGCCCCCATAGGTCCTGGTGGTTCTGGAGTTCTCAATCCAAGCTCTGTCCATATATGGCCTCCTCGATTAAGTGGCTAGTAGTATGCTGAAAAACTCTGCTTTCACACTATCACATTTGACCTTTTCAGTAACAAAGAAAGAAAGAGGAAGAGTAATGATAGTGCCTAGCTTCTCACTAGGCCATTAAATCTTCAAAACCAATTGCTTTGATAGGCGTTATTCCCAATTTAATAGTTCTAAAAATGGGTCTTCAAGTGGTTAAGTTGCCTAAGTCTACATAACTAGAGTGTGGCTGAATCAAATCTATGACTGGATCTCGATTATTTCTTATGATGTTCTAAATACACACTTCTGCACATGCAGGAGCTTTGAAAAATCACTGTCAACGGCTCAATGAAATTCTTAGGCAAACCTTGAAATTTCGGAGTTTTAAGACTTCACATTAACTGATTACATGCATGGGGAAGTAAAATGATATAGTCACTTTGAAAACACCATGGTAAATATTTTTCACCGTTGGAGGTCGCCCTGCCCAGTACAGCACCTTCCCCGGGGAGGCGGACACAGGGAGTCAAATGAGCATACGTGGGTGTGGACTGCGTCACCATTGAGACACGTGGTCCTGAGAAAGTCACTCTTCATTCTGTTGCTTCTTTTCTCATCCACAGAGTGAGTAACAGGGTTTACTTTTCTTTTGCATGTGTAGTTCAAGTCAAGTCAGAGTACCCAAGTCAAATACTGTCTCTGTCAGTAACCCCTAACGGGATTGGCCAAAGATACCTGAGATTCATAGAAACTCGTTCAATTAATCATTTTTGATGAATCTCAGGCCCTTGGTCCATTCAGGCTCATCCCTGAGCTACGTGATTTTTTGGAAAGCTTTAAAGTGTTTAATTTTCCCAGAAGAAAGTCCAGACCTCTGCTCTCCTGGGAGACTTGTGTCATTCAGAGCCATGGGGAACTTTCTATAGTGCTTCTGGCCCCTGCTACAAGGTGACACAAGCAGACAGCAGTGTGGTTACCCCACCAGCAGGTGAAATTGTGACCTTATAGGGACTCACGTTTCCAGCATTCATGAACTGGATTCTGAAAGTTAAAATAGCTTGTGGTTGAAGAAAAGGAAGCAAAATTGTGATCTTATCCCCCCTGACAACTTCATTTATCAAAATTTTAAGGGAAAAATTGATTGTGGAAAGTTATATTGGAGGCAGTATGATCTTATCAGGTAATTGATGTGGCTTTTACTTTTTTATAGACCTTTTATCAACTGTTTAATTCAATATAATTTACATATTTCAAAAATTTCCATGTCCTTACACATATATTTTGACCCCCACTAAAAGGCAGTGTTGTATGAGAGAAACACAGTAGATATTGACAAGTCCTATTGTTCATCCTGCCAAACAGGTTACTGTTTCAATTGAGGCCATTTAATGAAGAGTAGCATTATAAGTTTTTCAAATTATGAGGGAAATTTAGACATATTACATAATTATCTTTGAAATTTAGTTCAGAATATGAAATAATACACATTTTTACTCTTTTGCAATTTCATTTGTTTCTATTTGCACTAAGTAAAATTACCATTGTGCAAGATTTCTAGGTTGTTTTTTAAGATTTTTTAAGTAATTTTAAAACTGCAGAAAAGTTGCAGGTATAATAAAGTTCTCCTGCATCATCCACCCAACTTCCTCAAATGTTAATATTATGTAACCCTAAGTACAGTTCTGAAAACCGAGGAAATTAGCATTGGCCCAGTACTACTTTTTATACCATATTCTTTATTTGGAGTTCACCAGTTCTTCCACTCACATTCTTCTTCTTTTCCAGAGCTCAACTCAAGGGACAACATTCTCTCTGGTTGTCATGTCTCCTTAAACTTCCCCAGCCTGTGGCAGTGACAGTTTTTCAGTCCTTCATGACCTTGATACTTTTAAAGAATATGGATCAGTCATTTTATAGAAAGTTCCTTAATTTGGACTAACCTAATGTTTAGTCATGGTTTGGTTGAGGCTACCCACACGTACCCAGAAGGGATGTGCATCGATTCCTTCAGGGGTATGTTCTGAATGCAGATGTGGCCTGCACCAGTGGAGCCAGGTGGGCTCCAGGCTCCTCCACTGTAACGGACCCTTCCCCTTTTGAACCAGTGTGCATCTTGGGGAGATACGTTGTGGTCATACCCATCACTTCTTTCTCCTCAAACATTTGCCCTCTTATTTTACATTCATTAGTGGATATTGCCTGAACTGGATCTGTGTTCAAGTGCTGACACTCTCTTCTCCTCCATTCTTTATACTGTCAGTAATTGAAAATTTTTCAAAAATTTCCATGTCCTTACACATATATTTTGACCCCCACTAAAAGGCAGTGTTGTATGAGAGAAACACAGTAGATATTGACAAGGAATATCTGTCCCTCTCTCCCAGTATTCACTTCTATTCTTTTTATCAGCATATCAGCATGGACTTACTTGGTTCTGTGACTTATACTTCAGGACTGTTGTGATTTTTTTCTAGGTCAGGCCGAGCTCCAGGTTTGGTCACTGGACGCTCTTTGGGGGGCTTCTGTGCCCTGAGCTGTGCCCCTACTCGGTGAGCATTTCTGTACTTCTGGCACCACCGCTTGCTCCAAGTCCATCTTGCGTTTTCCCTGTCCTGATCCTGAAGCCAACCACTTAGTTAATGAACCCTGCTTCCTCTGACTTGAAAATGGTATTTATAAACCAAAATGTGTTTACTCTGTGTACTCCTTGCTTCTGTGTACCTCTGCTTCTCCGTAGACAGACTAGGGAATGTATGTGTGTATACCAAATCCCTTGCATTCCCATGGTATCGGTGGTTTTGAATCTGTGTGACCTTTGATTAAGCAATGACTTTTTGGATGTGACTCCAAAAGTACAAACTGCAGAAGAAAAAAATAAATTGGACTTCATAAAAATTAAAACTTTTATGCTTCAAAGACACCATTAAGAAGATGAAAGGAAAACCTATAAAACATACATAATTGCATATGTATGTGTACATAATTACATATGTATCTTTTAGCATACATAACATATTTACAACTCTATCCATAATATAGAAGACATTCTTACCAACACCAGTAGCAAGGCGGATACTGTCAGTCAAAAGTGGGCGAAGCATATGAAGAGCCATTTCCCAAAGGTTTACGAATTGCCAGGAAACACAGAGAAATATGTTCAACATCATCAGCATTATTGCTCCTTAGGAAAATGCAAATCAAAACCAAAATGCGATGCCACATCTAGATCATTTATTCTTTTTTGCAGTTATGAATAGAGCTGCTATAAACATCTGCATATATGTTTCTATGTAAATGTAAGTTACCTACAAATTCGATAACTGAATTATGTGATATCTGTATATTTGACTTTTTAAGGAAACTTGTCAAATTATTTTCCGACTGTCTGTACATTTTATATTCCCACCAGCAATATATGACAGTCCCTCTGGCTCTGCATCTTCACCAGCGCTTGGCATTGTGGGTAGGTCTTTTAATGTCATTCGTTTAGGCCTTTTAATGGTGTTTCATGGTTTCAGGTTATTTTTGACTGACCACTAAAGCTGTTGAGCATCAATTCATACACTTAGTTGCAGTCTGTATATATTTCTTTGATGAAGTATCTTGAGATATTTTTTCTCTTTTTTCTTTAGGTTGAATTCAGAATATTTTTGTACATTTTTGACACAAGACCTTTGTCAGAAATATGATTCGCAAATATTTTATTGTCCTTTTTTCTTCATAACAATGTCTTTCTCAGGCAAAAGCTTATAATTATCTCAAAATTCGGTTCATTAATTTTATCTTTATGGTTTTGTTTTGATACAGTAGCTAAAAACTATTTGCTTAACTCAAGTTAAAAAGAATAGCACGTGGATTTTCTTCTAGAAGCCTTATCCTTTTACAGTTAGGTCTGTGATCCTTGTTGAGTTGTATTTTGTTTAACATGAGATATAAAGTCAAGGTTGTTTTTTCTGCATGTGAGTATCTTATTTGTTCAACCACATTTGTTGAAAGCCCTATCCTTTCCCCCAGTGATTACCTTTGCATTTTTGTTGAAAATAAGTTAGCTGTGTTTCTTTGGGTCAGATTCTCTACTTTCTATTACCATAGCACTTTCTAAAATTAAGCAAAATTAGATTTTAAACTTTATCTTAAAATGCCATAGTTGGATACATGTATTTCCCTTCAACTTCTGCATCCCACCTCTTCATTGTTCTGTGATCTAATTTAAACTCATCAACGACGTGTCTGATTTGTCACTGTCTTACCCTTCTCTTGAATGATTTTCTGACTGAGGGGAGCTTACTATATGCCATTCAAAAAAATTCACATGGACAAATAAAATGAGGTCTGTACATTTACATTCAGAATATAGAGTGCAGTAAAGTTATTATTCCTTAATCCTTTATATTATGGAGTAAAAATACTTTCATTTTTTGGTTTATACTATGATTCTGCTTTTGTGAGTTTTACCATCATTATAAACAATACTCACCTTGTTCATGTTTTGTACTCACTCTGTAGCCATCCATCACTTAACAATGAGCATGTATCCTGAGAAATGCGTCATTAGGCAATTTTGTCATTGTGTGGACATCATAGAGTGTAGTTACACTAACCAAGATAGCATAGCCTGCTACATACATGGCCTATATGGTATATACCTGTATATATCTGTCTTCATACATGCATGATATAACCTATTGCTTCTGCATCCGTGTTGAACAAAGTAACATGAGAATAGATCAAGCACAAGAGGAAATGGTGCAGGCAGGAAACTGTTCTACCTCGCATATAAACGGAATCATGCAGCAGTGGCCTTCTTTGACTGGCTTATTTCACTTAGCGTGACGTCCTCAAGATCCACCCACATCTTGGCATGTGCCACGGTTTCCTTTCTTTTTAATAGGCTGAGTAATATATATATATATATAATTACCACAATTAAAAAAGATATGAATACCCAAAACAATTATTCCTGTCTTTTCTCTGTTTTCCAGAGATGCCTGTCTGAAAAGATGTTTAATAGGTATCTTGGTTGGTAAGGGATCCTTTAAAATGGGGATTTGATAGGGATGAAGAATGTAATGGTGGAGAAGAATTAATACAAGAAGTATACTAAATGTCTTGAACCTCTAAAATTAAACAGACCAAAAAGATGTTAACTGATATATGTCAATCGCATCTGAAATATATGAATCATTTGAATAAAATTTCAAAATTAATTTATTGAGGAAAAGTAAAGTATTTGAACTTATAGACAAGCTTACTTACTTTTGTATTGTTTCCCATTTTTCTAAGTAAGATTAAAAACACTTAGATACATTCTTTTAATAGATGAAGATCCATCATTTTGAGGCAGCGACTTGAATCACCTAATAGCTTTTACTGCAGCAGAATATAGCGTAGGCCCCAACTCGATAAAACAGTATTTTTGATGGCTGGTCTAGATCCTTCTTAAAAAGCTCTGCTCAGACACGTTCACTCTTGTCACAGCTATTAGTGCCATTTGTTGAGTAGCATGTCAGTGTGATTGGCAGGGAGTCATTCTTTCTTTTTGTGAAAAATCATAATTTTAGTGCATGCTTAAAATAAAAACCTGGCATAAGTGATTTCCTGTTTGTAAAGGAAAAGGTAAGACTCCTTTGCAAGTAGCATAGATTAACTTTATCACATTGCATAGAATATAAAATATGGATTTTTTTCTTTTGGGAAGAGAACTTTTCTTGGGGGGGACCACCTTTCAAGATTTCCTTCATACCCCTTGTTTGGTTTCCTTAAGTTAATATGAATTACAATGTGAGTTTCCTTCTAAAACTTGGCCAAGGCCAGACTTGGATTCTGTTTTTTTTTTTTTTAATAGAATCCACATCTCAAACTAATGAAGTAGAGCCTTTTGCATCTAGGATTAAAATTGCTATCAATTAATCTTTAGGGACAATTTTATTAGAGTGATTCTATAAGTTAATATTTGTAAAGCACTTAAAATAGTACCTGGCATATATTAAGTGTATGGTTAGCAAAATATATAACTAAAATTACTCTATGTCTTCTGTGTTCTTTTTAGTTATGCCAGCATGTGTGCTGGTGATAAGGGTCAACATTCCAAGGTAGATTTTATGTTAAAAGTAGTGACCCCAGCCAGGCATGGTGGTGCACGCTTGTAATCCCATTACTTGGGAGGCTGAGACAGGAGGATCTCAGGTTCAAAGCCAGCCTCAGCAATTTAGCAAGGCTCCCAGCAACCTAGTGAGACCCTGTTTCCAAATAAAAATTAAAATCGGGCTGGGGGTATAGTTTGGAGGTAGAATGCCTCTAGGTTCAATTCCCAGCACCAAAAAAAAAAAAAACAGTGGTGACCCAGATTGTTGGCACATCTTGCATATTAATATTTATGCACTTTATTCTGGTGGCCAGAAACAAGTAGACTGTAGACTTCTCTTGATCTATTTATAACAAGTGCACTGTCATTTTATACTAACACATTTTTTAAAGCAAACAGAGTTGGGGGAATGTGCAGAGTCCTCTTGACATTTTAGTGTGCTGTTGGACGACATAACAGTTGGCCTCACCTGAGCTTTTATTGTTTAATAAAACACCAAACTCATAACGTTTTCCACTTACCAGGTAGTTAAGTACCATACTTTAACTTCTTTACGTGAGTAACTAAATATTTATTGAATATATTGATGTTGTTATAGAGTATCCAGTCAGCACTGACCTGTGGTTCTTTGTGGTGTTTTACAGATGAACCATTGATAAAATTAGGCTTTGTGAGATTAACCTCGTTATTCAACAGAGCAAACATCATGCTTAAATCAAGGACGAGATGGAGTAGGTACCAGATGCAGTCCCTCTTGTGCACATTTAATTGTAATTAAATTCTTTCGACTTATAAGTGCTCTTGCTATTTAAAGGCATGTTGGAATTGTGTTTGCTGCAGAGATGGAAATGGATCTGTAACCTGTACAACAACGAAGATGATTAATCTTAAGTACTCGAAGGCTAGTTGAAGAGTCCTTGATTTTGTAAGAATTGAGTAATCAGAGAGGTGGGAAGAGAAGATAGGCTGGAAGCACTAAGCAGGCAGGAGAGCCTGGAGGGTCAATAGTGTCTACAAGGGGATCACATTGAACAGCTGGATTGTACAGCACGTATAGTAAAATGCTGAAAAAGAAAGAGAAAACAAATAGCTCTTTAAAAGAGGCAGAGTAACACTGTAGGTATCTTTTTGTTTTACTTTAATGTTTTTCTTTTTTTTGCGGTACTAGGGATTGAACCCAGGGGTATTTTACCTCCGAGCTACACCCCCAGCCCTATTTTTTATTCTTTATTTTGAAACAGGGTCTCACTAGGTTGCGGAGGGCCTCACTAAATAGCTGAGACTGGCCGCGAACCTGGATCCTCCGGTCTCAGCCTCCCAGGTACTAGGATTACAAGCATGCGCCACCATGTCCAGCTTTAATGCTTTTCTAACTTGCCATCTCCATCCCTATTTCTGGCCTTTTCCTTCTGTATATAATGACAAAAGGGTTTTGTTGTGAAGTGTGCTTTTGGATCATGAATCTTTTACCATGAGCTCAAACTCAGTCCATGAAGTAAATTTTGATTTTAGATATAATTCTCTTATGTACTTAATATATTTTCTTTGTCTCTTACCCCCAATTTCTCTATCAGTATCTAAGAGAATGTGTTAGGAAGATATTTTAAAGATGTTTTATGTTCAGTTGAACATATCAAATGTTGTAATGTCTTTTTTACATTGACAAAGACATTTGAAATCTAGGGCTGTGTGTTTTTATTATTTATGGCAGGATCAATTTGGGTGTGTTCATCTTCTAGGCATTAAGATGTCAAGATATTCACCTATTACATTAATATGCATAGTCGCTTTGTTCAGTGTAGGAAACAATATTTTATCATCATAGTACAGATAAAATGGAATGTTTGGCTCAAAGGGTTTGAGATAGACCTGAAATATGCATGGTAATTTGTGCAGACATTTTATCTGAGTATTCGTGTTTAGTTGTACTCCATTGCTGCCTGTTTGTGCTCATTATCAGTGCCCCTCTATGTGAGCCCAGTCGCAAAGAACAACAGACGGACCCATTATCCCTACCCCACCGTGTCTGCCTCCTGAGAAGATGGATGTTGTATTCCTATAGCAGTCTCAAGTGTGTGGCTATTTCCTTCTGTTGCTAAGCCAGCCACACATAGGACCTGTTCTCTGACATGAGTCTTAATTTAAACCCCATAGCAGAGAATTCTGGAAAATCTAGATACCATGATCTCAGTACACAGGGTTTATCTTGTGGGACCCTTCGCACTTCAGTGATACATGCTATAAGCTCTCTTGAATAGTTCGCAGTTATTCATTTAAAGCACTTTTCCTATAACTGGTGATGATGAAAAGCTGAATTATAATTTTTAACCTTTTTAGTGAAAAAGCTTTTGTAAACTTCTCTGAGTTCATGAGGCTTATATTCTCCTGCTTTTCTGTTTGTTGCAAAACATGTTTCAGAAGTTCTGAGATAACTAGAAGTAAATGTCTGAGAACTTTTACTACTCTTGGGTGAGACATGCTGGATTGTTGAATCATTTGTTCCCATGCTATGTTGGAGACTGACCTGACTCACTTTGTGCATTCGAGAAGTAGTTGCAGAGCACCAGCCTGCAGTGTAGACCTACCTGCAGTGTGCCCTGCCACACTGTGCCAGGTGCCAGAGACACAGAGTGAGAAAGAGGTGTGGCCGCTGCCCTGCGAGAGCGCACACATGAATCAAGCGGTCACACAAATAAGTCCCCAGTTGCTGCCTGAGACCCGTCAGGAGAAAGTCCACAGTGTTTCCAATTCACACCTGGGGAACGGGTCTGCATGGAGCATCAGGGAAGGCCTCCTGCACCCTCCTGTGTCTACTCCAGAGTCTCGGAAAGACCTAAAAAGTAGTGCTGAACTATAATCCCACCTTATTCTTAATAATTGGCCTCATTAGATGTGCTAAATACATTGTATGAGCGCTCACTGCTTGCCCGATATTAAACTGTTACTGGAGGTTGAACTCAGGGGTGCTCTACCATTGAACCCTCTAAGGGTCTCACTAACTACATCCCTCTAAGGGTCTCCCAGGCTGGCCTTCAACTTGTGATCCTCCTGCCTCAGCCTCCCCAGCACCTAGGATTACAGGTGTGCACTGTTGTACCTGGCTATTAAGCTGTTTTTAAGAGTCATGTATTTTGATTTCCAGAACCACCCCATGCTACTGTTATTCCTAATTAATGGTGAGAGGGTAAAAATGACAGCAAGTAACTGAGCCAGACTTCTCAGACTGGTAACACAGTCTGAAGCCAGCCTTTGGTTTCATTGTAGACACTATTATGCTTCTGCTTCATGACGGATAATTGACAGTGTTACGTGTGATACTCGGATTAAATGTCACTATCCCCAAAGTGTTTATCATTAAGGGTTTCATCATAGAAGCAGAGCCCCTTTGAGAGATGCAGACTAGGGATTGGCTGTAGAGATGAGACCCTTCCTAACTGTGAGAGTAAAACTTTAAAAGTGGTCCTCATAGAATTCAGGTTTATGTACGAAACCTTGCTTTAAACTAAGAACTTTTAAATTTATCTACCATATTTTTTACATGTCACATGTTGGGTTTTCTTGCAAAATACTATTTTTTGGCATACCAGGCAGTTAGTCAAATTGAAGAAAAAATTTCCAATACTTTTTAAAATTTTAATTGTGTAACTGGGTTTGAATCAATCACTAAGATTTTACTGATACCTACTCTTCTGTACGCGTGCGTGTGTGTGTGGGGGGGGGGTGTGGGTGTGGGTGTGGGTGTGTGTGTGTGTATGTGTAGAGGGGTGATACTGGGGATTGAACCTAGGGGCATTCTACCTCTGAGCCACATCCCTAGCTCTATTTTTTTTTTGAAACAGGGTCTCACTAAGTTGATGGCCTCATTAAATTGCTAAGGCTGGCTTTGAACCTGCGATCCTCCTGTCTCAGCCTCCCAGGTACTGGGATTACCGACGTGCACCACCACACCTGGCTCTTACCTGCTCTTAAACATATACCATGGGAGCAGACGGTGTGTCTAAGATCAGCTTGCTAGACCCGGAGGCAGAGTACTTGGCCCATAGCTCTCGTGTTACCCATAGCTACGTCATCCCCACGTTGAGGGCTTCTGCAGTTGGGTTTCAGGAATATGTAGTCATTTTAATTCATTCCCTCTCTGTGCCTCATTCCAGTTGTTTTGTCATGTGTTTACGAGTGGGCCACACCAAATTCAGCATTGTTGCCTTTCTCTTCCGCTTCTTGGCACGTGTGACCTTCTTTCCCTTGCCTGCACTGTCCTTACGCTTTTCAGGACAGGTGTTTCCAGTCGTGGGCATCTTGTTCCCAAGCTTCATGCTTTTCGCCAGAATAGATTCCCTTTGTGAAGTGTGTATATTTTAGACCACTGTGCTTATTTATTTTTTTATTATAGGCTGGTTAAAAATCTAAAATTTAGGCTTTTTCTCTCTGCTACCTTTGGGCAGATTTCCAGGTAGTATTTATTAGAGTGATCTTTCCACCTATTTCTAGGTTCTGATTATGATATTAACCTTTCATAATTAAGACGCTCTGTCTCTTTGACACACAGTATGCCCTTTTAGTGCTTCGTAATTTTTTTTACCTCCAACCATTTTTTTTTATTTTGTCCACTTACTCATGTGCCACTTCATTGGTCCCTTTCAAATGCTAAATGCTGTTCCATTTATCCTTAGTAACCATGCTGAATTTTTCTGTCCTTTTTAATATTTAGGTTTTATTAGATGAATGTAGATTGCACCTTCTCTAACTGTGTCTTAAATAATTGCCACTTACGGGAATTAAGAACTACAAGGGAAGGAAAATGCTGACCCATAGACTAAGCAGAGGGAGAAAACGTTCCCACTGGGTCCCATTTCCTAAGAAGGACCATCAGGATGGTGGCTGGGGTCTGAAATTATGGTCTGAATGACCTCTAGGAAACAATCCATTCACAAAGGAACTTGCCTGTGTTGGCACCAAGCAAGTGGGTAGGGAGCCGTCACCCCACCAAAGACAGGCAGTTCCCCGTGTCCTTGCTGGGTTGCAGAAGCTCGGGAAAGAGCCTTGGGGTACAGAGATCCTGAGTTGACGCTGCAGGATAGACCTGCTCCAAGGCTGAGTGCACGCCAGTGCAAGGACGCGCTGTGACCCACTGGGGACCTGAGATTCGAAAGCGGTGTTCTTGATCACATGTAATCTTATTTATTATTTTGGGGCATAATTTCAGTTACTTTTAGTAGGGATTAGCTTATCTAAACACGCATACCTAAAACATACTTGAGGCTGTCACATTCTGCTTCCCTTTTATATTGCTCTCCATTCTGAAATCAGGACTCTATGGAAACATTAGAATTGAAATAGGAGGAAATTTATCTTTGTTATTTTAGCTAGATCTTTATGTATTAACATAATCACTGTGATAGTTTCGTTTTAGAAACAAAGCGTAAGATGGCAAGTAGATTTTTTAAAGCTCTGATATCAGAAGACCAATAGTGAACTATTTATTAACCTTTAGTTTTGTTTTTAAATCTTTTATTTATCAGCCACAATACTAAACTATTGAAGGGTGAAGGAGAAAAACAGAGAAGTAGACTTCAAATAATTAACGAAATTGACATTATTGCTTTTCAAAAAACCTTCACAAGAACCGCATTTTCATTTTCAACTCTTACATGGTCAAGTGATGATGGAGACAAATTCATAATGTTTATATAACCTCGAGGTTGCGTAAGACATGAAAAACAACCAGAAAGGAGAGAAACAAGTAAACAAAGTTTCACAATCAATTAGGAGAAAATTTTTGCAGCAGGTAAGACAGATACAAGATTAATATAATTAGTACTCCCACCGAAGATCACCATTTCTGATATGCATAAACCTCCCTCCAACTGATCTTTCTAAAAAGTCAAATCTGAAGAGGCATTTTAAAATGCTGATTGCCACAAGTATGTGCAGAAATGTTGAGCCTCATTAGCTGTCCCTGCATCAAGACAAGACGCCCATTTTTATCAATGGGTAGAGACCTCTGAAAGATTGATTGGTAAACTGATACAGAAAAACTGGAACTCGTGCATTATGAGTGGGAGCTTGAGCTTCTAAGGCTTTATTAGAAAGCCGACCAGAAATAAGTGTTTTATAAATTCAAATTAAATTTATCTTGTAACCAGTAGATCAAGTCTGTGCATAGGTGTGGGTAGCACGTGATGTTTCAGTGCATGCATACGTTGCGCTATGATTACTTAGCCTCACCTTTCAATCTGTGAAATGCGCTTGCCGTTTGACTGTGCCTTCCACTCCTAAGCGTCAGTCTCGAGGAACTAATGAACTGCTGTGTACCGGTACTATGTCTTGGGTTATTGTAACAGGCAAGAACAGGAAATCACGTTAAGTGCCCATCAGGAAGGACTGTTTTAATAAATCAAAGCATGTTTATGCAATGGACAAATACTCCATTGTTATGAAAGAATCGGATGAAAATATATTGACGTGACGATTGTATATAGCTGCATACAAAAAGAAAATTGCAGAATACTGTGCCTGCTATGGTCATTTTTTACTTAAAAATACAAAAAACAATATATATATATATATTTATATATATATAAATGTGTTTGAGCATAAAGTTATATATATATAAATGTGTTTGAGCATAAAGAATCATGTAGAAAAATATGTACCAGATTGTTGATACTGAACATCAGGAGGGTGTGTTTAGATGGTGATGGCTACTTTTTATTTTTCTTTACGTAACTATCACAGTAACTTTTTTCATGAGTCATACATATTCTACTTAAAGAGTTTCTAAAAGAAACATTTTAGATGCTATCCTGAGTATGTCTTCAGTTTTATTTTCATGGTATGTGCTTTTTACAAAAAATTACAGGCCCAAAACAAGCTTTCCTATATTGTCTACATTATGTTGATTTTAAAGTCAAATGAGAAAGCAGCAGGTGCTAATAAAACTATTCTTAAAGCCACAATAATAAAAACAAAGGAAATAGATTCCATTGTCTTAGGTCATATCAAGATGGGTTGAGTAGAAGAAAGCATTGTCTTGTGAGGAGATAAACCAAAATTTGGGGCCCACCCCGACACTCCCTTGCTGTATGGTTGGGGACTCACCCAACGTGTCACGTCGAGCTTCTGTATGTACAGAATGGATATGAATGCCTGAGTGGTCCTGGGCATCATAAGAATTAGTTAAACTACCCATAAGAGGGGAGAGACTCCAGATGAGGCAGAAGAGGTTGATCAGTGCCAGAGTTGAAGGAGTATTGAGCATATGGTACTGTTAATGGGACGCCAGTGGAAGTTGGGAAGAGAGGGGAGATCTGGTAAAATTTGCATCACACACTAGTTTTGTGACTTCAGGGAATATTTCACTTTCCTATGTTTCTGTTTCCTTAAAAACACCAAACTACTTGGGAGACTAAAAAAGGAGGATCGCAGGTTCCAGGACAATCTCAGCAACTTAGCAAGACTCTCAGCAACCTAGAGAGACTCTGATTCAAAACAAAAAATAAAATAAATAAAATAGGACTGGAAGTGTAGCTTGGAGGTAGAATGCCCTTGGGTTCAATCTCCAGCATCACAAAAAGTACTGAACTAATAAATCCTCCTTTGTGTGGCTTTTGTAACAGAGAGGGAAGCCCGTTTGTCTCTTGCGTCTGCGTCTCCCTGATGCCACTCAGTGATCCAGGCTCACCTGGATCCTCCATCCACCTCCACGCCCTGCCAACCGCAGTCCTCCTGCACTCCTGCGGGCGAGGGGGGAGGCCCTCCCACTTCTTGAGCGCACTGCATGGTTTTCTTTCATTGTTTGGTGTGTAATCAGGATGTGTGAACCGTGCCCATGAAATGAGCTTGCTGTCTTCCAAAATGTTTACACAGACGTACCATGTGTCAGCTCAGGGTGACCTAAGCCCGGCTAGGGAAGGGGAGGTGAGTGCCCCAGCTGATCTGTGCAGGGGAGCTGGGTACCTGATGTGACAGCCCCACTCGCTCTCTCCCGGCTGCCTGAGCCAAGGCTTGCAGAGAACCTGGTCATGGTTCCTGTGGTACTCATAGTGAGTACACAGGCCTTCCACTTACCCCACAGCACGCTGATCTAAATGACGGCTTTCTTGCCTGGTTATCTGAGGCTGCACATCCCGGCAGCACACACCTTCCCTTAGCCATGTGGGCCTGCTGGGGAGGGCGCACCCAGCACCTTTGCATTCAGGAAGCACTAGCTTGCCCTAGGTTTTCTTACCTATGGCCCATGATTCAGGGGGCAGATAGTGCTGTGGGCTTGGAGAGAAAAACAAAAACAAGCCAGGCCTGGTGCCGCACACCTATACTCCCATTATTTGGGAGGCTGAGCAGGTTTGAGGACAGCCTCCGCAACTTAGCAAGGCTCTCAGCAACCTAGTAAGACCCAGTTTGAAAAAAAATTTTTTTAAAGCGCTGGGAGTGTAGCTTGGAGGTAGAATGCCCCTGGGTTCAATCCCTAGTAACACACACCCACACAATGCCCCTGGGTTCAATCCCTAGTAACACACACCCACCCACACACACACACACACACACACACACACACACTCAAACATACACAAAGTACATAGTGGATTGCTAAGCAAATATTTGAATATTTCAGAGACAACTAGGGTTATAATACAACAGAGTTTCTCAGAGTGGCACTAACTAGGGTAAGCATATAAATTATTTCTTCAACTAGTAAGTGAAGTTGGTGAGGCTTTTTCCTTTCATTTAACTCCTATAACATGTGACGATGTCAATGTAGGGCTACATCCAAGATGCTTTGACAGGAGAAAATCCCGAGCCTTAACTGAACTCCGGGCAGGGAGCATTGCCCAGCAATTCCGTAATGACGCTGCTTGCTGATGCTTGATTGTTCCTCATACAGGAAGGGGACAAAGCTACTGGGAGACTCTCGTTACTTCCGCCTCATTTAGGCTCTGCACATTCCGCATGATGGCAGGATGTTGCTAGAATAAAATCTATTATCCTAAGGAAAAAAAAAACAGTGTCTCCATTTCTGGAAGCAGGTGCTCTGGGGGTTGAAGAGCAGAGGTGTGGATCTTAGGGTAAGTGCATGCTTGCTAACCACTACTTCCTCAGTTAATTGAAATGTGGGAAAGTTTGACACCATTTAGAGCCACGTACCTATCAGCTATTCTTGGTGTAATTTACAGAGAAGAAGAAGGTGGTGGTTTTGATGTCACCTGAATGCTGTCTTCACGTAGCACCCCTACAACATGGAAAGTGGGCTTTTCGAAGCTGTGACTGTATATTGAAGCCACACGGTTGCCTGTGACTGGAAAAACCTAACCCATTTTGTCCCATCGTCCCAGATGTGGAACACCTATGAAGACTTAAATATAGTTGATAGCACATGATATAATTGCATCATTACACAGTGGTGCAATATAATAATATTACTGTAACAATGTGCACAAGCTCTAGATTATGACTCCTGTTTTAACGCATCTGTGTCGATTTCATTGAAATACCGGCAGAATTGAAAACTTGGAGCTTCATAGTTTAACATTATGCTACCTGTCTTTAGGAGCTCTTCTTGGGTGGACTAGCAAGATTTTATTTTTTTTCCTTTTTTTCATTTCAACTAAAGTTTTGGTGGCAAACATGGGGAGAAACCAGGAAATGGACCCACACCCATTGCAGCTTGGGGTGGGGGATCATAAACTGGGAGCCCTGTCATGATGCTAAGAAAGCTTGACTTCAGAACAGAAAGATGGCGTTTCTTACTTGGACCAGCTTATAAAAAAATTCTTTTAACTTTTCTAACTTGAAATTAAATTTTTTTAATGTTGGTCATTTCAGAAACATAAGTTTTAGAAGGCCGTGGGTGCTTGAGTCTGAGCGTCTTTTGGTCGGGACTTTGATCCACAAGGTGACTCCTGGCCACACACTCGCCCTGCTGTATATCTGGTGTCTTCCTGTCCATTCTCTAGAAATCATGCTCTCTCACTCACCACTTCTGAAGTGTGATACCAAATGCTTATGTTACTTGGGGCTATTTCAGGGTTTTTTAGGGTTTTTTTTTTCTGCTTCTAATACCTAAGAACCTGCTTCTTTTACAGAAATTAATACATATTAGATCCTATTATAAGATTGATTAATAATTCGTTTGGGTTGATCTTCACTTTATCCTGAAAGACGTCACTTTGAAAATCATCAGGCCTAACAAGTAATATTTATTGAAACATGGATTCAATAGAGCTATTTTCATGAGGACAACCTTTTATAAAATTTATACCCCAAAGAGATATAAGTAGTATATTGTTATTTTCCTAAGAATTCTGACTTTCTTAGGCAGATATTATGTCACTGGAGCTCTTAGTACATTTCAGTCTTATTTGCAGCTGTTATTCTATGTGTGGAGCATTTATTTCACATGTGAAGAGTGGATTGTTTGTGTGAATCACTGCCCTAGTGGAATTTTACAGTATTTTTTAAGAGAACTGGGCCATGAAAACACAGCTTGTTTGTCATCAATAAGGCACAGAAATGGATGTACTCAGACATATTGCAAATGAAGTCACACTGTGCTATTTAAATGACCAAATTCAACAGATTCAGAGACAGTTGAGTTGTGAATTTATCTCACCACTTAATGGGTTCTTTGGACTATTCAGTGAAACTTAGCCACCACTACAGAGCTAAAAATTAGTCTTAAAAGAGCCAGAAGACTCACGATGACATCACCTGAGTGCAGTCCTTACTCTGGGGATTGACAAAGTTCCAAACCTACAGCAGTTCTCGTGCTGAGAACCATACGTAATGCGTGGACCTGCATCCCAGTAATCAGGCTCTGGGGCGGCACAGGACTGGAGCCAAAGTCACCATTGCCATGAAGTCATGGCAAGTTGCCCAGCATAAAGTGACACCCGTTCAACTCAGTAGTCTTCTCCTTTCTCTAGAACCTTTACAAAAATGATGCTAGATACTGTCTGGGGCTCACCTGGAAGAGTGTGGATTAGTAACAGAAAAAAAAAAGAGATGGTTTAGTAAAATAAAATTTCCACCTTCCTAACTAGCTTCTTGCCCAAAGTTCATAAATGGGTTACACACAATCCATATAATTGTATAAGTGGACCCTGTAGAAATGTGTACAAGGGTTAGTTCTTTTGGTTAGGGGGAAGCTTGGTATTTATGTTTCACCAAAGGTGCCCACTCAAAATGCAAGCTTTCTAGCTTTTGTATTCTTTTTATAGGAAATAAAATCTGTTGATGATTTTTTATTTAAAAAATCTGTTAATCTCTATTGATTTCTAATTTGTTCTGGATTCCTTAACTGAGAAATATAGTTCATCACTGACTGTTCTATTACCTGACAGCAACTGATAAAGCATCCATGCACGAAGTGTCAGGAAAGGTTAATATTTATTGATTTTTATGGCGCTACAACCAATGTAGTTTTGCCATCAAAGATGTATGGCCACCAGCAATGGAGTCTGTAAAACTGAGGATTCACACCCGATTGTGTTGCAACCTATGCCAGTACTGTAGGGTTTTTAAAATGACAGATGTTTAATTTAATATGAAAAGCTCTGAATGTGTAGCTCCCCTGAACCTGTGACTTCAATTTAATATTTTAATATGAAAAACAAGAACCGCATTTAAAAACTTAAAATGAATCCTTGCTTTTTTCCACTTAACTATATGCTATTGATCCGAAAAGATGTCCAAGCAAGTGATAGCTAGAATTAGGAGCATACAGGGTTTGCTTTGTAACAAAAAAGTATATAATTAGCAAAGAAGGGAGAAAGCCTATGTTTAGTTGGGGTTTAAAAGGAGTACTAAAGAAACTGTTTGTTTGTTGCAGTAGAATCAAACATATGCAAGGAAAAATCTCAGTGCCTAGAAACCCGAATTCATTCTCTGCAGGTTGGAGGTAAAAATTAGGAGTCACACTGTTTATCTACACCTGGATTTCCTGACGTAAATACAATCCTTGGTATAATCCTTGGTTTATCCATAACAGCTAGCAACAATGAGCCCTTTGTATGCCTTTGCTTTCTTGAATATATTTATGATTTGCATTACTTAGTTAACTGTTTACAGCACCCTAGTAATTAACAGGTGAAATAAGATAATTTATTGCTTATTTTTTTTAACCCAGAGTGCACTGAAACCTGTTTTCTTGCTTTTAAATTTCTAAAGTTGAAGTGTGGATTAAATTAAAATATTTATATTTGAGATTTAATGAAAATTCTAATGCTTAAAAAGCACGTGTGTGCACAGGCACACACAGGACCACGTTGGCCAGCAGAATAGATTGAAATGTTTCCTATAAACGTGTTTTGAGATCATCTTTTGTCTGCGTCCCGTTTTTCAGTTACTGTTTATCCCAGCAGTCTGTGCTGCGTTTTGTTTTTTCCTCACATGCAGACAGCTTACCCATTTTATCGTGTTATTTAGAGAAAAGTGTTTTGCTCCTCAAAAGGGAAGTATACTCTCATGGGTGAAGTATGTTAATAATTGGCAACTAAAATTCCAAAACTGAAAAAAAAACATCCAAAAGGATTAGCAAATATGTTCAAGGAAATGAAGCATATTCCAAAAGCTCTTGACAGTATGAAATATTTTCTATAAAGATTTCATTTTCCCTGAATTTTATTTACAATATTGTTTAAATTTTTTCATAATTGTCAGTGTCAAATGAGTCTAGTTCTTTCTGTAGTTCTGTTTTCTTGATTTTTAATGATTCTGTCATTGATTTTATTCTTTTCTCTCTTCCTAACCAGCAAGATCTCATACTAATAGCATAGTAATTAAGATAGTCTTTCTTGCGCACGTTCCAAATGCGCTCTCGCTATTGTTTCCCGTGTCAGTGCAGCCTGGGTTTTGCAGTATCACAGCCTCAAGGCTGCCTCTGACTTCTTTGCTGCCCACCCCTAAACCTGTGGGTGACAACTAAGTGACAGGCTTCCCCAACGCTCCGCTTCATTTCTAAAATTAAATATTGCTGCCATGGCCGTGCCGTGGCATCCGTAACACCCGCACCCCCAAGTTAGTCATTACCTAAGCTATTGCTTGATGTGCAAAGATGGCTTTATGAGATTATTCATTTATCATATATTTAGGCTTTGCTATCTAGGAGTATGCAACAGAAAAGTAATGTATTTCATATGCAATAAACAATTTTTACAAAGCAAACTGAAATGGAGAGAAAAAGAACCATTGCAACCCATTTATTCTCATTTAGAGAATCATTTTGAATTTTGTTAGTAGCAGTATGATTGAATATGGAATTTACAAATTCCTCAAAGCAATATTTACTGTTTGAATCAGGGAGAGTGTGATTCTAATAACTGTGCATTTATTCTCTGCCCCACCCCAGGAAACACTAAACAAGTCCTATGAAGCACACTTTGTGCATGTTTGACTTGATTTTTAGTAATTGAAGTCACCCTTTTAAAAGATGTACTTAATTTTGTGAATTTTAAGAAAATGTGAAGCACCAGAAACTATTTTAAACTCATTTTAAATAGTTGATTTATTTATTTACTTTGTGTAAATTTTAATTTAAAATTTAAATAAAGCATATCCTAAAAGCTACAATTAAAAAATGAATGCATATCTTATAACAATTCATATGCTTCTTGTTTTCTTTTCTGAAAACTGATCATGATTTTAATGATTTGGTTTGCATTAGAAAGTATAAGAAACTATCCATAAATGTGACAGATAGAAAAAAGCATTTTAAAAATGAAAAAAAAACATTCACAACAAAATATCCTGGGAAATAATGATTAAAATGATGTGACAATTTGTAAGCTTCATCTTTGAAACACCAGTCCATGTTGCCGTCTTTGAGAGTAAGACTTTTCAAGTACATTTTAATGAATTCCTTTTAGATGAGTTTAAAAATATGATGTGATGGGCTTTTGGTTTAATGCTATTATGGTTGTAAAAATAAGACTTTCTGTCCAGAAAGGTTTTTGTTTTAGAACTCAGAGCAAGGGCCAGAATCACAGTGGCCCATCTTGTCCATCTGACTAGTAGAAAAAGCACGTTGCTGTGGAGAACCCCACTGGTGGCCTTCTCCTGTCCTACCCTTGTCCCACACCAGGCCACACCAAACACATTCCGCTCACCAAAGCATCTTCTTGTTTTTCTTCTGTATTTCTTCATGGAATCTTGGAATTGGGGCAAAAGCCATTTTATGGATTTTTTAGATGGGGTGTTTTCTTCAGAGTTTCCCCCAGTAAATAGTGTGACCTAATTTTAGCTAAAATTATTATTCATTTCATATGACCTAGGAGACTTGAAAATATTAAGAAGGCCCCATCCGTGATGTCTTCCATGCCAGCTTTAGCTGAGCTATTTCCGAATCACAACTCGTTTGGGAATTTCAAAGTATCATTCTTGGTAGTGATAAAGGTGCATAAAGAATTCCTGGGGCGGGGTTGTGAAATAGCATCATTTAAGTTAAAAAATAAGCTGGTGACATTTGTAAGAGGTGGATGTAGTGGGAGCTCCTCTCACAGCGCAGCAGCCAAGTGCACATTCAGGCACAGGGAGCGCCCGCAGGAGCGAGTGGGAACGGCAGCCTCCTCTCTCAGCAGGAGAAGAGCCGTGCTTTCTCGCTGGTGGACCAGGTTCTGGTGCTGTCCTCTAGGCAGCAGGGCCAGGAGCCCTCAGCCCAGCTCCAGATGAGAGGGCTGCCTCTCAGCGCAGGAAGGAGGCACCGTGCGGAGCCAGCCATGGCCAGCAGTGGAAGCGAAGCCTCCATCCGGGCTCTCGTCCTTCTAAAGAGCGGGCTCCTTCCCCGGCCTTTCGTCTCTGCTCACTCTCCTTCCTTTTCCCATGTTTTCTTATGACCTCACAACCCCCTCTCTTTTTTATTGTCTTTTACACAAGAACACAGAAAAGTGCTGTAAATTCACACCCACAAAACCAAGGGTCAAAGAGAGAATGACTTCAGGGGTAAAATCATTAAGTGCAGAGCTAACAACAGAACCCAGCACGCATCGCTCCTCATCTGCAGTGGACTGTGAGCGCTGGCGGAAGTGTGAATTGCCGATCACCTTGTGTAAAGAAGGTATTCCTTTCTGTCTTAAAGACGGTGGCATTCCTTTTCTGTCTGCCTCTCCTTCCAGCTTGTGTTGCTTGGCCTATTTAGAGAGAGAATTCTTCTCAGAATCCTTTGTCCACTAATTTCTTTAATGGGAGCATTTTCTCAGTGGCTCCTTTTTTCGTTTTCTGTGTCATGGGGATATTACATCTTACCTTTGTCTCACGTAACCTGCTGCTCTTTCATCCGTTCACCTACGTGTAGTCCTCATTACCCAAACTGCGCAGTTTATTTATAAAACAACACATTCCAGGTTGCTGGTTCCCAGCTGGTTTTTCTCCTGTCCTCCTCGCTCCTGCACAAAGCTTGGTGTCCAGAGACATCACTTCTGAAGATTCAGTTCTGTCTGAGTTACTCGTCTGCTGCTGACTTGCCATACAGCAAGCGTTGAATGCCCAACAATACCAAATTAATTTATCACCTTAACTAACATGCCATTCTGAAATATTTTATTTGTATTTTTAAAAATTGTATTTCAGGCTGGGCGTGGTGGCGCACACTTGTAATCCCTGTACTTGGGAGGTGGAGACCGGAGGATCTGGGTTCACGGCCAGCCTCAGCTACTTAGTGAGGCCCTCCACAACTTCGTGAGACCCGGTTTCAAAATAAAGGATAAAAAATAGGGCCGGGGGTATAGCTTGGAGGTAGAATGCCCCTGGGTTCAATCCCCGGTACTGCAAAAAAAAATTGTATTTCATAAGAAAATAATTCACCGTCATCATATCCAGGTTCAAGTTTCCCTTTTTGGAGAGAGGGAAGACGAATGCTAAGGGTTTAAAATACCCACATCGATACCTGTAAATCCCTAAGTATTTTTGACTTGAGAAGGCCAGTACAACTACAGATAACCAATTGCAAATCAGAAAACTACTGAATATCTGGTCTAAAAATCAGATTCAAATCAGTCATAAGTATATAGCTTTTAGGTATTTTATGTAAAAGTTTCATTTCAGTATGCAAATTAGAAAGTACACTAGCATAGAAAAAGAAAGGGTAGTCAAAATCTCAGAAAGCAAATCATCAAGTCAAACCAAGTAAGCCTATAGTAGCCACTGTAGGACAGATGGAAAATAGACAGAAGAAAACTGCAAATGGAATTATGTCATTAATAAACAGGTAAGGAATTCTGAAATAGTTCAGAAGAAACCATTTATGATATTTTCAGTAGATATAGTTCTGGAAGGCACATACACACATTTGAAATCAACTACTTAATATGAACTGTTGGATATTTTTTTTTTTTTTTGGTGGTACTGGGGATGGAACCCAGGGGCATTCTACCTCCGAGCTACACCCCCAGCCCTATTTTTTATTCTTTATTTTTGAAACAGGGTCTCACTAAGTTACAGAGGCCTCACTAAGTAGCTGATGCTGGTCGCGAACCCGGATCCTCCAGTCTCAGCCTCCCAAGTACTGGGATTACAAGCGTGCGCCACCATGCCCGGCTCCCATTGGATACTTTTAAACAGTGAGGGCATATTGGTAAATGAAAAGCTCATTGGAAATAAATTCTCAGAGAAGAGCCCGCTGGCGGATCTGGAACCCACTCCTCTGTCCACTGTCAGGTTCGAGGGAGCTTCCTACTTGCTTTGTGCTTAAATTACCCTGAATGTAAAACAAAAGAACTAAGCACTACTAGATGAGCTTGCTAGTTCTTTCCTATAACATACCATAATTCTGTGAAATCACAAGTAATACTAGATCACAGCCCCAGTCTCCCTCTAACCTCCTCCATGATTTTCACTTGTTCATCTCTGGAGATTATGAGGAAAGAAAAATCCCTGCTACAAATTTATCTGTACTTTTCTAAAAGTTTGCTCACCGTGTTGAGGAAATCAGAGACCCTGGGGAGGCTTCACTAATTCTCAGGTCAAGAAGACCTGGTGTCCACAAGTAAAGGCCAAAACCCGAGTCCTTAAATAGTATTTTTTTTAACAAGGGATAATGAATGCTTCCGTGAATAAGCAGTGATATTCCCTGCCTTAGAAGAGATCTCATGCTTGCTGGCATTCCATAGCACCCTAGACATCTGTTAGCATCTCTCTGAAATAGGAGAGTGAACACAGGGCATGCGCTCCAGGTGCTCAACCCGTGGGGAAGAGAGGCGTACGAAGTCTGTGTGATGGGACCTCATCCCTCTGCAAGTCAGCTCACAGAATTAAATTGCTGTAGCCAAAACAAAACAAAAAACTCACTGGCAACAGTTAGGCTGATGGCTCCAGATGACTGTCCCGGCTGATACTGGCATCCTGGTAGCAGTAGAAGCATGTTTGCTGCTACACGTGCAGTGGGGTTAGAAGCTCTGCCTGACCATGAGCCATTGGCCACAGTCACCTGGATGCTCAGCCACACAGGGCAGCGACTGAGGAAAAGGTGCCCTCTGTCCTCTCCAGGATGCTGTGGTACCCAAGAAGGGCTCCTGGATTATGTTCTTGTGAATGTACCGCTCACGTCTTCCCTCTTGTCTCCTACTGCTGACCTGTAGGTGTTTCTGTACGTAGCTGCCTGGGGACAATTCAGCTGTAGTCTTGACTCTCCCTACCGCCCTTCATGTTTACAAGGTGAGAAAATCAGTGTGGTCTTAGTCTTCAATGATTAGTGTTTATTTTCATTATTTCTGCTGCTCACATGGGATGGGTGCCATCTTGAAAAATAGATCAGACCTCATTCAAAAGTCTCCCATATCAAGGTATGAACATGTGCGCCATAGGGCTGAGGTAGAGGACTATTCTGTTGCTGAATATCTCTTGACCAGGAAGGAGCAGGTTTTGAGTCCTTTGTAAGACTGTTCTAGAGATCCCGTCTACTGTACTCTTCATCCCAATCATTATGATCACAATGGCACTTTTTTTATTCCATGAGAGCTTCTTTGGGGCATTAAACGCCTCTCTCTTTTGCTGTGCGGTAAGAAGCTTTGGAATTAGCTCTCTGGAAACCCAGGTCGGTCTCCCATTTTCTTGCTAATGGGAGTAGTCTGAACACATACTTCATGCTCTCTCACCTGACTCTCCAGGGTTTTCATAGTTTTAACAGGATATGGTTTTTAATGAGGCTTCTAGAAGCTTTAGAAACTTCTTTAATGATTTTGTTTTGACCTTTTGCTACAGCCTTTACTGGGACTGAATTGATTGTCTGTACTGAAAATTTGCTACTGCGGTTCCGATTTTAATATTTCCACATGCAGCTTTTTCCCCTTCTCTTGATTCTGGAATGGGTGCATATTAAAAATTATAATGGGGAATAATAATCTTAATTTCCTTCATGTAATAGCAGGGCAGCACACAAGAGTCTAAGTAACCTCTCGTTAAGACTACAGAAACTGGGATTCCCAAACCTCTCTAAGCGTTCAAATATGCCCAACTTTCATTCTTTCTGTGTATACACATTTTAAATAGAGCTAAGCAGGAAAGAGTCACTGCACCAATTCCTTGTAAACAGTGGAAATCCCCGCCCGGCCGGCAGTGAGAGGGAGTAGTCACTCTGCTCCCTGGTTGTGGGCCAGCCCTGCCCTGCCCTTCTGTCCTCTCTGCTCTGGGGTTCTCCACCCCTCAAGCTCTGGTCAGCATTGCACAGGGATGCTATAGGAAGCAGGTGAGCTCCAGAACGCAGTGCTGTGTCCTAGGCAGCACAGGCTCACCACGAGCTGCCTGTGCCACCCTGTCTTCGTATCCGTCGGACGCCTGCATGTCAGTGTCATGATAGTGCTCCCTGGATCATCATCATAGTTTCCCTATAATTATCCGAAAACCAGAAAAAAACCCTCAAAACATGGCATTTCATGTTAGCATATAGTTTCCTTTTTTCATTTCCTTTATTACTGAGCTTCATATTTGCAGGTTTATGTCAGCTTCATTATTAGCTGTCTTTATATGGAGGATTTTATCTACATTTGATTCATTTTCATAGTTTGTTTTCTTTAAAGTTCCTGATTTTCAGGTATAAGCTTACTTTCTAAATAAAAAGTAAAAGAATTTCTATGCGCATCATTTTTGGAATTATTAGTAGAAATAGTGAGAATAATTGAGGAACAGGGCAGTTGTACAGAATAGGATCTAACAAAAGCAAAAACAACACAGTAATCCTGGGAAACTTTTCATATTTAATAGAGCTATGAAAAATGTTAAGGAAGAAGTTAAAAAGCATGTAGCTAACAGGAATCCCTGGCACAGCTCTGTGAAGTATTGCTAGAAGAGCCACAGGGCGTGGGTGTTGTAAGTTGTCCAAGCTCTCCCCTGTTCAAAAGTGGCACTCCGTCCCTTATTTCTAATGAGAAAGCCACAGTTAAGTATCACAAGCCTGGGAAGCAGGGGAGAAGGGACTATTTGATCCTTTCAAAGCTGACTAACTCATTACAAGTAAAAGGAAGAGATAATATAGCCCTGAATTGCCCCACATCTGCATTTTTGGTAGCACACACAGGTGTCACAGGTGGGCGAGCCAGGCCCTGTGCGCTGTGCTGTCCTGGTTCACAGGCACACGGAACTCAAGTTCAGGACTGGCCTAAAGTTACACGCCCATCCATCCGCCAAGTGCTTGTGGCGTGCTCTCTGGAGAGCAGTCACTGCCGTGGCCTCTGGAGATGAGTCTGGCCCTCGGGAGGAGTGTAGATAATAAGCAAATGAATTAATCAGTGTGCACTGTGAGGCCACGCATGCAGGAGAGGAAAGAGAGAAACAAACAGAGAAGGGATGGGCGGTGGTGGGTGGCAGGGGCTGGAACCACGGTGCATCCAAGATTGGAAATATCTAAGAAAATGGCCCCAAACAGCAAAGTTTCACTGAGGCATAACATAGGATAAACTTCATATATTTAAAGTATGCACTATGGTACATTTTGACACAAGTATAAACCCTAACACCATCACCATGATCAGAATAATGAACAAATCCCATCACCCCCAAAAGTTGTAAGGAAATGACTTGTTTGGGTTTTTTTTTTTTTTTTGCTTCATTTTGTTTTTGGTGGTGGTACTGGAGGTTGAACCCAGGGGCATTCTACCTCTAAGCTATACCTCCAGACCTATTTTATTTCTTTATTTTGGAGCACGGTTTCACTAAGTTGCTGAGGTTGGCATTGAACCTGCTTTCCTCCTGTTAGACTCTGGAGCCACGAGCCTATGTTAGAAAGAGCTTTGCAGGTGTAGAACAGCATATGGACCCACAGAGGAAGAATGGGCTGGCAAGTTGAGGGCTCCCAGGAGGCTGTGGGGCAGGAGTGGTATGAGTAAAATAGGTTGGGATTGGAGTAAGAAAAGTGAGGCGGACCAGGCAGGGCCTCGGCAGCAGGAGGAGGCAGGTGACGGCCAGGGAGGCAGGTCAGGGGCGGGTGGGGAGGCAGGTGGACGAGGGTGATGGAGAAGGACGGGGGGGGGTGTGAAGATTCTCCTTCTGGCATCAGTAGAAACACACTGCAGGATGGTGAGCAAGAAAGGAGGCTGCCTTGCCTGGTTCTTTGGGACAACCTCTGGCTTCAGTGTAGAGAAAGTGCAGCTTGCTCTCTTGGCGAGCACCTGCATCAGGGTGCGTGGAGGGAGTGATGTCGTGCTCAGAGCGGGGACCTCTCCAAGCCTGTCTGACTCCTCAGCCTGTGATCCTGCCTGGTCTGCACGCTGCTCAGAGCTGTGGAGTAGATGGAGTTTCACGTGATCCTGCGGGGTCGCAGCCCGCTCGTGCGCGTAGGCTGCATGTTCTCATCCGCACTGTGCGCACGGGGCGGACTCCACATGACACGTCAGGGCAGGGCCTTGCGTCACACGAGTCCTGATTCACGAGTTCACCTATAGGTTGAGCCACAGTACTCTTTGTTGCCCTTCCCTTCTTCCTAGTTTTCTCGAAAGTTCCATAGTAGAAGTCTCTGTCTCCTTTTTTCAAATGGCCAGCATTTTTAGTTAATCTAGAAAGATCGCTGCTTTCCAAGAATATAAACATAAGAACAAAAAATGAACCCTCAGCATCGAGCTTAACGTAGTGTAGATGTCCATTGTCTACCAGATTGAAGAGCCACAGGCGAGTCCTGTCTGTGCCGGCGTCCCCGCTTCCTCATCACACCTCGTCCCGCTCCCTCTGGCATCCTCGGCTTGTCCTTCCTGCTCTTAACATGGGACCACCCACACCTGACCCAGAATGCCCTGCGCGCCCACAGCAGAGACCCTGCTCTCGGCCATCGTCTCTTCTGAGCCATGACAAGGTTTCGGCAGCTCTTTGTTGTATTGCTTCATGTGGAGCTTCTTAAGCTAGAATCTCTCTAGCCTTCTTCCCAAACCTGTATTCATTTTATCTTTTAGAACAAAGCAGAAGACTGCAGTTGCCTCTGTCAAATGAAATTACTTTGCCGTTTTTCATTCTAATGTACACACACGGCATTCATATCATGCTCGTGCTTTTAATGTCCTCCTGCAGTATGCACAGCAAGCATTATGGACCAGCTGCTGCCGATATAGAGGCCAAGGCTCACCGTGCTCATCATGGAGGGTGCGGTGTGAGGTAGGAGAGAGGTGAATTTAGTCTGGGCTGGTTTCGTGGATTTTGAGCAGTGGTCAGAAGCAGGAAGCAGTGTATTCTGGGAGAAGGAAGCGAGTGCAGGGTGGACGTTCTCTCCCTGTCTGGAGTTCCAGGCAAGACAGCCTGCAGGTGCAGCCTTATCTGGGTTCGCTGTTCACCAGGTTGCAGTTCTAGAAATGTTTTGTCAGTAGCCAAGGATGACCTCACAAAGTCACAGTCACTAAATTTTGTGAGAGAAATACATAAATCAGAGTGTTTCTCTTTTAAATTGTGAAATATTATTGTCAAGCAGACTGGAATGGTGGCATCAAGAGTCAACACGATTTTCTCATAGGAAGGCTCCTTGGGAATCCACATCATAGAGTGTTACGGTACTGAGTTTAACGCCAGAACAGAGCAACGCAGTTGAATTTAAGGAGCGGCCCCAGCAGTGCTTGCCTGAGGGCGGAACCTGCCTTTAGTGGCCCTGTGGCCATGGGATGTTGCAGGTCCGCCTCCAGCTCTGGGTGGATTTGAAGGTGTGAGGGTGGTTCTCCTTCATCACTGTCCCCTTCCCATAGCCAGGACGGTCCTAGTGCCGAGCGGCACCATGCACACACTAGCACGGTCAGGCTCTCTCTCAAGTGTCCCTCAGTCACAGGGGTCTCCTGTACGGGTCTCCTGGGGCAGTGGCTTTACTTGGACCAGTTTATCCAGGATGTGTTGCACTAATATTAACTTATGGCTTTTGGGAGTGATTTACTGTCTTCTCTCAGTATCTTCCTAATAGAGCATTCTAGACGAAGGATTGAGTTTTGACATTGTTCTGAGTAATAAACAGGAGAGGGTTACAATCTGTTATTCTTAATAGATTAGGAACTTGAAAATGTCAGTTTGTGTAAACATAAAGATATTTATGTAGTAAGTATCTAATTAGTGGATTCCCTGGATGCCTGCTGACAGTTCCTATTTTACCCACAGGATAATTTGAAGATGGGTTCTATTACATAAGGGAGGAAGGTAGAGACCTCGGTGGAAGCATTGTCGCCAGCGGGGTGGGCATGCTAAGCTCTCAACCTGGGCTCCCTTTTCCATGGAAAATGTATGATAGTCTGAATCTTCAAGGCTTGCCGAGGTGATATGTGAAAGCTCTAATTCTGGCATATCCTGGGGACTTACTTATGATACAAGAACTTTGAGGGGAAAATGGCTATCCACTGTCTTTATATAAGGAGCGTAGAATGCCCTTATCAAGCACTGTCTGCTTACCTTCCATGAACCTCCCAAATAATACTGTCAGCATCCCCCTTGTTTATTTTTTATTTTACTTATTTGTTATGGTTGAACCCAGGGCACTCTACCTCCAAGCTGCATGCCCAGCCCTTTTTATTTTTATTTTGAGACAAGGTCTCCCTAAGTTACCCAGGCTGACCTCAAACTTGCAATCCTCCTGCCTCAGTCTCCTGAGTAGCTGGGATTACAGGTGTGCACCACCACAACTGGCAGCATGTCTCTTGTTTTAGAGAACCACACTACATGTCTCACTTCCATTGTAAAATTGTGTATAAATATCTACTCAGTAGACCATAGACTTCCTTGAATACTCATTTATTCATTCATTCATTCATAAACGTATTTACCAAGTCCTCATTGTGTGAGAGGGGCTGATGTGAGTGCTTAGGGTACAGCGGTGGGGAAGACCAGCAGGGGTGAGCAGCACATCATTGTCATTGTCATTTAGGAGTGTGTATGCCTGTCGGCTGGGAATGTTAGAAGCAAGCAAGCTGGTTGAAGACAACAGTAAGCGTTCTGGAGGCAGGAGAGCAGGTGCGGTGCAGAGTCCAGAGAGGTTTCTCTGACTTGAGTCATCTCAGAGGGTGTCTCTGATGGGCCACATCTGAAACATAACAGGCCTGAAGAGGCAGCACCGCAGGGGCCTGGGACCAAAGCTTTCTGGGCTGAAGAATAAGCAAAAGGCTTTCAGACATGGGCAGAGCCAACCGCTCTGATTTATCTGTGTGTCCCTGATGCCTGGCTAGCTGCTTTGTATAAACATTGCATGAAGGATCTGAGCGAATAGAATGATCGCTCGCAGGAAGGCGTCTGGACTTATTGTGGCACGTGATGGTAGAACCTGAACTCAAACACTTTAGCTGAGGTGCGTGTGTCCTTGCTAGCTTGAGTGAAAGAGTAATGTGTGTGTCATTTCAGGAGGAAGCCACCCCACCTGCACAGTGAGCCTCTTTCAATACTGCAGGTTGACAGCTGGCACAGTAGACACAGATGAGGCTTGCTCATTACTAAATGTCTATAACCTGTGCCTCAGGAATAGTTCAGACCATTGGTAGGAAGTGACGCAGAAGCTTTCTGTTGAGAAATTCCGAATGCACAGGGACGAAACTCTTCCCCCAAGTACCCCAAACTGAAAATGTTTCCCCAACAGTCCCAAACAATGCATAATACCATGTCCTTTAGCATACTTTCTAATTTAACGTCTACCAGATACATACACAGGTTCCGTGGGAGTGGGCCCTTCGATTGTTCCAGCACTGAGGACCAGTGGCTAGCCCAGTCCCAGGCACACTTCCGATGCTCTGTAGCTGTCTCCTGTGGGAATGGTTGAATACAGGCCCCAAGATAACTGACCCCTGCTACTCTCCAGTCATCACCCTCAGCCCGTCTCCAGTCATGAGCCTCAGAGCCCTGGAACCACTGGCGTGCTCCACATACGCCAGGCCCCTCCCGAATGCCTCCCTTCTGGGCTGGGCATTTGCGCATGCTGCATCCTGTTCCCTCGCCCCTGGGAAGCCCAGCCTACTTTATCCCCAGGCCAGGACTAGAGCTCTTCTCAGCTCCCGCGATGCTTGTATTTACTCCGTTTCAGCACGTCAAACGCTGTATTAAAGTTGCCTACTTAGCTGCTCATCTTTCCCTTCGATGGTTGGTTGAGGGGTTTGTTGAATGAATTGGCAAATTAATGAATGAACACCACTAGTGCTTATGTTCCTGCCTGAAGATCTTTACCCACCATTTGCCTGAACAACTGCCTGCCGTTCTTTCATGGGACAGGACTTGTCCTTCCCTGACGGTGAGCGCAGCCTCAGGCTCTCAGACACCGCCCCGCAGCCAGAGCACCCGGCTCCACAGCTTCTCTCTGCTTCCTTTGTAAAATGCAACCTTCCCTTCTTTCATTTTTCTCTCAGCTCCATAGATTAACGTTTATTCCTTTCCTGCTCAATAGAACCTTGCCAGGCACTGCGGCCAGCCACTGGGTATGCATTGCTTTTCAGTATCCACTCTACGTGCAAAGAAATCCTAAAATAGGTAATGGTTCCATTTACAAAACTTTCATTGTTTTTCAGCGTTTTTAGAATACTACTATGCAAGAACCAAATAGTCCACTCCACTGCATATCTGATTTTTCACATTCCTGGTTATATGGTTAAAGTGAGCCAGGCGTGGTGGCGCACGCTTGTAATCCCAGTACTTTGGGAGGCGGAGACCGGAGGATCCGGGTTCGCGGCCAGCCTCAGCTCTCTCTATCTCTCTCTCTCTCCCTGTCTCTCTCTCTCTACTTAGTGAGGCCCTCCGCAACTTCGTGAGATCTGGTTTCAAAATAAAGTATAAAAAATAGGGCCGGGGGTGTAGTTCAGAGGTAGAACGCCCCTGGGTTCAATCCCCGGTACCACAAAAAAAAAAAAAAAAGTGAAAGCCAGCACAATAGTTTTCTATTTGCTAATCAACTTGTAATTTTGGAAACAGTTACTTTCCCAGTTGAAGTGTACCCTTACGACACTTGGTAGGATCTCTGGACCTGCCTGATAACATTTTCAGACCATTCGTCATGTTAGTAGTTCTTATAACTTGGTCTTGGTCAAACCCTGATAAAATTGTTAGGAACCACTCAGATTTTCTTATATATTGGTCAAACATTTAAAAGGACTCTGTTTCCTGAAATGTAGTGGACCCACGTTTTAAAGAAAAAAATCTCCTTATTTATGCAACAATCTTAAAATTTGTTCAAAGGAAATGTTAATTGATAGAATGATCTACATTTTAAATTATTTTATATTTTATTCGTTTCTATGTCCAGCTTTACAACAAGTCACATTACTATAAAGCAATGTTTATGTTACTTAATAGTTAAAGTTCTCGGGTGGCCTATATTTTAATGGCTTTAGAAAAGCTACATTTTGCCACACTTTGCAGATTATTCACTGGAGAAATTAAAGTACGTGGAAAAAGAAAAGCAATATTGCAAACATCCTCTCAAGATGGCAGATTCTGTGCCAGTAAACATATAAGCAAAACGTCCACTTCCTAGTCGAATTTGGATTGCTCCTCAGAAAGAGAAGCCACCTATTGAGGCAGCATACACAGCTGCCTCCTGACAGTGTGTGCACAGAAACATTGTGGCGCCCTCTTGGGGAGCAGGGACATCTTTCCAGCCATGGTCCTACTTCCTCCCTCAAACCTCTGTTGAGGGCACCTACCCTGTGAAGTGGCATGGACAAGCATTAAGTATAAAAATAGGAGGTAGAGTAATTATATGATGGCCTTTCCTGTAGAGTCCCCATTGTAGGGTACATGGTCTCCGCTCCAGGATGGAGAGGATGTGATGATCTAGCGCATGGCCGTGGGGGTGAAGCCATGGTCCTCGTGAAGGGTCAACCAGGAGAGGTGAGTGGCACATACGTCTCTCTCCGCTTAGTCTTTTATCTTATCTTACATACGTCAGTTTTATACCCTATCTACTTCCTAATAGGGTTTGAAATGGTTTGCAATGAAAACACTAATAAAGTGAATGAAGAAAAAGTTGGATAAAGTTGAAAGTCCTTTTTTGTTTGCAACTTTGGAATTTTTTCTACATACAGTAGAATCAAATGTACTCCATCTTGGTTTGCCAAGTAGAAAATTTTGTAAGTGTCCCATCTGAAATGTTTGACTCAACAACCTATTTTCTGTTTTCTTTTTTTTTTTAGATATATTCATTTATTGGTGCATTGTGGGTACACATTTTGATAAGTATCAGGGTATCAGAAGCATGCATGCACACATTGCTCATTTAGCCCTCCCTCAAAGCCCACCCTATTCCCTCCCCCTTCCCTCCTTTCCGTGCTCACCATAGTGATTGACTCTGATAAGTTTGTGTATATACATCATGTGCATTAGTGGGTCCCCCCCATCTCCCTCAGTTAGGTCCCCTTCTTGCTCATCTAAAGTTTTCTCCTTTGTCTGGAGTCCCTTCTAAGTCTCATTCTCCCTAGCTTCCACATATTAGGGAGAACATCTGACTTTTCACTCTTTGTGACTGACTGATCTCACTTAGCATAATGTTCTCTAGTTCCCTCCATTTCCCTGTAAATGATGTCATTTTGTTCTTCTTTATGGCTGCATAAAATTCCATTGTGTACATATCCCATAGTTTTGTAATCCATTCATCAGTTGATGGGCATCTTGGCTGGTATTTTCTGTTTTCTTAGTTCTTCTGAACCAATATCTCATAACCAGACCTGTAAATTGCTTTTCTCTTTATTTTTCTACCTTTTTGCATTTCCTGGTATTAAATATTTCATTGTTGGCTTTCATTTACATATATTTCATTTAGTTTGCTTTCTTCCAACAAGTGCTAAAGGTTAATTAATCTCTTGATTTTTTGATCTGTTAGGATTCTTTTACCAAATTTTCTCAAAGTGCCGTACAAGACTCCTAGTAACTAACCACTTTGGGAGGGTGGGTATCTGCTGAAACCCAGGACCTACCTAAGGGACGAATGAGAGTGCCTTCATCGAGGCTCAGAGATCTGTTCCCTCCTGTTCCATGTGATGCCCATAGCTTTAGAGAACATCTTCATTTTGGGTCTACATGTATTATGTATAGTCCTATTTTTTAAGAAAGGAAGTCTGGTTGTTTTAATCACTACTGAAATATAAATCTCCCTTTAAAAATCTCCCTTCTGTTTTGAAAATTGAGTAAAGGGCACTACAGATTCAAAATGTTATGCTTCAAGTTGTCAGTGACCATATTAGCATCGGTATTATTAGCTCCCTTGTTTCAATGATCTATTTTAGTTTTAGTTTTAGTTTTAACACTTGGAAGTTGCCTTTCTTCTCTACCGTGCACTCCAGTGCAGAGATGTGGGTATTTTTCTTCCCATCTTGCCTCTCAGCTTCCTCATTTCCTATTTCCACAAAGAGTGTCTCCCAGGCAGGTTACCCTCAGGGCCTCCTGCTTCAAGAAAGCCATTCTAAGACCCGCCTCTGCAAGCAGCCATAGTCCACCTCACCCCCCGCGTGTCACTCAACCAGCAGGTGAGCCAGTGTGGAAGCAGAACCGTGTTAGAAGTGAAAGCCATCTTGCTCGTTTCACTATGGGGGTGGTATAAAATAACAAAGTGATTTGTGCACTGTTTCTCAGAGTGGACAGTAGTAGGCTTTGAACTCGGAGTTCCTGCATCCTTAGTCTGGCACCACTGCAGACCCTTCTCTGAGCTCTAGCCTAGTACTCTCATGCCTTAAATTTTATCATCTTTCCAACTGTTCTACTGCTACATTTGTTCAACCCCGTATCGGTGTTTTGTTTGTTTGCATGTTTGTTTTATATGGTTTTAATTTGCTTGGTCCTGAAACTGACTGCCCTCAAATTATCTAGGAGTGGGAACAGTGAATTGAGGACATCAGTGGTCCAGTAAGGCCCCAACACGGTGTAGATATTACACGCTTCAGTCCTGAAGGCTGGGGTGGGTGGTTGTGAGTGTGTCTCTTCGTAGTTTTTATGGTGGTTGCTTTAGGTATTTCTGTGTATCTACATGATCTGTCACAGTCCACTCATGTCACATTCACCAGTTTGGGCGACGTGGAGACACCTCACTTCCATTTAGGTCCTTTACTGTTCCAACTTTAAGATTGCCTTGTCTTACAGTTCTTGCTTCAGCCATCGGAGCTGGTGAAGAGGAGGCCAGCAGCAGCCAGATTTCTGCTCTGTCTGTGATTCCTTTTCCTTCCCAGTGACCCAAAAATGTTTGTTTTCTCATTTCCTTTCTGCGTTAAGAACTTTCTTTAACACAAATGTTAGTGTGAGTCTGTTAGCAGTGACCTCTTTATATAGGAACATTGCTATTTCTCCCTCCTTCCTGAAGGATGGTCTCTCCAGGGATGGAAGTCATGGTTGAAAGCTCTTCTTGCAGCAGTTGATAAGCACCCTGCCTCTTCTTCTGGCCTGCAGGGTGTCAGGTGAGAGATCTGCTTCCGTTTGAATTGGTGTTCCCAGGTAGGCAATGTGTCATTTCTTTCTGGCTGATTTTAATTTTTTTCTTTGTCTTCAATTTTCCAGAGTTTAATTATACTGTCTTCAGATGGATTCCTTAAAGTGTTCCTATTTCAGGTTCACTCAGATTCTTTATCTGTTTTCAGCCTTTATTTCTTTAGATACTTTCCCAGTCCCTCTGTCTGTCTTCTCTTATTCTGCTACTCCAGTGATGTGACAGGTGAGTCTTGTGTTATTGCCCCGTTGATCCCCCAGGCTCTCTTCATTTCTCTTTCCCAGGCTACTTTTTCTTTGTCATCCAATTGGGGGTTCTTTCATTCTTTACACAAGTTCCCTGATACCTTCTGTCATTGCTATCCTACTAGTGAGCCCAGCCAGTGAGTTTTAAAATTGCTTGTTGTATTTTTCAATTCTATAATTTCCCTTTGCTTTTTTGTAACTTCTGTTTCTTTGAGTAGAGTTATTAGTTTTCCATTTGTTTCAGGAGAATTTTATGGTGGAAGCATTTTTATGATACCTGCTTTAAACTCCTTGTCAAATTATCCCAGCATCTGATTCACCTTGGTGCCGACATCAGACAGTTGTCTTTCTCATTCGCATTGTGATTTTCTTGATTTTGGTATGATGGTGATTTCAGGTTATATATAGAACATTTTGTCTATGATGTTAGGAGACTCTAGCTCATATTTAGATTTTTTATTTCAGTGAGCAGTTGCCTTGTTCAGATTCAGCTGGGGCTCCAATAGTGGCTTCATTTTTTATGTTTTTTCAGTGTTATTTCCGTTTGCTTGGTATGTCTGAGGTTGCTGGAGTTCCCATGAACTCTGCTGACCACCTGAGGGGGGATATCTGGTCTGCCTGGACAGGCCACCTTCTGGCTTTTGCTGGGAAAGGACATGGTGGGGTTCCCACCTGCACACCAGCGGCCTCAGTGTCACTGGGAAGGGGAGACAGTCTTGAGCTCACAGGGCCAGAGACGCTTCCCAGACCAGGCTGCTCATTGGGACTGCGTCTCTTTGCATGCAGGGACCTTGAGAGGAAGAGTGCAGGACTTATTTCCCATCAGATATTTTTTTCAAAAATATTGATTAGATGTCATTAACTCATTTGGGTGGGAAACCATGCTTTGCTAGATGTCCTCCTTCCCTGTTCATGCTTCTTGGTCTCTGTCACTCACGTCTGTCTCTTCCTTCCCCACCTTTCCAGCCCCCTTCTCCCCACTCTGCGCCCCTCTCACTCTGGTGCCTTGTGCTCTCTGATTTCTATTGTTGGAGCCAACTTATCCGCAGCCACCACGCCCAGAATGCCGGTGAGGACCGGGGCGCAGTTCCAGGGGATGGTGGAGATTGGCTCCTCACTCTCCTCCTCTCCCCTTCCCTAGTTCTGCCCTTTCTCCTCCTCCTGGGTTTCCTGTCTCCTGGCTGGCACCGCCCACCCATTGAAGCTAGACAAGTAGCTTTGTCTTTCCAGCCTCATTTCTTCCGCAGTCACAGCTGCTCTGCTCAGAGCTCCTCGCATCTTCTTGTGGCTGTGGTCAAGGGTCAGACCGCAATCTCCTTGTGCTTCACATGTTACAGCCCCATTGCCTGGTGTATCCACATGTACAGTTAATGTTTTCTGTAATTTCTTTTTATGTAATATCATTTCTATCCTTAATGATTTTATTGGCATGAATGCCTGCTTTATTTGATAGAGTATAACCACTCCTACTTCTTAAAAAAACATAGCATATCTTATCTTTTGACTGTGAATCTATGAATATCATTATATTGAAATGAGCTTCTTGTATGCAGTATATAACTGGGCCATATTTTTAAATCCTCCTTGCCTTTTAGTTGTTATATTCAATCACTTACACTTAACGTAATGATTGATGGGTTATAACTTAAGTCTGCTACTTTACATTTTTTGTTTCTGTTTGTTCATTTTTTCATTTGTCAGTTTTATTTTTCCTGCCTTCCTGTGATTTACCTGAAAATTTTTAAAAATTCAATTTTGATTTTGAGTATATCACTTCAAAGCACTTTTTTAGTGATTATTCCAGTTATCACATTATACGTACATAACTTATCACGGTCTATTGGAGTCAGTATTTTACCAGCTTGAGTAAAGTGTTGAAATTACTTCCATTTACAACTTGGAGCAGTGGTACACATCTATAATCCCAGTACTTGGGAGGTTGAGACAGGATGAGCGCAGGTTCAAGGCCAGCCTCAGCAACTTAGTGAGGCCCTGTTTCAAAATAAAAAGTAAAAAGGGCTGGGGTTGTAGCTCAGAGGTAGAATGCCCTTGGGTTTAATCCCTAGTACAAAAGAAAAGAAAAGAAAAGAAAGATCTATTTACTGACTTTTAACATCCCTCATTTATAGTATAACTACATGCATTGAGACAAAAATTAGACAATGTTATAATTTTTGCTTCAATCATCAAACATAATTTGGAGAACTCAAGAGAAGACTATGTGTCATACACATACTAAATAGCAGCCTTGGAGTAACCAGCAGCTAGTCTCCTGGGTTCTTATAGATGTCAGTCCGCACCGGCTGCTGGTGCCAGGCCAATATGCAGGTCCAGGAAAGCATCCCTGTGGAGGTAACTGGGACAGACACCAGTGACCGGATATTCTTCTGCACAGCTCTGGGTTTATAGTATTTACTAGATAATGGTGACATCATAAAAGTAATAGTAATAAATTAACAAATATGATATATATAGTTCCACAAACTGAGGGGCTTAAGCAACAGCAGTTTATTGTCTCCCAGTTCTCAAGGCTGGAGGTCTGAGATCAAGGTGTCAGTCAGGCCCTGCTCCCCCAAGAGTCAGGACTAAAGGCCTCTGCAGGCTTCTTGTGGTGGCATAACTTAGGGCTAGGGTCACCCTTCACATGACGTTCTTCTTGTGTATGCATCTGTCCAAATTTCTCCTTCTCTAAGGACTCTAAATCATGTTGATTTAGGGGTCGCCTTCCTCCAGTACGATTTCATCTTATCTAATTGCAACTCCGATGACCCTACTTTCAAGTAAGGTCACATTCTGGGTGCTGGAAGTTAGGACTTCAACATGTGAATTGTTGCTGTTGGTGGTGGTGGTGGTACTGGGGATTGAACCCAGTGGCATTCTACCTTTAAGCTACACCCCCAGTCCTACTTATTTATTGGTTTGTTTATTTATTATTTATTTGTTTGTTATTAGAAAAAGGGTCTCACTAAGTTGCTGAGGGCATCACTGAGTTGCTGAAGCTGGCTTCGAACCTGTGATCCTCCGGTCTCAGCCTCCTAAATACTGGGATTACAAGCGTGTGCCACCACACCTGCCAACACGTGAATTTTTGAGAGACATGATCCAACCGATAGTATATGGTGATTGGGTTAATTTCTCATAGTATATGTAGGTTTTCAGGTATGCATTCTGGTAGCTGCTATGAAATGACTTTGTAAATCCTAAATAAATGTACAATTGTTAGATGGAATAAGATCTCCACACCTCCATCCTGTGTGTCCTCTGAAGTAAGTGGCTTGGTCCTTTGCTATCAGTGGCTTCACCGTTCCTCTGCCCCGGGATTTGCTGCCACTTAAAGTCATCTTGCCTTACAGCTCCCTAGTCACATCTTACTGAGCATCAGGGCTTCAACCTTTAGTCTTCAAAAATCTTAATACCCATATAAACCTAATAATAAAGAGTTAAAAGAAATGAAAACAGGAGAGATCGTCAGTATCACGGCATTGTCATAGATCAATCTGCTACCTGTTTGACGGTGGTTCTAATGACATCTCGTTTTTTTCCTAAGTATCAAATTACCCTAGGCACCTTTGCCTGATTATGCTAATCATGCTAAATATGAAACTGTCTTGCTTTGAGGTGTTAGAATTCACTGAAGCTATATTTATGCCTTTCAGTAACATTCACAACAACTTATATGGCAAAAAACTACAAATAATGGAGTAGGTTGTTTCTTTTATTCTAAAAAATGTGTAGTGCCCCACAAGGAAGTCACAGGATGCGACATGAGGGGATGCTAATTTAGGGCTGCCTTGGTTCTTTAAACGATAAAAATTGTGTGTTCCTGATATTATCACTTCAGGTTTAGGGTAAATCATCATGACCCTAATAACTCCCAAGGTGTCTCCTCTGTATATACTACATATACTGGAATGTCGACCACTCAAGAAATCTTGCTTCTGCTCAGCTTTTACTTCGTTCTGTCTTTGGAAAGACAAGAATGAGAAACAGTTTCAAGTGCAAGTATTAGTAAAATCTCATATGATATCGATTTGCTGGTTTTTATGCACAATGTATAGAAGTGCCAGCAGATTCTGGGACTGTGTCCATTAATACATACTTAGGGTATGCAGGATTTTGTCTTAATATGCTCAGTCTTTATTTATGTAAAGCATAATTCTGAATCCATTTGAGTGATGTACATTTAGCATAAGCAGAGTTGTAGGCTGGAATTATTAAAATGCATGGAGCCGACATTCTGGGCTTCGGCTGAAATATGCTTTTAATTGAAGCAGAATTATGGCCATATATTACCCACGTGAGTCTGCTCGGAGCACAGCATCGGCTTGTACACTAGCTCTTAGCTCTGCGAGAACTGTACAGTAGCCCATGTGTTGTGGTTACGCACTTAAATATTCTGTGGTATGTATGTATGTATGTATGAATTGTTTGATATAGTGTTATCTAAGCATATGTTATCTTGTGGAAGATGCATCTTGTAGCCAAGTAGCTTTGAAAAGAATTTGTCAGTGATAATTATATTTACCAATGATTGAAGGTCATTCATAAAAACGTGCATTGTTTAATAGAAGCTCTATTTCTATTTGAGCCTTTGGAATAAAAAATAGCAGGAATAAAGGGAACATTTCACTGATAGTACTTTTTGTTTACTTTTATAATTTTATTAAATTATAATTCACACTTTCCATAATAAGTCTAGGGATAAATAGTTTATAGATACTGCCATTTCTCTGTAGATTATAGCTCAGTGTTCAAAAATAGAAGCCTAAAATGATCAACATCTATGAGTATGCTAATGAAATCTTGATTTTCTAATTTCAACCTGCAAAAGGAGGTCTTTGGGGCATGATAGTGTGATAACATATGGTATCTGTTTTAATAAGTAATGTTCAGACAAGAAACAGTACCTGATACTAATGCAGTCCGAAGTCCTGGGTCAGGTTTTCTATTCTGTTGTATGCCCTTATATCCAGTGCCAACAAAGACGAACTAGACAGAGGTGATGGAAGGTTACTCCTCATGCCAATATATTGCCTCCCTTTCAGCTAGATCAGGAGCCTTCATGATATTTATGTCTTTTAATGGACAATTACATAAAGTTTTTCTTATATAAACATATAATCTGTTCCTAGTCATTTCAGTTTATGCTGCTTTTCCAAAAGTAGATGCTACTGAATAGTGTGTTTCAGGCCTGTCTTATGGAAGCCGAGTTGCTCATATTCTCATTCTACACTGACAAACCTCGCACCAGGTGGCCTTTCTGTAGAAATAACCACATTTTCCTCATCAGTAAATAGTGTGTTCTGCCACATTAGGATCTTTTTTCCAAAGGGATGAGTTTGTGTGTCGCTCTGCCCCTCTTCCAAGTTCATCTGTTTTATAGTGTTAGATATAGGAATCGTGTTTGCTTTATTAAGCTCCTTTGTTCTGCAAGGCAAGCATTTCTCTGTCCAGGTCCATTCCTACAGGTTGGTTTCAGACCTGCGACCTGTAATCCAATAGAGCAGCGCCCTGTTTACAAAGTCCAGATTTCCTCTGCTGTCAGTTAGGGCGATCAGCACAAAGACCAAGAGCTCTTGGAACTAAATAAACAATGAGGAAAACATTCGGGGTTGCCAGTAACCCTTCACAGGTAATTTAGCAGGCTTTGACTACAAGGCATCCGTTGTTGAAGACGTCTGCAGAGTATGAAATCTGACATTCTGTCTTGCCATGTTCTGCACAGCGCTCTGCCTAGTCTCCCTCCGAGGCCTGCGTGGTACTTCAGAGCTCTGTGCTTTCCATAGAGCCTAAGCGGTCCTATTAGGACAGACAGCCACACCTGCATACTGTCACATGTGCATGTCCTGTGGGTTTCGATATGGAGCATCAGATTATTTAAAACTGGTGGATTCACTACATTGGGAGTTCTCTCCAGGTCTGTGGAGAAAACATCTCCACTGACGAGTTCAAGCCCTTGAAACGTTCCCAGTAGGCTCAAGAGCTCGAGGCGCAGTGCAGGCTGGACAAACCGAAAACAAAAGGGTTCTGTCCCGTGGCACAGGATTTTAACCATTTAGACAGTTAGTGTTTTTGTTGAGAGCCCTGTGTTTATGTGTTTTTAATTTGACTTGTTTGCCTTCTTATGCATCTGATGGCTTTGCCAATGGCCTGGCTAACGCTGCAGTAGCTGTTTATATGACTGTGTATATGTTTCAAAGCAGACAAGAAACATCTGCAAGTGAAAGTCAAGCAACGTGAATGGGTTTAGATCGGGTTCAGTGACTCCTTCCTCTTGTCTCAGCAGTCAAGTGTCGGGACAGAGTTTAGAACCAGGCAGCCAGCAGAAGGGGTGTGCCTTCCTACAGACCCCAGCTGCCCCCACACACCGTGGTCAGATGTCGGAGCATCTTCACAAGGAAGTGACCTGCAGGCGGGCTGGAGGCTGCCTCCCGTGGGTGTTTCTTTCTCAGGTGTTTCGAGCAACTTTCAGTAGGGGAGCTCAAAGACATTTTCTCATAAGACATAGCTTGCTTTAAACCCTGTCCTGAATTTAAGGCCGGGTGTGGTGGCGCACGCTTGTAATCCCAGTACTTTGGGAGGCGGAGACCGGAGGATCCGGGTTCGCGGCCAGCCTCAGATCTCTCTCTCTCTCTGTCTGTCTCTCTCTCTCTCTTTCTCTCTCTCCTTAGTGAGGCCCTCCGCAACTTCGAGAGACCCTGTTTCAAAATAAAAAAGTATAAAAAATAGGGCCGGGGGCGTAGCGCGGAGGTAAAACGCCCCTGCGTTCAATCCCCGGTACCGCAAAAAAAAAAAAAAACTCTGTCCTGAATTTGTGTCTAAAGAGATAGTAATAAAGAATAGGGGAAGAAAAAGATTAATCTTAGAAGTATACAGTAGAGCAGAGAAGGTATCTGGCGTAGATATCTGGTTGTCTCCAGGGTCATGGTCTATCCCATAGATTTTTTTTCTTTTTTTCCGGTACTGGGGATTGAACCCAGGGGCGTTCTACCTCCGCGCTACATCCCCGGCCCTATTTTTTATACTTTATTTTGAAACCGGGTCTCACGAAGTTGCGGAGGGCCTCACTAAGTCTCTGAGGCTGGCCACGAACCCGGATCCTCCGGTCTCCGCCTCCCAGGTACTGGGATTACAAGTGTGCGCCACCATGCCCGGCTCTCCCATAGATTTTTGAGGACAGTAAGGAGTAGGGCTGTTTATCAGCCACCTATGTGCTACAACATAATGAGTCCCTGTGTCCCCCCTTATCCTAGCAGGTACATTGCCCCAGCGGATGCCTGGAACCGCAGATGGTACCAAACCCTGTAATTTAACTGTCTCCATCTCAACTATGTTCTTTCCACATACTGTTGTCTTTTGCAGCTTGAAGCAAAACTAGTACAAATGTCTTTTTCCTTCTTACAACTTCACAGATGGAAATTCATTCTTACTGTGGATCCTAGCAACCTCAGCATATGATTTTTTTTTCTTTCCGTAAGTCAAGAACTTTCACCCTTTCACTTAGAGAAAACACTTTCTGGCTTCTTTTTGTCATGTCCCAAATGCCAGCATCACCGCCCTTGTGCATTGGGGCCACCGTAGAGTAAGATGAGGATCACTTGAGTACTAGCACTCACTGCAGTAATGGCACAGAGATCTGATCCCTGGGTCGGCTCCTGAGGACTAGTGGCCAGGTAGGGGATACAGCATGGACTCACTGGACAAAGAGAGGATCTTGGGATGGTGCACAGAAATACTCAGAAAGGTGCCCAATTTAAAACTTAGGAATTGTTTACTTCTGGAATTTTCCATTTAGTTTATTTGACCTCCATTGACCGTGGATAACTGAAATCATGGAGAGCAAAGTCATGGGTGAGGGGAAACTACTGTACTCTCTTAAGTCCCCGCAATAAAAATCTGTCACCATTGTTGTAAAGTCTGCCCCAGTCTGACTGCAAATAAAGTATTACTTTAATCATTTGATGTAGTTACTGGAATTTTGAATTTGATTTTATTAATTTTCTCTTTCTATTCTTTCCCCATTTTTATTGGGTTTTGTTTTTTTGTACTTTTCATGTAAACTTTCAAGTTCTTGTTTATTATGAATGTTAACATTTTACTGTGGTCTAACTTTTGATATATATCCAAGATTTATCTATTTTTATTGACTGTGCTTATGCACCTTTTCTCTTCCAATGTCTTTTTAATTTTTATCAAATCAGCTTATATAATGTGAAGTCCTCGGAGGGGAGGTGGGCCGCCAGAGCCTTCTCAGATGCGGCGATGCTGAATTGAGTGGGAAGTGGTTTAAACAAGGGCGTGCTCCATAGAATAATGTGACGAAAGACTTGGGTACCTCGCTCAGTGCGAGTGCGTGACCGCTGCGATCCCGCAGCACTGGAGCTCAGGAGGAAAGGATTGTTTTAGAAAGGCCTTGGATTCGGGTCAAGTGATCTGGGCTTCAGCCAGTGAGCACTAAGGAGCCATTCAGTGTTCGGAGAATTAGAGGAATAGCATAATTAGATATATATTTTGGAAAGATAATGCTTCTGCGATTAAGAAAGATTGAGGAAGATGAAGATTCGGGCAAGCTGACTTTAGTTAAGAAGTAATGGGGATTGAAATGGAGTCGACCTGTGCGCGTGCGTAGAGGCCGACTGTCAGAGCAGAACTGTCAGCATGGAGTGTGAGAAGGGGCTGAAGATGACTCCCCGTTTATTGTGTAATGGCTGACGGGACAATGAGACTGTGTAATGAAGGACATATAGGAATTTTAGATAAGGGGCGTGATGGATGGGATACAATTTTGGTTTAAAACATGAAGAATTTGTAATATTGATAGACCATCCAACTGAAGATATCTACCAGCCACCCGAAAACTAAAAATTGAATGTGAAAGAAAAGCAGGTGAGGATGAAGATAGAAAGTTATGAGCTGAGGACATAGAGGAGGTAGTTGAAGTTGTAAAAGGAGAATAAATGAACTCCAAGAGTATGTATACAATTTAAGGGCTCCAAGATCAAAACCATTTGATGATGAGACCACTTAGTGGGCAGAGGAACAGTCAAGGAGGAGAGGTGGGGCCTGTGGTGCAAAGGAGACCCACGTGGCTGCTGGACAGCTTGAAGGAAGGGCGGAGGACATGCTAAGCCCATGCTGAGGGAACGCTCCAGCGCTGCCTTTGAATCTCCCGAGGGCTCTTCCCTCCGACACGACACGAGCCTGGAGAAGGTGAAGCCAGGGCGTGGGGCTGTTACGGAGATGCACACACTGCAGCGAGCCCACTCAGTAGCACTGCACGTGTGGCCCTTAGGAAACTGTCTGCTCTGCATAATAGAAGCACTTAAAAATGTGTTTATCACGATTTTCTTTTTAGTAGTATGAAAGGTCAAGCAAATATAGAAGACAAAAACAGCACCCCCACATACACATGGGGGAGAGGGGTCCCTGAAAGAAAGTAATCCTGTTTGTCACAATTTAAAATTAATCTATAAACTGGATATGTAGAATAATATATAAAATAATTATATTTACTATATAAAGAATTCATCTATTCAAGATGATATGAGAACCATAAAAAACCAGCCTATAAATGGAAAAAGGATGTGATTGAAAGATTCATGAAGAAAAACTGAAAGATATCATGGAATAATTAATGATCAGCCTTATGAGTAGAGAGATGTAAAATAAAACAATTTATGTCTTATTATGAAACAAAATATTAAAAATACCACTTTATATTTCTGTGTTGGTTTGTGCCAAGTTTTCTAAAAAATTTGGATTTTTTGGGGGGGTACCCTACAAAAGGGACTGGTCTAACTTAAAGATTAATCCAATGACTTTTACCATATTACTTAAAGAGGATTAATTTAGGTATTAGTTAATCCTACAGCATCTAGTATATGCCAGCTATCTCATAGAATCACAAAGAAAAAGTACTGTGGATGTATTTCATTAAAATGACAACTTTTAATAAAGGGTTTTGTCCCTTTATAAAATCTACTTCCACTAATGAAAAAAAAAACATCCATTTATTCCAAACGAAAGAAGAGTGTTTTTAACACTGAAATTATTTGCCAATGCCAGATAAGTAAATTCTTTATGAAATAATTACATAATAACCAAATCAGAAATGGAAGATGAATTGTCCCTGTCTCAGCGACAGGGACATTCTTCCTTTTCTTTAAAGAATCACCGGACACAATGTCAAGGGCTGAATTTCCGATTCTTGTATTTTCTTCCTTCTCTGTAAGGTTGATATTTTCCAACCTGTAAGGCTAATTTGCAAACACACTGACATTCTGTTTTTTACATAAGAATATATTATTGCTCACAAATATTTTGAGACATTTGTTTGCTAAAATTATGTATTGTGCAAAGAAGCCGAGCATCCAGCAGAAGATGGGCCCCAGTGCCGCCCCTCAGCTCGCTGTCTGCTACCAGGAGAGAGTGGCGACTCAGGACTGTGCTGCTCTGTGCCATCTGTGCTGGGCATTTGTAATGTCAAGGTGTCACGTGGAAAGTGATGTCAGTATCTGTCACTGTTGCTCTTGGGATGTCAAGATTTGAGTATACGGGGAGGGAAGAGGGAAGGAGGCCTCCCCAGAGCCTAGTAATGTCTGAGGGCTCAAAGCAGTGGTTCTAACACGTGGTTGGAGTATTGTTACTGGCCGGGCCCCCTTTCTCCATTCGTAATAGCAGCGGGCGGTTGAGTCACTGTCTCAACACGCACACCGGAGTCACCGCACACACATGCAGGCACATACACTGACACGCTCTGTAGGGGAGGCTGTGGGAGGCACAGCGGAGCCTCATGCCGTGTACATACTTGGAGCCCTGGGCAGCCTGGAACCACGTCCCTGGAAAGCTAGCCTGTGCAAACATCCCCGAGCTCGGTCCCACCAGCTCTGGACTCCATGGGGATCGAGGCAGTGTGGGTGAGCCTTCACCTCTATGAAGCTCTGTGTCTGGGTCAGGCCAAGCTGAATGCCTCTGTGGAAGGCCGGAGGAGCAGAGTGAGGTGCATAGAGAGGCCAGCAGTGCGTCCAAGGAGCAGGCAGCCGTGAGGGTGCGGAGAGTCCAGGACAACTTCCTGAAGAGGGGCTCCCCGTGCACTGGAGGGGGCACAGGGAGACAGGCCAGGCGCCCTGCACTCGGGCCGCAGTCTCAGGAGACGTGTGAGCAAGGTGGTTTCCTTTCACATGTGGGTCATTTTCCAGTTCCAACTTGACTTTGCCTTAAGCTACAAAAACTATAAATGTAGCTATAAATGTATTCTAAGATATATGCCACATAAAATCGAAACTTATCCAATGCTGGTATGAGACTTTTAGGATTTAGTGGCTTTGTAACTGAACTCTAAAATAGCACATTCTCTACTCCTTCTGCTGGCTTAAAATGGGAGTCAGCCTACAGCAAAATGGTTTTGAGTCTTTGTGAAGAGCTCCTGTGCAGTGTGGTCCAGGGAAGGATGTGGTTGTCACAGAACCGCGTCATCGAGGGCACCTCTAGTAGGAACGTGAGAAGCCAGTACCTTCAGTGGGGAGTCGCTGGCATTCGGTAAGACCTTGTGCAACTGTCCCATATCTTCTGCTTTGAAGGTGTGGACACTGCCTGCCTTTATGCACAGTGTTAAATGTTTCTGCAAAGCGTCCTATGAATGGCAGTTGAACCTCAAAAGCCATTATTAAAATACCCGCACTTGCGGAAGGCCAGACAGTCCCTTCTCAGAGCACCACTGCTAAATCTTTGCTGTGTGGGAAATTAATTTATCTCCTTCAAAATAATGAGGAAAACCCAGTAGTTAGCACAGGGGATTTCAGAACAGCTCTCGAGTTCATCTCATTGCCGTCGTCTGGGGAAGCGTTGGTCTGGACAAAGCGCATGCAGCCCCACCGTCATGGAGGGTTCAGGCTGTATTACCCGGGTCCTCGCTGTGGGAACCACTAGGCGGTTCCCACGAACGCCCAGTGGCCAGTGACAAGGGTGGGCCTCGTGAGTGGAGACATTCTGAGCACCACCCCTGTTTCCCCTCCTCGTCACACAGCAGGGAGATAGAAATATTGTCGCATCTAACAAGCAGACATTGAAGTTTCGCTCTAAAATGGCAAATTAAATCTGTCTCTGGTGGTTCCAAATTATGTAAAATAAAAAGAAACTTTTAACTCTGATAGGTCTTGTCATTTCTGTTCAGTAGCATTTTCTTAATTGATGAATTAGAACTTTTTTCTTCCAAAGAAACTCATCAACCCTGCTCATTGTTATTCCTGGAAAGCTTACTTCCCAGGTGTGAAGTTGTCTAAATTTTTTTCTTACCTTTATCATCATTTAGTTTTCCTAATAATGCTGCTGCTATAATAGCTTTTCATGAACCGTGAACGTGATGTTTTTCAGAAACCAAGCCAACCGGTTATGCCAGAGGGTCACAGGGAGCGAGGCCTGGCAGGAACACTTTCCTGCTCAGGGACTGAGTTGATCTTACCACCTCTGTGATGGACAGCTTCCGCTGCTGTGTGAAATATCTAGATAATCCACTTAAAGGAGGAAACATTGATTTTGGCTCTGGGTTTCAGAGGTTTCAGTCCACGGTCGCTCGGCCCTGTGGCTTTGGGGCCTGTGCTGGGGCAGAACAGTATGGCAGGAGTGCAGGGTGGTATAGCGTGAGGGAGGCCAGGGTCCCACAAGTCCCTTCAAGGGCACACCCCGTGACCTCACTTCCTTCCTCCAGGCCCCACCTCCTAAAGGTTCAGCCCCCTCCCAGCTGGCAGGCAAGCCCTTATCAAGTGAGCCTGTGGGGGACATGGAAGGCCCAAGTCACTAACAGCCTCCTTCCCCTCAACGGTGCCCCAGCCCGCTGTGGTATCGGTGGTCACCTCTGCAACTGGAGCAGTCCCAGCTTCTCCACTCCCCGCATCCGGGCATTCAGGGCTCGGACTGGCTTTCCCTTTCCTGCCCTGGCCCTTAACCTGGGAGTGTGCACAAGTTAAGACAGGTGGAGTCAGATTCATCGTAAGCTGATTCAGCAATCTTTCAGCACACAGTGTTTGTTGCTAAGGGATTGTAGCTTACTTCACGATTTCCCAGTTGAAATAGGAAGTGCTGGAATCTCATGGTAAAATTACAATAGCAAACGTGAGCTCCTGTGAGCTTTGCCTGTTGACTGCTCAGTTCCTGAGGACCTAGAGCATAAACAGTGCTCAGTACTATCGCTTCTCACCATAGTACTTTCAGTTATTTAATCCGCCATTCAGGTTTGGTTGGTCATGAAGAGTATGACTTTCATACAGAAGAAATGTTTGCCATACCCAAAGCTAAACTAAATTAAATTATTTTACTCTGCAGACATGGCAATTAGTAGGGGAGGAACAGGAGTTCTGGGCTTGAATTTGGACAAGAGTCATAGGCAGTAGGATATTCCATGAGGACCGATGGTGAACTCACCGTTTCTTCCTCTGCAAGCCAGCGACAGAGAAGGCTCGCTGGGCATGAGGCCAAAAGATAAGAAGTAGGAGTCGGAGTTTCCCAGCTGTGACATGGCTGTGCACCTCAACTGTGCCACTCTACCTGTAGCTACCCGGGAGCAGGTAAAGATGAATGAAAAAGAAGTGGCACACCTGCCTCATTTGCTTTTCTTTCATAGATGTTTTTAAAAAGTACATAAGCCTATTTTAACATTTGTCTGGTGCTTGGCAGTTCATAAACAACTTTTTATTTGTGGTACTGGGGATTGAACCCAGGGCATTCTACCTCTGAGCTACACCCCCAGCCCTATATTTTGTTCTTTATTTTGAAACAGGGTCTCACTAAATTGCGGAGGGCCTCACTAAGTAGCTGAGGCTGGCCGCGAACCCAGATCCTCCAGTCTCAGCCTCCCAAGTACTGGGATTAGAAGCGTGCACCACCATGCCCAGCTCATAAACAACTTTTATCCTGTTATTTGATAACAGCCTTCTGAGGTGAGTTATATGTTCTTACTTTATAGAAAGTGAGATTGTCTTTAGAAAGGTTGAGCACGTTTCCATGACCAGAGAATAACAGAAGTAGATCTGGAAGCTGTGTTTTCTCCCCTCCTCCACCTTAGTATCGCCGCCACCAACCACACTCAGTAAGCCCTGCTGCCTGAGTGTGGCCCTGAGACCACTGCTCCGAGTTTCAGTGCTCCTGCAAGGTGGGACCCGGGAGAGAGAGAAGGTGTCACACCCCCCTGAGAGCTCCCGGGAGCATCCCAATCATCCCACCAAAAACTGTCCTAAAATTTAATAAGACCATTAAACTGAATGTTCAACTTTCATTTATAATCCATGAAATATTGTGTTTATGTCCAATGCTTAATTCATTATCAAAATCATGCGTCCGCCGGGTGTGGTGGCGCACGCTTGTAATCCCATTACTTTGGGAGGTGGAGACCGGAGGATCCGGGTTCATGGCCAGCCTCAGCTCTCTCTCTCTCTCTCCGTCTCTCTCTCTCTCTCTCTCTCTACTTAGTGAGGCCCTCCGCCTCTCTCTCTCTCTCTCTCTCTCTCTCTCTTTCTCTCTCTCTCTCTCTCTCTTTCTACTTAGTGAGGCCCTCCACAACTTCGTGAGACCCAGTTTCAAAATAAAGTATAAAAAAAATAGGGCCGGGGGTGTAGCGCGGAGGTAGAACGCCCCTGGGTTCAATCCCCGGTACTGCAAAAAAAAAAAAAAAAAATCATGCGTCCTTTCATGTTTTGAGTTCACTTAAGTTCATCATGTAAGTGCATTTATGTCCTTTCTATAGGCCTTAAAACATAATTTTAGTTCCCATTTGTAGAAGCTTTGTATTCCCATTCAGTATCCACCAAATGAATATGGAAAACCAACTCTGAGCCCCAAGTGCTCTACCTTCAAGAATTAAGTGGCAATCAAGAAAATTCTATCCTGTTTCTATGACTTAGTCAATATTACCTTTGAACAGAAATCAATTACAAAATGCAGATTTGTTGAAGCAGATATGATCCACTGTCGTGGACACTTTGTAGGGACCAGGCACAGTGAAGAGGAGGTCCTGTGTTTGTGCAAACAAAACATCTTGTAACTGAACCAGATTTTTCCAGACCACTAAAGATTGCTGCATCTAATTCTGAACGTGAGTGGAGTTGAAGTGTTTACCTTTTGAAGGTCTATTCATTTATCTCATCTCCTTAGTACAACTTGGAAAAATCCATTACAATATTTTTAGAATGTTATATTGTTCCATCAGCCATATAAATTGCCTTTTCTAATATATGCAGTGATACATTAGTGGCCCCAAAGACTGAATATATTGTCAATATTTTAGCACAATTCTGATTAGATCCTACATTAATAAAATAATATTCCGTCTATGGTACATTTTGTTGCCATGATTTTTTTGCCTCTTTCGTGGAATCATCCTATTAAAGAGCTTAACATTTCAACGTGTTCACTCTCTGATAATTTTCATTTCCTTGAAATACTTTGTAAACACTAATATGTTCCTGTCTAGGAAGAAAAATAAAACTCACAAAACTGTTGGATAAATATTGTTCATCTTTTACTACACTTGATCTTAGCCAAAGGGCCAAGAAGTGATTGTTGCTCGTCTTTTAATACAGAGAGTTAGTTTGCTTAGGAAATTAAGTAGGAAGAAAATTATTCTTATATGCTTATATAAATCAACTTCTCATAGACTAATATTTTTGAGCTTATGTATATGTATAAATTTCTTTAAAATGGCAATATTTTATAAATCATTAATTCAGCCATTTTCTCTTCTTTTTCCTTTTCCTTGTTTTTTGTACTTTTTTATTGTACACATCAATTATAGAGAATGGTGGGTTTCATTGTGGTTCATTATATCGGTTCGTGCATATAACATAATTTGATCACTTTCACTCCCCAGTACTTCCCCTTACCCTATCCTCCTCTGTTCCCGTTTCATTTCTTTCACCCTATGCGTCTCCCTTCTACCTTCATGATGTCCTTTTCCCCTCTGTATTCCACATATGAGAAAAAACATATGATCCTTCTCTTTTTGAGTCTAGCTCACTTCGCCTACCATGATGCTCTCTAGTCCCATCCATTTTCCTCAAGTGACGTAATCTGGTCTTCTTTATGACTGAATAAAACTCCCTTATATGTATAAAACACATTTTTTATCCATTCCTCTGATAATGGACATATAAGCTGATTCCATAACCTGGCTATTGTGATGTAAATTGTGCTGCAATAAACATGGGTATACAGGTATCTCTAAAATATGCTGACTTTAATTCTTTTGGATAACTGTCAAGGAGTGAGCCAGGCATGGTGGTGCACGCCTGTAATCCCAGTACTTGGGAGGCTGAGACAGGAGGATTGCAGATTTGAGACAAGCCTCAGCAACTTAGCAAGACTCAGCAACTTAGTGAGACCCTGTTTCAAAATAAAAATAAAAAGGGTTGCGGGAGTAGATCGGAAGTAGACTGCCCCTGGGTTCAATCTTTAGTACTACCAAAAGAAAATTCAAAAAGTGATAAAGTTGGATCATGTGTAGCTCTATTTTTAATTTTTTACAGACACTTCATACTGATTTCTATAGTGGCTGTATTAATTTACATTCCCAATACTGTATGAAAGTTCTTTTCTCCCCACATCCTTGCCAGCATTTATTGTTGTTTGTATTCTTATCATTTTCATTCTGACTGGACTGAGATGGTACATGAGTGTACCATCTCCCTGTTGTACGCATTTCCCTGTTGGCTAAAGAAGTTGAACTTTTTTTTATACCATTTTGACCATTTATACCTTTTTTTTTTTTTGTGTGTGTGTGTGTGTGTGTGTTACTGGGGATTGAACCCAGGGGCATTCTACCTCTGAGCTACACTCCCAGCCCTATTTTATTTTTTATTTTGAAACAGTGTCTCACAAAGTTGCAGAGGGCCTCACAAAGTTGCTGAGCCTTGCCATGAACCTGTGATCCTCCTGTCTGAGCCTCTCAAGTACTGGGATTACAGTCGTGCGCCACCACACCCGGTTCCCATTTATACTTCTTTTGAGAGTGTCCATTCAGTTCACCTGCCCACTTATTGAATAGGCCAGATGTTTTAGTATTCGATTTTTGTGTTGTTAGTGTATTCTAGATATTAATCCTCTGTCAGAAGAGCCACTGGCAAAGATTTCTCTCCCATTCTGTAAGTTGTCTTTTCATTGTTAGTTGTTTTCCTTGTGAAGATTTTTTTTAATTTGAAGCAATCACATTTGATGATTCTTGCTGTTATTGCCTGAGCTATTGGAATCCTTTTCAGAAAGTCTTTTCCAGTGTCTATCTGTTGAAGTATTTTCCCTTCAATACTTAGAAGACCATAAAAGTTCCACCAGAAAATTTTTAGAGCTGATAAACAAATTCAGCAAAGTAATAGGATACAAAATCAACTTGTAAAAATCAGTAGCTTTTCAATATGCCACTAATGAATCTGCTGAGAAAGAAATCAGGAAAACATTTCTGATCAAAATAGTTTAAAAAGAAATAAAATACCTAGGATTAAATCTAACTAAGGAGGTGAAGATCCCTACAAGGAAATTTACAAAATGCTCAAAAATGAAAAGACACTGGAAGATAGAAAAACCACCCATGTTCGTGGATAGGCAGAATTAGCATGTTTAAATGGCCATATTACCAAAAGTCATATACATATTCTATGCAATGCACACCAAAAATATGAATGATACTCTTCACAGAACTAGAAAGAAACAATCCTAAAATTCATGTGGAAGAACAGAAGACCCAGAACAGCTATAGCAATCCTGATCAAAAAGAACCATGCTGGAGGCATCATAATACCTGACCTCAAACTATACTATAGAACCATAGTAACAAAAATAACTTGGTACTGGCATAAAAACAGACCATGGTGGATCAAGGGAATAGAATGGAAGACACAGAGACAGACCCACACAGCTACAGTCATCTGATTCTTGACAAAGGTGCCAAAAGCCTCTTTAATGAATAGTGCTGGGGAAACTGGATATTCATATGTAGGAGAATGAAACTAGATCCCTGTCTCTCGCCCTATACAAAAGTCAACTCAAAGTGAATCGAAGATCTAGCTATGAGACCAAAAACTTTACAACTATTAGAAGAAAACATAGGGTAAACACTTCAACCTATAGGCAAACCCAATCTTGCTTGTTTGTTTGTTTGTTTTTCTTAATGATACTATTGATATACAGAAAATTTGGAATCTACTATTTGTTGATTGATAGCAGTAAAAAGAACAAACCTTAGATCTTTGGGTTCTGATTATCACAATCACTTAAGTCAGTGTTATCTCTAGGGAGAGCATGCAAAATTAGGGAGGAAAGTCTTTAGTCTCCCAATATACTACCTTAAAACATGGAGAATTAAGAAACAGAAAGAGTATGGCTGTGTATCTGTCCACTCGCAGGCATTTGAGGGTGACTTGGGCAGGAGGGCACTCCTCACAGCCTTAAGCCGCCTGCCTCGGCCAGGACAGGAGCCCACGCCTAACCCAGTGCTGGCTTCTGCTTTGGACCTGAGGAGCCGGGAAACTGGGTGCTCGATGGTGAAACAGGATGGAAGCAGATCGGGCCCTGTAGCCTTTCTAACCCTAAACCAGGCTTCCTCTAGCCAGAGGTTCCAGATTTTTATACCAACTTCAGAGTTCTGATCCCCCCTTGCCACGGGATTGTGGGCTGATACACTTACCTGCGTGAACCTCAGCTTGCTTCTTTGTAAAATGAAAGTAATTTCTCCTTGACTGGCTCACGGAACAGTTGCGGGGATGGAAGGTGAACACAGATTGGGGCGGTGTCATCCTGAGTGGACACAGGGCAGTGCTGCCATCGCAGTGCCATCGCCTGTCCCACTCATGGCCACTCCCTGTGGCCCTAGGCGTCACAGTACACAGGAGCGTCACATAAGACAGACTTCAGCTATGTCACTCTCGAATTCTACAACTTAAATCATGTGAAATAGGAATAAACATGAGCTCTCAGTCAAAATGTGTAACCTACTTCAGGATGGTGCATGAAGCACCAGGAATCTTCAACTGAAAACTCGGTCACATCATGCTAGTTTGTTACCAAAGGGAGCATTATGACACGTCACATCAGTATAACACCACTGTTAAATTAAGAATTGTCACCAAAACAAGATGTAAATGCTCCAAAGAAGTTACTTAGCTAATATTGTTTATTCGGAAGCACAAGTTTACAAATTATTTGTTCATAAATTATTAACGTAATATATGAAAACCTCAGAGAGTAACGCCAGTTCATTCCCTGAGTAGGAGCCCGTCCCCGAGCGCCATCTGTTTTATCATTTCTGTTCTCCACCACAGCTTCACCTCAAGCTGCTGTCTAGCAACTGCAGTGTGGTGTGGAAACATCTCCAGGTTTTCACTCAAAATAAAAAACATACAGTCATAATTTGTGACCGTAGATGTGGAAAGCTGATACTAAATTAGTTCTTTTTTTTTTTTGCGGTACTGGAGATTGAACCCAGGGGCATTCTACCCCCAAGCCCTGGTTTTTTATTCTTTATTTTGAAACAGGGTCTCACTAAGTTGCAGAGCGCCTCACAAAGTAGCTGAGGCTGGCTGCGAATCCTGATCCTCCAGTCTCAGCCTCCCAAGTACTGGGATTACAAGCGTGCACCACCACGCCGGACTCTCCTTAGTTCTTAAAACTATGGATTAAATATACACTCAAGATATTTTTAGTTAAGTATGTCAGTAAACAACATACCTTGTTCTGTATGTTGTAAATAAAAGTCCTGTATATTCTTCTACTTTTTCTCTTAGTTCATGTATTCCCATGGGAAAAGAAGGGGGGGCGTGAGATTTTAAAATGTTCTGTGTTTATTTTTCTTATACAACTCTTTAGTAGGCTAATATGTATGAGTATCATATTGTAATATGTGATATTATGCCTAGCATTGTTTTTAAAATATTAAGACGACCTCTCATGTAAAGATGTTTTTGAGCTTTAAAAAATGTTTTCTATTTTAGGTGGCAACCTTAATATCAAGTATTTTGACTAAATATTACATACCCATTTCAATAACAAATTAAGTACTCTATCAGCAGTTCATACCCCTAGATCACATTTAACATCGTAAAGTTCACATGCTTAGAAAGCATGTGGTCCTAGCAACACAGGTCAATTTCTTGAAGCTTTTAATCTACACAAAGATAAGTCCAAAGGTGTTACAATCGCACTGATTTGGTAGCTGCTTGGATAGGTGGTAATATCATCACTGTCTGTCAACTTTATTACTGTAGTATGAAGAGAGTGGTGGAACTATTATTACCAGTCTCACTGTAGTACCAAACCCAGCGAGCATGCGCGTGAGACCATGAGCTCAAGTGTAGGTCCACGTCCATCTCCCCGGCGAGAACGTGTTGGAAGGAAAGCCATGTTGGCAGGAACATCACACGGCCCTTCTCTGTTAATCATGCCCTGTTTAAGCAATATGCGAATGTCTCCACTCAGTGACAGAAACAAAACTCCTAAAGAGAAGAGTGTGACGGGAACTCGGAGGGGATAGTGCAGCTGCCTGTCTTGAGTCCCTGTGGCCTAATTAAAAGGTGGAAAAACACAGCCGAGGAAATTAAATTTTAAAGCAAAACTAGAAAGAAATTATGTGAGAAAAAATTGAAACACTAAAGGATGAATTTTTAAAGTATATTCAAGACCTGTACAATAAAAACTACAAAATGCCACTCACAGGAATTAAAGACAATCTAAAGTGTGATTCCACATTCACAGCTGAGCGGGCTCAAGTTGGTGAATGTCATTTCTCCCCAAATTGATCTAGATTCAACACAGTTCCAATCAAATCCTGGGAGGGTTTTGGTAGAAATGGATAGACTGTTTCTAAAATTTGTATGGGAGTGCAGAGAGCCAAACAATTTTGAAAAAGAAATCTATCTTGGAAGACTTACATACCTGATTCCAAGAGCTACTGTCAAGCTGTAGTAATCCAGACAGGAAGAGGCTGGAACACAGTAGCAGCTATGAATTTAACTATCAAACGGATATCTTCCTATAAGTTCTCCTGAAAATTAGACATCTATTATTCAGCAGCTGGGATGTATCCCGAACTGCCTAAGATTTTTAAAAGTCATCCCTTACCAAACTCAAAGCATTATTTTTAGAAGAAGTCTTGGCGTGTTCTACGACACAGGGCTGATGCACTTTTGAAAGTTGTTGGGGCGTCGGGGGAAGACAGCCAACCCCGTGAAGCAGAGGCCCTGGAGCCACACAGTGGCAGCTGCACAGGAGAGGCACTCCCCGTGCACAGTCCCACGCATTCCTTCTGCAATTCCCAAGCCCATCGCCAAGTGCTGCGCTTGGTGATTTACGCCCCTCCACCAAGTTCAACGAGACTGGTTTTGGTTAAATTGGGCAGTTGCCCAGCGGATCTAAAATACTACAACAAAATTATAGTCACTAAAGTAAGTTTTATCTTAATTTTATCTTTTTTCCCTTAAATTCCTTGATTTGATTCACTTTGACTCTTTTCTGATTATATTCCATTTCCGTATGCTTAACATTCGAAATTGTGTGTAGAACAACAGAGACCACTTTTCAAAAGCAAAAGTATTGACAGGGTTTCCTGAGGATTCCAACCGAAGTCTTTCCCACTCCTCAGATGATCGATACACGATGTAAAATGTTAAGGGCTGAGCTCCTTCTGAACTTCTTTTTGTAGTAGTGGCTTGTGGGAAACTTTGCCATGAGCATACATGCCACACTAGCTGCTCTTATAGAAACCGAAAGAAACGCCCCCCCCCAACTCTTGACTCTGGCATCTGGTCCTCCGAGGGGCTCAGATGCGTCTGGAAGGGAACTGTGCACCATACAGCTCGGCGAGATGCGGGGCCGCTCTGCACACGAACCGCAATCTGTTCTTCTGTGCATTTCCCTGAAGAATGTCAGCGGAGCTCGTGGGGAAAGGGAGTGCTGATATGTCCTCCCGTGTCTTTGCGACACAGATGGCCCAGATATGTCTGTGGCTCAGTGAAGGTGAGAGGGCTGCTGGGCTGCCATTCAGCAACGAAGGGCGGCATCCGAGAAGTTCAGGGGAAAGAGCTGGCGCCGAACCAAGGGCACTAGCGTGTGACACCGGCGTCTGATGTTCTAGCTCAGCTTACTCGCACATCGAATTTTCTAGTTTACGTAATTAGCTGCTTGTAACATATCAAGCAAGTCGTGAGGAAGTTGTAATTTGCGAAGCTAGGAGGCTGAGACCACAGAGATGGACGCCTGGAGACCAGACTCTGAGGGAACTGAAGGGATGCCTCTGCAGCCGTGCTGTTGCTCTCTTTATACACACACTGAGGCTTGAGTTATGTTAACAGAATGGAGAGCCTTAGACGATTAGCTGGTTCTATTTTAAGCTAGTTTACCTTCTGTAATATCTTTGATTTCTAGAACTATATATTTTAAATGCTTTGGCAGCAATGAAATTTAGAGAATTATAAATCTAATTGCAATTAGACAATTTTGTTTTTAAAATCACTTTTTTAGTAACGAGCAGGTGAGTCATGAGTGGTAATTTTTCTCTTTAAAATGTACTAGCATTATAGCGTATGCATATCCTTTTTTCTTTAAAATCAATAAGGATTCAGTATTGGTCACTAAATTTAAAATGGCTATTCTTTAACATTTCCTGAATTTATTCTTACCTTAATGGGCTTTCCACATATACATTATGAAATAAGTTGAGTTTTATGATCAGTGATTCCTCTAACATTTCTGCACCCTAAATCTTTACTTGTGGCCATCACTACATCACGTAAGCTTTCAGAGGACACACACACTGAATGTCCATGATTCAGGGTTCAGCACCTCACACATCCAGCCGCACCCCCGTGCAAGCTCCAAGTTCCCTGACTTTGCTCAGTCTTTTCTTCTCATTTTGAACAAGAAGATAGATCCAAAGCTCATCTTTCTGCGTGAACCTCATATAAGTTAGCGCTTATCCGCTGAGAGTAGAAACAGGAAAGCCAGTAAGGATGTTGGGGTTTGGGGACTTGTCCCCTCTCCACCCCAAAGTGGCCACAGCCAGTGAGAGCCGAGATTGTGTTTACAGCAGCAGCCCCCTCTGAGGAATGAAGGAGGCCATTCACTTACCTAGTAAAAGCTCCCTGAGGCTTTGGCCGGGTACTGGTCTGAGTACCTGGACTACATCCATGAACAAAACGAAACCTCTTGACCTACAGAGCATCCATTCCTGCAGAGGGAGATGGCAGCCAACAAAGATAATGACAAATATGAACAAAATAGGAGGAGGCGCAGAAAATGTGAAAAAGAACCATTGAAACTTTGAACACTGGAAATTGTAGCATGAAATGGAAAATTCACTGGATTGGCTTAACAGGATGTTAAATGCTATAAACGAAAATTGTAGTGAACTTGAAGACACAGGCTGAAACTATCTAAACAGAAGCTCAGAAAGGAAATGATTGGAATAAATAAGGAAGGAAGAGAGGAAATTGTGGAAGGTTTTTATTCCCTAATTCCAAAACTTACTATGAAGCTGCAGTAATAAAAACAAGATAATTTTGGTTCAAAAATAGAAATAAATCCACACTTCTATTTTTGTTTTCTATAAAGACATCAAAGGAAAAAAGATCTTTTTGACAAATGGTGCTCCCTTATTTGTATATCCATTGTGGGAGGGGATGAACTGTGGACATAACCTCATGCTGTTCACAAAATTTAACTGGAAAAGGTCCGTAAAAGTAAACATAAAAGCTAAAACTATAAAACTGCTAGAAGAAAACACAGGAGAAAGCCTCTCTGACCTTAGTGTAGGCCATAGCTTCTTATAACTAGGACACAGATAGTATAAGCCATAAAAGAAAACATTGTTTGAATGTCATCAAAATTAATAGCTACAACTCTTCAAGAGACCCCATTCCAGAAAAACAAAACAAAATGCAAGTCCCAGACTAGGAGAGGGTATTTGTTGTACATATGTCTGACAAAAGATTTAAGTCCAGAATATACAAAGTAAAAGCTACAACTCGATTTTAAGAAGACAAAGAACCAAATAAAAAAATATATAAAAGAAGATATTCAAGCAGCCAAAAAAAAAGTCCATGAAATGATGCTACACATCACCAGTCATTAGGGAAATGCAAATTAAACTCATAATGACATGCTACTCTACACCCACTAGAATGGCTAAAATTAAAAAGACTGAGAATGCCAAATGTTAGCGAGGATGTGAAGCATCTGGAATTGTCATGCATTGCTGGTGGGAATGTCAAGTGGTGCAGCCAGTTTGGAAAACAGTTTAACAGTTTCTTTTAAAATTAAACATATACTTACTTACCATATGACCCAACAATTCCACTCCTAGGAATTTACCTGAGAGCAATAAAAGCATATGTCCATGCAAAAATTTATATATGAATTTTTGCAGTAGTTTATTCACAATAGCCAGAAGCTAAAAGTAGTCCCAATACCCAAATGAATGGATATTCAAATTATCTGTAAAGTGGAATATTACTCTGCAATAAAAGAGAATCACTGATACATAAAATACAGAAAACTCTCAGAAACATGCTGATCAAAAGCAGCCAGAAAGAATAGCATACATATTGCACAATTCCCTTTATTTTATAATCTAGAATAGGCAATCCTAACCTATAGGATGACCAGATGACCAGATCTATGGTTTCCTGGTACTGGTGCAGGAGAAAACCTTTTCAGGGCAGTGGAATTGTCCTGTATCTTATATGTGGTGGTGGTTACAAGGATGCATGTATTTTTCAGAACTCATCAAATCATACACTTAAGATGTGTCCAATTAATTGACTATAAATTAGACTTCAGTAAAGTTGGCTTTAAAAAAATCAGAGAGGAGCTAAAGTGTTGAAAAGTGAAACAAGATACATTCAGCAAGTAGCAGTGAGTAGCGTTCCCCAATCCAAGGAGAGCTCTTGGTAAAAAACATATTTTGAGCTGGACTTCAAATGGTCGAAACAAGCCAGGCGTGGTGGTGCACGCTTGTAATCCCAGTACTTGAGAGGCTGAGACCGGATGATCCGGGTTCACGGCCAGCCTCAGCTACTTAGTGAGGCCCTCCGCAACTTAATGAGACCCTGTTTCAAAATAAAGAATAAAAAATAGGGCTGGGGGTGTAGCTCAGAGATAGAATGCCCCTGGGTTCAATCCCCAGTACCGCAAAAAAAAAAAAGGACTAATTTAGTATCAGCTAAACAAGTAAAAAATGCTTTGAAGATACAGGATGTAGAAAAACAATCTGAATCAGATAAACTCACATTTAGGGACAGTCTACCACATGGCTGGGCAATACCTTAGTTATTGACAAGAGCTTGAGAGACAAAGATCGGGGACTGTTCCAGAGCAGAAGAGATTCATGACACCCCTTAGTGCAGGTCGGGGCCTGGCCCTGGCTGGGGGCCCGGACCAGAATCCCTTCTTTTCTTTTTCATTTTTATTTTATCATCTTAAATTCCGTGGCTTTGAAAGTTTTTCTATGGTTATATAAGAGAAAGCCCATGTTCTTAGGAAGCTCACAATGAAGTATTAGTAGGCAAAAGGACATCAGTTCTACAACTTTCTCTCAACTGGTTCATAACAGAGGAGCTAATGTATGTCTAGATAGGAGTAGATAAAAAGAAATATTAGAAAACATTTGCAATGAGGAGTGAGATACAAGTGTAAGAGAGTTTTGTTCTTTCTTTACAAAGTGGACATTTGAAATTATTTCTGATTAAAAAGTAAGATGAACATAAGAAATTGAAACCAAGTCGTGTCAAGGTGCTGTTTGCTGAAAAGCAGAGTTGTAGTGAAGAAATGACCATGAAGAACCACAGATGTGTTTAAGATGGACGTTTTCGGAGAACTTGTGTCAGAAAGTCTGCGTCCTTATATAAAGCAGCGCTCAGGACAGGCACGGGCGATGGTCTTACGCGGAGTATAGATGGTCACTGAGGGGCCAGCTCATACAGCGCACATGGCAGGGCTAGTATTCTAGCTCTCAAACCATAGGGGACATAGCAGCACAGACGTGACAGTTGTCCTGTGATCAGGAAACCATTTACAAAGCTGGCATGGCCTTTGGGTCCCAGAGACAAAAGAGGTACCCACAAGCTACCCTGGAGGAGTTCTTATTGAGGGAGGATAGAAGAAATGAAAATATTAGGCAGAAAGGAGACAAATTGGGAAGGATAATATAGTTTTAAAATCCAGAAAATTCATAACCTCTAACTCCACCCTACAGGGTGTGTTCTGTCTTAGGCAGAGCCTCAGTGAGCCCACACCCCTAATCACGATGGCCCCTCTCCCCACCTGAGACTCCAGAGATGCTTAGCAAACAAAGGATCCATGAGGAGGGACAAGGTCAGACACCACCCAGCCACCACTCATTGATTCCAGAAACCTGAGGAGTAGGAGGAAGTCCAGACCTCCACCCCAGCCATGTGCCGTTAGCCACCTCCCCCCTCCAGGTCCTCTATAAGAATAGGATTGCCAAGATCCCGGGGGCTTCTCAACTCTCGAGGTGGCCTGCGCTCTCCCTTGAATGTGTATCCTCACGTTTCCTTAATAAATCTCTGCCTATGACCAGCGTGTGCTGAAATTCTTTTTGCTATGGAAGCCAAGGACCCTGAGAGTCCTGAGGTGGGTTTCCATTCCCAAACCTGGGAACTCCTCAGGACCCCGCGGAATTACTGTGTTCCCCCGTGACATTATTGAAGGGCATGTTCAGACCATAAGAAACTAAAAAATAGTCTGTACAGAATTCTTGGGATGAATCTGAAGACAAAGTAGTACTTTCTTTAATGATCCATAAGGAGTAAATGTTTGTTCTTGATTTACCAGCTACCTACAGATAAAATAGCAATGACATTTCAAGGCGACTAGAAAGACATTCAGACATTATAGAAATAAGAGCCATGGTTCTGTGGCTCTGTTTATTTTAAGAACATGTTAGAAATCGTATGTACTCAGTGTAAATGTTTTGTCTGACTTCTTGTGTGAAAATATTGGTTGAGACCATGGCGTTACTTCTGGAATGTTTTAATTATTTCCTAACGGATGACTGGTATTTACAAGTTTGCAGAATTTCAAGGACAGTGTCGCTTCATGTAGGTGGTGGAACGCAGAAGTAGGTAGGCAGGCAGGACAGAATCTCTGGAGGCAGGCAGAGGGCTGATCTAAGCCCACGTGGGCTTTATTGCTGTGCAGAGAAGGGTCAGGTCACCCAAGGAGCGGCTGGGAGACTGACTGGCCATAGGCCACCGCAGTCACCCACTGGCCGGGTTGTGTCTTGCTTTGGGTATGCAAATCGTGACCCGATCGAGATAAAGCACACAGGCATTAGGCTACCAAGGGAAACTCTAACACTCTTTTACTTTAGTTCTGAAACTACTTTGTCTACAACGCTGCGTGGAGCTCTGGCTCATCTGCTTTTCATCTCACTGAATACCCACTGTATTTCCATTTTCTTTCATTTTTCCTTCAGTAAAGAAATTGTCAATAACTTCTGCATTTTTTTCCAAGAAAATTTTTAGAAAGGGGGTGAGGTGGGAGATGCGTTGGGAGGCCCGGAAGGAGAAATGCGTTCCGCCTTCGCCTCTGCAGTACACAGGTCCACGCACCAGCCCTTGTGGAGGCCGGCTTGAGCGCCTTCCTCTGCTTCTGTCTCTTCCCCCTTAGGAAACTCTGTGTTAAGTCAAAGAAATCTGTATGCATTTTGAGTGATTGTGTTGTTTATTTTTACTTTTAGCGTACATCTCAAGATAAAACGAAGCAACTCAATCAAAATGAGTGAGACGTGCACCGTAAAAGAGAGAGAGAATAATTTTTAAGGATTAAGATTATAGGGCCATTTTTCTTAAAACCAAAAATCTTCTTACTAACTTATGGTGCTTAGAAACTTTCAAATAAATTCTCTTGACATACCACCCCATCATAAAGAATCGTATTTAGAAGGAAATACTTAGGACCATTTTTAATACTAAATAAATAATGTCCTGTTGTTTTATGTTTATCAACCTGTTTAAAATCTCTGCCATAAGTTGATCCCTCGTGAGAAAGGCAAGCCCACAAGCCTTAGCCTAGCCTGAGCCATAAAATGATGATTCTGGCCTCTAGGTAAATGGTGGAGCATTTGAGGAGACAGAGAATTTGGGGTTTCAATTAGTCACCTTCTGCAATTTGAGAAATGTTTACCACTTACACTTATTTTAAAAAAATCACTGATAGTCTGAGGAGATGTTTTACCTATGTTGTCTGGGCATTCTGGGTGTGTTTTTTTATTTTAAAATGTATTCAGAAAAAGGCAATGAAGTCACGAGGCTACTGGAAATTAGTATTTAATAGTCTCCGATGCTCTAAAGGCCGGTGCTCTGGTTTCATTATTCAACCTTTGTACGCAGGGAGAGAATCAGTTGGAAAATGGCTCTTTTCGTATGGGATTTAGAATTAAGTTACAAGTTCTGTTGATGAAGGAAATGTGAGGCTTCAAATGGACATTAGACACTTCAGATTAGAAAGAGGGAAGGAAAGTAATGAGTCCTATTTCTAAATGAATTTAAAAAGCAATCTGATTTCAGTTCTTGCGAGGCAGAGAAAATAAAATAAAAACTATCGTGCTTTATTTACTAACCAATGAATTGAATTGTCTGCCTTTTATTACAGATATAAAGTAAAGACTATGAAGAGACAATCATTTTTGCAGCTATCAGACTTTCAGTAACATATCTCTCGTGGTTTAAATAACAGATAGTTTAAGCGTTTTTCCATTACCTTTGTGTAAATGAAAAATGCATAAAATATTTTAACAAGGCAAAGTAATCCAAAGAGATTGTTATTTTGTGTTACAAATTAGGTTATTTCTGTCATAAAATTAAAGAAAAAAAATCAACGTTAGGACATTTCAGCTTAATATCATTTACCAGAAGGAACGTGTAGCAGATTTAATGAGCTGGCGGGTCACCTGAATCCAGCTGTTTCCGACCAGTTTCATGGAGCAGGGAATGCGGCGAGCAGTAGGAGGTAAGCATTATTACAAGCTCTCGAGGAGTTACAGAATCGATTTCTGCTTGAATGAATTAATTTAGATTATCAATTTATAACCAGCTACACGAATCCCATCAACTCAACAATTCAGTGAATGATCAGGTTCAATCCTCATAAGGGCTTGCCAATTAGGGGCCTGAGCCGCTCTGCAGTCAGCGCCTGCCCTGGGGCGGTGCCGACCGAGTTACTGGGCCAACAAAAGGGAAAGGAAGTGTTTGCTTAGGTGTCTTGCAGAGGCGAGGTACAGCATCTTTAAAAAATTAAGGCCAAAAATGAAGAAATATTGTAGATGTATGGGCTAGGGATTTTTTCCCCCTGGGAGCCCATTTGATCCCATGAAAGGGTAATTTTGACCACTCCAACTGATACAAATATTTTTCAGTAACAAAGGTCAAACTTGCAGGTTTTGATTTGAAGCTCGTGTCTATTTGTGCACATAGCTGTTTGGGTGTCTTTCCCCCTCGTATAACCTTCTGGGCATCTTTCTGTTACTAGCATGGGGCACAGGGCTGAGCATATTTCTAAAGAAAAAGATATCTAAAGTCACCCAGCTCATCCCAGGAAAATAGAATTATTCCAAAATGTGTCAAGCTTCTAATAGTAAAATTTCTCATTTCTGAGTCTCCTTATATTAAAGAATAGCAATGAACTCAAGTCTCATAAAGATTGTTAATGGTGTAAAAGAGAACACCTTATTGATGCCCACGAAAAGAACAGATTTATATGTAAAGTCGTTACCTGAAGGATGACGTCCTCATCATCCTTCCATGCTTGACGGGATTGGCCAAGCCTGTGTAGTTGGAATGGCTGCATTTCAGCCTTGCCACTCTGATCGTGGGACTGTGGCACAGTGCGAGGATGCTGGGACTGATGTCCGTCAGGTCTGAGCAGGAATCTGAGCACATGTGAACGCCTGGCTCTGCCTGCAGCTCTCACACGAGCCTCTGGTCTCCTGGAGGTACCACACTTAGAAATATTATGCAGTCGTAAAAAGGAATCAGATAGCTCTTTATGTATTAATATGGATTGATATAAAATATACTTACTATGTGTACAAAGCAAGGTGAAGAAATGTGAATGCAGTGTGCTGCTTTTTGTATTATAGGGAGAGAAATAGCAAGTGTATGTGTGAGTGCTCTCATTTGCATTCCACCTGCATTATGGACCTGTGCGAGGGTCCATAGTGACCAGCATGGCTGCTTTGCTCTGGGAAGGGGAACCCGGTATCTGGGGATATGAGATGGAGAAAGAGTTTTTACCATACACCCGTTTGTGCCTTTTGAGTTTTGAGCCCGGTCAATATAGTATCTATTCAAAAGTCATGGATTTTTTAAATAGCATTATATAGTCCTCTCTCAGAAGATTTTCTTTTATTGGTGCATTGTAATCATACATCTTGATGAAGTTCAGGGTGATAGAGGCATACATGCACACACACTCATTGAGCCCTCCCCCGGTTCCAACCCTATTCCCTGCCCCCTTCCCATGCTCAGCACAGTGATGGACTGTGATAAGTTTGTGTACGTACATCATGTCCATTGAGGTGTTTCCCTCTCCCCCTCCCATCTCCCTCAGTTAGGTCGCCTTCCTTACTCATCTAAGGTTCCTCCTCCTTTGTCTGGAGTCCCTCCTATGACCCGTTTTCTCCCTAGTTTCTGCATATTAGAGAGAGCATCTGACTTTTCACTTTTTGTGACTGACTAATCTCACTAGGAATAATGTTCTCCAGTTCCATCCATTTCCCTGCAAATGACATAATTTTGTTCTTCTTTATGGCTGAGTAAAATTCCATTGTGCACATATCCCATAGTTTTGTAATCCATTCATCTATTGAGAAGATTTTTGAGAGAAAACAGTTGTGAATCATGACGCAGTTTGTAAAGATAGCGTAATTGCACGGGGTTGACATTGTTCCGCCGTCACGGCTGAGTCTGTGGACACAGGCCACAGTGGTCATGGTTGTTGAGTCGCGCTATCTTCTTGGGACGCTTCAACATCATCAGTCCTCTGAGTAACGCTGCACCGGTGTCAGGTTGACACTAGATAATTTTCCTCCTCGTGGCAAGGACATTGTCTCTTCAGGTGGCTAGAGCAATAACTGTACTAAAAAGTAGCTGTTTGGGGCCACGTGGTAGCACATGCCTATAATCCCAGTACTTGGGAGGCTGACACAGGAGGATCGCAGGTTTGCAGCTAGCATCAGCTACTTAGTGAGGCCCTCTGCAACTTAATGAGATCCTGTTCCAAAATAAAGAATAAAATAATAGGGCTGGAGGTGTAGCTCGGAGGTAGAATGCCCTAGGTTCAATCCCCAGTACTGCAATAAATATATATATATATATATTTTAGTACGTTTGGTTTAAGACTTTAAAGATCCACCCATTTTTACCCTCTCACTTTGACTCCCTTTTTTTCTGCATGAGGTTTTTATATAATTTATTAATGCAGGTATAGTTGTATTCACCATCAATTTCCAATGAATATTTACCTGCCTACTGTGTGCTCAGCTTCTGAGACCATGGTAGAATATAAATAAGTATACACTAACTGTGCTTCGACATATATGCACAGATGCTTGGAGAATAGCTCGAGAGATCAGAATGACGACGCCAGCACCACATTAGAGTACAAGTGGCCTTTTGAGAGTGTGGCGACATGTCCTCCAGACTCTGTCTCTCTGCCCACCCCCAATGCTCTATTATTTGTCGCTTCTGAAATTATCCTTTTGGAGCCCTCTGCTAAAAATATGACATTTCTTTTTTCTTTTCATACGTTCACTGATGCATTCTAGTCCTATACTTGCACATTACAGTGTAGTTTGTAGTGACAGTGACATACGTGCACACAGCAGTCGGTGAGTTTTCCCCAGCTCCCCCTCCCCCTCCCCCTACATGATGTTGAGGTTAGTATTCTCATATATGTACAAAATGTCAGAGGAAGTGATTCCTTCATCAATTCTCCCTCTCCCCAACCCCAGACCACCTCCCTGACTCCGCTGCGGTTTCTCCTCCATTGTCTAAAGTCCCTCTCGTGTCCTGATGACTCCCTAGCTTCTGCATGTGAGAGAAAGCATGTAACCCTTCCCTATGTATGACTGGCTAAACTCATTCTAAATCTAAACCAGTACAGTGCCCATTGCTCGAGGCCCTGCTGGACATGCGCTCCCAGGGCAGGAGCCAGACCTCACGCATGTTTCTCCCCAGGACCCGTGAGGTATCCAGCACAGATTGGGCAGGGGGGCGGGTTCCTCTGAACTGCTGACTAGAACTAACAATAGGAGAGGCACATAGGACAGAGCAGCTGAGTTGGGTGTATTAGACGGACTTTGTGAAGAAAGTAGACCAAGAATGACTTTAGTAATGTATGTAACACAACACAGAATAGAATCTCCAAAGTTTAGGCCTGTGTGCCGTGTGTCTGTCAGTGGGTGTGCGCGTGCACGGCTTCTGTGCAGGGTGTGGAATGGGTGCAGATGCTTGCACGCACCTGTGCTCTTGGAATCTTCCTAGCCTCGTGTGTCCATATGCGCCCTTCGTTTTTAAATGGAAGGGAAGAATTGACAACAGCTTAGTAAGCAGAGGAACGTCAAGATCAGTGAATGAGCTAGGCACGGTGGCACAAGCCTGTCATCCCACGACTTGGGAGGATCATAGGTTCAAACCTGCCTCATCAACTTAGTCAGGTCTTCCTCAACATAGCGAGACCCTGCTTCAAAATAAAAAATAAAATGGGCCTAGGGGTATAGCTCAGAGGTGGGATGCCCCTGCATTCAATTCCCAGTACCACACACACACACACACACACACACACACACACACGAAGAAGAAGGAGAAGGAAAAGGATGAATGGAAGAAAGAAAAAACTAAGCCAAAGTTTCGGCAGTTTATGGTTTTGGGGGAGTAATAAAGGAAGCCTTACAGTATAAGGAAGGTTGGGGAATACTAGGTGAGACATGATATAATAATATTATACACAGAATGTCATGATACTACGAAGTGCTTCCACGTTGCCACTGGCTGAGAATCTTCAGCTGCCACAAGTTTTCAGCCCAAAAGTTACATTTCTTTTTTCTTTTATTTAATTACCCATCATTGTTAGGTAACAGTTAACAACCGTCTCTGAACAAAGGACACACTGTTAAGTTAAATTGGAGTGAAAGGTGCCAGATGTGAAGGTACTAAAGAGTACTAATGTACTAAGAGTAATAAATGTCGAAGAGGAAGAATCGAGGCGAAGTAGATGGGGATGCATTCGGCACAGCTCGCACAGTGGACTTGTTCCTCTCAAGTTGTCTGGAGTGCAGTGCACTTCTAACCCCGCGTTTCTTTTTCTTTCAACAAATAAGAACAAGGTGACTCCTGTTTTTCTGGACCCTCTTGATGCAGGCTCTTTGGACTTAGCAAATACAAATACACATCCCCATTCCATTTGAATTTCAGATAGGCAACAAATAATTCTTGTATAAATATGTCCCAAATATTTTGTTATTTGTCATTTATCTGAAACTCAGATCAAACAGGGCATCCATGTTTAATCTAATAACCCTACCCTTGTGCCATTGCTCCTAGCAACCTGAAGAAAATACAAACAGCAGTAGCAACAGAGAACTCGAAAGTTTGCAGGCATGTTTTATAAAGATGGAGTAGAGAATAAAAACTGAAATGTGGTAGGTTGTATAGTTGATGAACCAGTGGTGCTCCGCCAGCGGTGAGGGAGTATTCGGCGATGTTTGGGGCATACGGTGTTGGCACAACTTGGCATCTAATGGGCGGAGGCCAGGCACACTGCTGAAATCCTACAGTGCCAACAGTGAACAGTCCCCACCACAAACGATGACCCAGCCCCAAATATCAACAGTGCCACGGTGAGAAACCCTTATCTAGACTGATAAGAAAAACGGGGAAACCAGCAGTGGACAGCAGCCTTGCAGAGCCAGACACCAAATTGGATTCAGATCTCAGCTCACCTTTGTAAGAAACCTAAGTTTCCTGAGCCTCCGTTTTCTCAAAACTGAAATGGAACTGCTCCTTCGCAGGGAGTTGTCAGCACTGAAGGTAGTAAAATCATTGCTTCAGTGAGCACGTGTTGCGCATGTAACCCATCCAGGGTCATGGTCAGGCGATGGAGCTAATGTAAAGCACGCCGATACCACGGAATGACCGCGCTCACCGAAATCCACTGCGGCTGCGTGGATGGAGGAGCAAGCGCTGGCTGCTCACCTGAGCAGATCCCTGTGGGCTCACCTGGGGAAGCCATGGCACTCGAAATCAGGTTTCCTTCCAGTTTTTCATCTAAAAGGGCTTGTACGTATAAGAAGGTGTGAATTCGTTCTTTCTGATGATCCTTTTTTTGACTGCGGAGCCCTTCATGATGGAAAGGAAATAACGTGATGAAGAGCTGTCTGACCAGAGGTTTCTTATTTTTTCTTTTTTTTCTTGCGGTACGGGGGATTGAACCCAGGGACATTCTACCTCTGAGCTACACCCCCAGCCCTATTTTTATTCTTTATTTTGAAACAGGGTCTCACTAAGTTGCGGAGGACCTTACTAAATAGCTAAGGTTGGCTGGGAATCCAGATCATCCGGTCTCAGCCTCCCAAGTACTGGGATTACAAGCGTGCGCCACCACACCTGGCTCTGACCAGAGGTTTCTGAGCGCGGGTTTACTAAGATGAAGCCACTCACAGTGGGCTTCCCTTCCCCTCCCTCAAGAGCCACTGCAGCCCTCCGGCAGCTGCAGCCTCGGTGAGAGGATTCAGCCCTGGCTCTCACTGGGTCGCCCACAGGCCAGGTGACCCTGGATGAGTCACCTCACCTCCACACCCCCTTCCTCCCTGCTGCTCAGGTTGTTGGCTTGTATGTTGCACTTTCGAGGATACTAAGTGGAAGGGCATTTGAAACCTTGCACAGATAGAAGGTGGCATGGCTGCCCTCCTGGCCGGGTGTCTTTTTCGGCATTTTGTTGGAAGTCCAGCCCGGTCGGCTTAATGAGGCAACATCAACTGCAGTACACTTTGTCCTTGGAACGCAACCCCCAGCCTCCTTTTTGTTGATTTCTGAAAACAGTAGACATGGTATGTTTATTAAGCAACCTGAATTCAGTATTTGGGGGGAAATAGGGCTTTCCTGACTGAAACATATTCCACTTATTTCAAATAATTATTTTGAGAGCCTAACGCTAGCTTGTCATTGTATTTTTCACATTGAAGGAGTGGCTTTCTGGCAAACGTGTGAAGAGTGATGTTTTCAGTTGCGCTTCTGAGTTGGAGTTCTACCCCAACTCCTCACACTGCACCACTATGACTCAGTTTGTTTGACAGCTTTGGACTATACACAGAATTTGCTAAATAGCTCTATTGCTCTCTTTCCTTCAGGGAGTCTATTTTTATACTATTAATGGATGGGAACCGTTTGCAACACTTGGACAGTTCTTATAGCCTTGGATAGAGTTCTGCAGAGTATTTAGAATTTGTTTCAAAAGTACTGGGAGCATCAGAGAAATGATTTCCAGGGAGTCCCTCTTCCCCTTTCCCGTTACTCCTTGTCCTGTGTCTGCAGTGGGGGGAGCGTATCAGGGGCATTCTACCTCTGAGCTCCACCCCCAGCCCTATTTTATTTATTTATTTTGAAATAGAGTCTCACCAAGCTGTGGAAGGCCTCACTATGTTGCTGAGGCTGGCCTCCAACCTGCGATCCTCCCATCTCAGACTCCTAACTACTGGGATTGCAAGCATGCACCGCTGCCACCTGGATAACTTACTTTTTTCAGTTGAATTTAAGCATCCCAGGAAAAACTTCTAAGTTGCTTGCCTGCTCCTGTGTGAGAGGGGCCTCAGTTGACGTCCAGGGTCAGCCACTCCCGGGACGCGTCCCAGTTTCCCTATGTTTTTCCGCTCCTGCAGGCCACAGGGCACTGAACGATGCCCCGGGGACCTGTAAGAATTCTGGCAGCCGCTTATCTTCCCCGTTCCCCCAAAGGTCTGGCTGCATAAGTAGAACCTAATGAGAGCAGTAAAGTCATGAAGCAGAACACACAAGTGTGCTGTTGCTCCTTGTATTGAGGAACTAAAAGTCTACCATCCCCTTCCACACTTCGGACCCCCCAGCACCACCAAGCTGTAGCCCTGGTCTCGCTGGTGTCGCTGTGGCTCATGTCAGCCGCGTGCTTCTTGGCCTTGCTCTCTGTGACGGGTGCCATACCCCCACTGAAGGGCAGCGATGACGAGAATAAGGGTGTCTTCTCAGAGATGCCTCTGCTCTTGCAGTAACCAGGTAAGAGCAGTTTAGCACAGGAGACCGGAAGTCCCACTGCCCGCAAAGCTGAAAACGAGCGATAGTTCTCCTGTGGCTCTGAGTCACCTCAAGCAGCCCTCGCCGTCTTCTGCTGTCCTCCCTGAGCTCCCTTCCTGGGGACAGCAGCAAGCCAGAGCAAGGAAGGTCCGTGCCACCAAAGTGAGAACTGTGTCACTGTGTAAATAAATAAAGTGACGGCAGTCATGCTAGGGTGACAGAGCCAGCTCCTCCACCCTTGTCACAGAGCAGATTTCCCCCTCCGAGGGCCCGCCCCTCCCCTCGGATTCATCCCACCAAGCTAACCTTGCAGAGTTGAAGCCGCACCAAGGATGGGCTGTTTTCATGATTTTCAAGTGTTTGTTTTATCACACTTAATTAATACTTCATGTGCAAAATGAAAGATGAAATATCTTATATTGCTTTTGTTTTGCTTCAACCATAATCAGCCATAACTTTTCAAGCATGTGTTTCTCCTCTGTGTTTCAAGGCCTCGGGCGCAGTGCCAGGCGCTCACCTTGCCCTCTCCTAGGACAGCTGGCGGGGCCCCTTCGCCGCCGCGCTGGGCAGCCGGGAGCACGCGTGACCTCAGACTCCCGAGGCCACTATCAGCGGTGTCCCCGTTATTGATAGTAGCAGAGATATTGACAGTCTGTGCTTGGAAGGAAAATAGGAGTTTGATATGACATATTGTGTGTCTCAGCAAGACTCATAAATAATTTTGACAAGTTTTTGTATGCATGGGAAAGTCCTTGATTCAGCCTCCCATAAAAATAAACTTCTATTATGGAATGTATTTGTCAAGTGGTTGCTTGATGGATGGAGCTGCGTTTACCCCTTGGCAGTTCGATGAGTTTTAGATGCACAGCTTACCAGAGAGGATTTACGGGCAGTACAGAAATAATTATTCAGTATGAAATGCATAATTCCTGTACCTGAATTTTCATTTTTTATTATATTTGGTTTCTGTTGCATTTGTGGTCTCTAAGACAAAAGAACTTGCCTTTTTTTTTTCTCAAGAGCTATTGTTTGTACAAGGTTTTATGTTGAAGCCAGTGAACAATCTGACTCAGCCCAGACCCTGTCCCAAACTTAGCTGGCATATTATTATTGAATATGTAGTTTTGTTCTTTTCCCTTAAGAGAGATTTACAAAAAAACATACGCAAACTATTCAGAAAATTCACTTTATTGCGATTGAAGACCTTGGTTGTAGATTCCTTTATTGCAGCTCTTTACTTATCTCAACAGAATTGTGCACCCACATTTCTGCCACAGAAAACGGAGTATTAAATTCTTGTCTCCTTAGCCTAACCTTAAAACATAGCTTTTCTCCCTTAACTTATACTTTTTTCCCCTAAATTAGACATGGAGCTACTTTCTCACCAGTCGCACTCTCTGGGTAAGTTAGCACCTTGGTATGTTGGAAACTTCAGGAAGCATCACATTCCCGCTCCATGAGCCCGTCCAGCCTGCTGCACCCATGGCAGCCGCGACATGCACTCGGCCTGCGGCCCTCTGCCTTGGGAAAGTGCGTCGAGAGGACTGTCGTGACGCTGGTGTGTCGGAGTTTGGGTTCTTCGTCACTTTTTCTTAATTGGTGCATATTATTTACATAGAATGATGGATTTCACTGTGGCATTTTCATACATACATAAAACATAATTGGATCAATTCCTCCCCTCCCCTCCCCTGACCCCTTCCTCTTTCCTATTGGTCTGTTTCATAACATCCCTTTTTTCCCCTATTTTTTCCTTCTAGCTTCCACATATGTGAGAAAGCATAGGAGACTTTTATCTCTGGGTCTTATTATTTCACTTCAACATTGTGACCTGCTGTCCATCCATTCTTGCAGACGGCATAGCTCCGTTCTTCCTTATGGCGTATAAACTCTCTCATGTGTGCGTAGTACATTTCCTCGTCCGTCCGTCAGTGCACGCCCAGGCTGGTCCCGTGACCTGCAGTGTGAGCCACCACTTAGTTTTTGTCAGGATTTCCATTTGCTGCATCTCTTTGAAGCCCGGGGTCCCGATGCTGTGGCGAAGCGTTCACTGCGAGGGGCGTGTTAGGTGCGTCTCTGGACGGCGTGTTCAGGAGGAGCGCACCTGTGACCTGACTCGGTCTCCCTGTCCCCTTGTATTGCCAGCACCGCCCCTGTGCTGCCTCTTGTTCCAGGAGTGTGCTCTACTAACTTTATGACTCTCTTCAAAATAACAGCTTTTAGCTTTGATGATTCTATTACCTCTTTGTTTTATGCTTAATAATTTCTCCTCCTCTGTCTTTATTTATTCTTATTCTTTTTCTGACTTCAGTTGAATGGTTAATTAATAATTTTCTCTTTTCTTTTATAGTCACTAACACTGAAGGTTCTAGATTTCCCTCTTATCTTACAACCTTACCTATGTCTGATAAATTTTAATATTCTAGAATTTTATAATCCTTTATCTCTAAATATTTTTAGTACCAGTTTCATTTCTTCTTTAACATCTTTTGTTATTTTAAATTGTTCTTACACTTCCAGATGTTTGGAGGTTTTAAACTTTTTCTACTTGTTATTAATTTATAATTTATAGCATTATGGTCAGAGAGCACAGTATCTATGAACCAGTTCTTAGATTGTTGTTGAAGCTTGCCTTTTGATATAGTGGGTATAAATTTTCCATGTGAACTTGCAGAGAAGTTGTGTTTACTGCCACACAGTTGTCACACACACACCTATAATCTCAGCAACTGGAGGCTAAGTCAGGAGAAAAGCAAGTTCAAGGCCAGCTTGAGCAATTAGTGAGGACTTGTCTCAAAATAAAAGTTAAAAAGGGCTGGGATGCAGTATAGTGGTAAAGCACCACTGGGCTCAATCCCTAGTGTTGGGGAAAAAAAAAGAAAGTTGTATTTACCTACCAAATTTTCTGTGTTCCATGGTCTACTAGATTAAGCTTCTTAATTATGTGGCTCAAATTAGCTACATCCTCACATTGTCTAACATTTGCCAAATACTGAGAGGTGTTTTTAAGTTTTTCATTACAGTTGTGGACTTGTGGATTTCCTTTTGTGTTTCATTATATACTATAAGATACAACCATGTTTAGAGTTCTTATTTATTATGGTAAATTTAACTTTTTTATTGATATGGAGTAAACTTTATTTCAAATGTTTTTTGCCTAAAAGTCTATTTTGTCTCACACTAATATCACTTCTCTTTGTTTACTGGTCATATAATATATCTTTTCCTTTTCCACTTTCCTTAAAGTTAAAGTAGATCTCGTGAAAACTGCACGGAGCTGATTTATTGCTTAATAATCCCACCTGGAAGCTTGTGTCATCGCTGCAGCGTTTAACCCAGTACATCTACTGTTAGTACTGAGATGCACTTATTCATTTCTACTGTATTGTTTTGTATTTCTATTCCTCTTTTCTGTGTTTCCTTTTTTAATGCCTTTGTGTGTCCTTTGAGATTTAAGGGTGTTTTTCCTGTTCGTTTTAATTCTTTCACCCTAGACATTCATTTTCATTCTTCCACTTGTTGGTGTGCATGCAACAGCTTGTGGAGACAGGCATAGAAGGCCGCTGCCCCTTCACCCAACACCAAAGCACTCGAGTATGTTAGCCCCAATCCTATGCATAAAGGGTTTCATTGCTATGATCTCTAATTTGTTAGAAACAGTATCTAAATAATTGCTTCAATAATATTAACAAAATACTTTTTTTTTGGTGCTGGGGATAAAAGCCAAGATCCTCACACATGCTAGGCAAGTTCTCTACCACTGAGCATTACCCTCAGTCCCACGAAATACTTCCTGACCCTTGTTATCCATCAAGGGTCTTGCTCAGGGCCAAGACACATGGAGTAAAAGCGACAGCTGCTGTCTTCAAGTTCTTTATCTAGCAGAGGAGGAAAATATGTGACTAGGTAATTACAGTACCACATAGGAGGTTCTAGAAGGGAAACTTCCGTCAGAGGCCGTGGGTCTATATAGAAGCAGCCCATCACTCAGCCCATGCAGTCAAGATGTGCTGCTGAGTTATGAGCTAAATGTTGAAGGTGTTTTCTAAACAAGGAGAGGTAAATGGAGTTCTAGGCAGAAGGAATAAGTCACTGAAATACACAAGATCAAAGAAGATGAATAGAGTGTGGTTGCTCAAAGACCCCATGTTTGGAGATGATGCGAGAGAGTCAAATAGGGAGCAAGTTGTGAAGGTGATTGTAGACTGCACCTGTGGGCACCTGGAGATGTTACTGGTCACCTTTTTGCAAGTCACTAGAATGCAGCAAATGCACTTGAATGTGTGCACTGTTCCAGGCTCTCACTGTACCTTGTGCTGCAAATGCTGCACTGAGAAAAGACAGAAATAGCTGTCAACCTTACAGTCTAGTCGAGGAGATGGTATCTTGACATATCATCATGTGAACGACTCTAAATCACAGCTGTGAAATCCTGTGCCATCCCACTCAGTCCCACCTGGGACTTGAGTCAGCCCTTTGTGTGGCGTATCCACACCCTATATGCTACCTGCCTGTAAGCCACTCAGTGACGGCCTTAGTTAATCGGAAAGGCTGCCCAGGTAGCACAGTGCTTGTGTTCAGGTAACTCTCAGAAGGATCCTAGCACTGTGACACAGGCCTACCCCATCCATCTCACCTTATTTCATCTCCCATGAGCACAGTGTGAGTACAGCATGGTGAGACATTTTGAGAGAAAGAAAAAACACATTCACATAACTTTTATTACGACATATTGTTATAATCATTCTATTTTATTAGTTATGGTTATTAATATTTTAATATGCCTTATGTATAAATTAAACTTTACCATAAGTATGTATATATATGAAAAAACATCCGTGGTTTCAGGCATCCACTGGGCGTCTTGGTACATATTCCTCACAGATAAGGGGGGACTGCTATATATTTTGATATTTTTGTAGTTTTACTTTCTATAAATCTAAATCCTGAATCTATTGGGGACATATTTTGATATAAAAAATGACATGAAGTTATAATTTCATTTTACCCCCAAATGATTACTTTCCCATTGTATTTATTTACCTCCAAATGTTTACTTTCCCAGTATATTTATTGAATAATCTATACTTTCCCTCCTTGATATGAAATGCCACCTTTACCTCAGGTCCAAGTCTCACATGTATTTAATTTCCAAATTCTTTATTCCGTACCATGTACTTATCTTTCTTCATATTCTATCAGGAACTTATTCTTCTCCTTACTACATTTCTGTTGTTTTAATATTAAGACAGAGCCGGATGTGACAGTGCACACTTGTAATCCCAGCACTTGGGAGGCTGAGACAGGAGGATCGCAGGTTTGCGGCCAGACTCAGCAACTTAGTGAGGCCTTCCGCAACTTAGTGAGACCCTGTTTCAAAATAAAAAATAAAAACAGCTGGGGGTGTAGCTCAGAGCTAGAATGCCCCTGGGTTCAATCCCCAGTACCACACACACACAAAAATATTAGGACAGATATTTTTTCTTTTTATGTTTTCCAGAATATGCTTTAAGGAAATTGGCATTTTTCATTTACCAAACATTATATCTCAAGTTTTACTTTAAGTGCCTCAACCAGTTGTTATTTCCCTTGTAGCTAATACTTTCTGGTAATTGGGAGTATAATTTTTCATTACATTTTATCTAAATTTCATTTTTATTGGTAGATATGAAAGCTATTGACTTGTCTATTTTTCTTATATCAAGCCACTGTACTCTGCCCTCTTCATTCAGAGCTGATTATTTTACATTTTGTAGGCAGTCTTACATATTTTAATCCATGGGCAATAAATGATAGGCAGAGAAATAACCAAACAGTAAGGTCTAACATGTAGTCAAATTAATGACATGAAAGCCCCCAGCCCAAACATATCAGCTGTCTATATTCTACTCCTTGAGGATACATGTTTGTCCATGAATTCGTCTTTAAATGGAATTGCCTTAGGGACAGTTAATCCACATGTCCCCTTGCTCGGCTAACTTGATTCCTAGCTAAGTATTGATAATATAGTGGAATAACTGCTTTTCAGGGGTGGATTAAATGAGAGGAAAAGGACTTTGTGAGCAGTGCAAGCAAGAATAGTGGTGAGCATTCGTCAAACACTCAGGATGCTGGGCACGATTGTGAGCTGTTCACAAATGTACAATCACTCAGTCTTCATAATGATGCGTGGAGAGTGTTGTAAAGCAAACCAGGCACAGAGAGGAAGGCGCTTGTTCCAGGTGCGAGAGGCAGAGCCGGGATCTGATCCCATTCAGCTCGATTCCAGCCCAGCTCTTTACCACCACACTGTCCTGCCAGAAAGTCAACATGTCATATTTCTACAGTCAGAGGGGACTTCTGTATTTTATTATTTCCAAAATCAGAGTTCTCAATAATTTGTTCGAAATCAGATTTCCAACTTACAATCAGTGCTTACACTTAAAAAAATAAAGTAAACTGTCTGGACATTGGGAAGGGCCTGGCATCGTAGGAATCTGGAGACCGGCTAAAGTGGGAGGCAGCTTCGGAAGAGGAGGTCCTGCAGTCCTGCAGGGCTCCGTGTTTTGCTTGGGACCTTGGTTTGGGCCACTGCCCTGGAGGGGAGCTGTCCCAGTCCCAGCCCCCATCTCTGTGAGGTACTGGAGATGGAACCGAGGGGCATTCTACCTCCGAGCTACACCCCCAGCCCTAATTTTTCTTCTTTATTTTGAAACAGGGTCTCACTAAATTTCAGAGGGCCTCACTAAGTAGCTGAAGCTGGCCGCGAACCCGGATCCTCCAGTCTCAGCTTCCCAAGTGCTGGGATTACAAGCGCACGCCACCATGCCCTGCTTCCCATCTCTGTTCTGATGGCACGTTGCCGGCAGGGGGAGCTATGACCTGGCTTTCTAGGACCCCCATTCACACACTTGCTCCCTCCTTGTGGGATTTGCTGAGAGAAAGGCCAGGGGCATGTGTCTCCAAAGAGCTGTGACTGGCCAGGCACAGGGTGGAATGTTCTGGAAGTCTGGACAGGTGAAATGGGATATGCATAGATGTGTGCGGGCTGTCAGTAGACCAGATGAGACCAGTGACTCACTCCAGAGCCATGTGCACAACTAAATTCTCAAAAAGCACAACAGACTCCTGTGTCAGCAAAATAATGAACTGAGAGGCTAAGATAGGAAGATCACAAGTTCAAAGCCAGAGCGCAGTAATTTAGTGTGAGACCTTATTTCCAAATAAAAAATGAAAAGGGTTGGGGTGTAGCTCAACAGTAGAGCACTCCTGGGTTCGATGCCTAGTACCGAGAGAGAGAGAGACAGAGAGAGAGAGAGAGAGAGAGAACACAGACACACACGTGCGTGCACACTAGCTAATGACCTCTTTAGAGTCTAAAAAGCACACATCCCTTATAAATTTTTGCAAGAGGATGGGAACGTTACTATATAGTTAATTCCTTAATTTGCTTTTTTCTTCTTCCAGATCAATAGATATAGATCTTAACTATTCATCTGAATAAATGCATAACATATAATAGAGTGGACATACTATAGTTTATTCAACCATTTCCAATGTTCCTTATTCGTACACATTTGGACTGTTTCAATTCATTGCCACTACAAACAATGCTATATTAAACATTATTGCATAAGAAAAAATCTTTGCTTGCATATAACCTGAATCTGTGATAGAAAAAAGCAGACAATAGGAAAATATCCATTTAAATATTTTTTCCAAAATCAGAAAATACTTATAGTCAGTATTTAATGAATTTTTGTTGAATGAATGCATATTAGATTTATTTTTGGTCTCGGTGTTCTTAAAATGTCAAGTAGAGTCTACTTAAATGGTATTTTTAGAAACCGAATGTGTCTTAACTTGCATCATTATTCCACTTTGAAAAGGCTCATAAGGGGGAAATTATAAGGTATCAGGGCAAATTTGGTGTATTTGTTTGAAATACTTTCTGTATAAATTGTGCCCGATGACAAACTGATTTTCTGGCAAGTGTTCAGGAGGACTTTTTAATAGCCCAGTAACATTTACATAAATATTCATTGAGAATAGTAGAAGTTAAATTCATGTTTTGTTTTTAGTATTTACTGTGTGATATAGCAGACTTCTTTTTTAAACCTGCAAAAACAAATTTCCACCTGGTTATTGATACATTTCAATATTAAAGTAAATCTATCACACTAACACTCCGTTACATTGTTTGACATGACAGCTGAGCACTCACATCCTGAGTGTGTCATCAATACTTTCTATTTATAGTGTCTTTGGGCACCTGTACTGAAATCCATTTCTGTATGCTTTGTGAATTAGCTGAGCTGAATGCATCTTAAAGCCCGTCAGGACTGAGAGGGTGAACAGCAGGCCGGCGGAGCTAGAGTGTGTGGCGCTTATGTGATAGATATCATTTGAACCTCCAACATTTCGTTTCCCAGTTTTACTACACTTTGCAGAAGGCTCAAATGAAAGTGCTTGTTCCAAATTATTGAAAACCTGAATTAAATTACTAATAATGGAAAGGTTAGAAACAGTTCTTCCGCCACGATTCCAACTGATAATACATCTGGATAGAATTTGGCCACCTTGAAACCTCAACAGCAGAACAAGGATGAAGCGGAAAAGTCCTGACTTTGCTGTAAACTTGCTATTCCGCAGTTCAGTGAGTTACAGAAACGTTAACCTGATTTCCTAATGGTAAAGGGGGAATATACATCTCTTATTTTATGAGTGGCTTATTTTACTCATTAAAATAAGTCTTGTATTCACTTTAAAGACATGCATTTTTCTAAGTTTGACAATTAGCTCCTTCGAGAATTTTTTTTTTCAAAATTAGCTCAGTATCAGTAATGACAGAAAGAATTCTTTTTTACAAAGTGGCTCAGAGGAGGTTCCGCACTCCACCGCTGCGGTAATAGGCATGGCGCACCTCGTTCTGTAATGGGAGGAGGAGGAAATGCCTGATGCCCACAGACTTGGAAACTTTCTTCTTTAATGTTTGCTATATTTATTTAGCCTATAATTGAATACGCAGCCATTTTGCTGTACTGCAGATCGTCTACGTGGGAGTCAGGATGCATATTTAATGCCTGATTTAAAAAGAAAAATAGATGCAGTGACATGTGGGCAATTTTAGGAAAGTGTGTTCCCTGCAAATTCAAATAAAGGCTGGGGAGAAACTCGTTTTTTCTCTCTCTTAGAGAAGACATGATGTTTCACAGCAGGAATTGTTGTAGATCCATATTTATTAAGTGATGAGTAGTTGTTTTTTTTTTTTCCCTTTACACTTTTAATGACAAATTCAAATGGCAGCAGAGAAAAGAATGCCTACTCACCTGGAGCACAACTCTTTCTCTCCTGCTTTATTTCTCTTTAATAAAAAAGCCCCTTACAGGTTTTGTCTGAAAGAGAAATACATGTACCTTCGTGACTCGCAGGAGAAAGCCAGCAGAAGCGTCCTCTGGATTTCTGCCCATGAAGCAAGGTGCAAACAGAAGCGTTCCCATGGAGTGAAACGTGTGTTCACTGGAGAGGATGGTATCGGGGTGTAGGGAGCATAATTTATTCCGTCACAGCACAAGGGCAGAGGTCACCGCACCACTGGCCCGCGATAGCCCAAGATCGTCCAAGGCCATGGTGGGACCCCTAAAAGGCTCCGCTGCAACCTTCTCTGGGGGGCATATAATCTCTAAAAATAAATTAAGCAAGCGTGCTGTGTGTTTTCATGTTTTTGACTACTGTATTTTCTTGACTTTTGCCTCTTATACTTACATATATCTGACATCCAGAACAGTAGGTTGGCCCACTCAGGTTAAGTACATCAGTGTACAGAGTCCCGTTGGAGTGTAGCTTGAGTTCTTGAAGAAATTTGTTCAGCACTCAGTATCTCTATTGCGAGGAAGATTTGGAATTGTGGGTCAAATCCTGTAGAAGCTTTACATTTTCTTTTTTTATTTAGTGTGTGTGTGTGTGTGTGTGTGTGTGTGTGTGTGTGTTACTGGGGATTCTACCTCTGAGCTACTCCCCCAGGCCTATTTTATTTTGAAATAGGGTCTTACTAGGTTGATGAGGGTCTTACTACTTGCTACTTGGCTGAGGCTGTCCTCGAACCTGCGATCCTCCTGTAGCCTCCCAAGTACTGAGATTACTGTCATGCGCCATCACACCCAGCTCCAAGCTTTACGTTTTCTAGGAAAAACCCTTGAGCCGTGTGTAAGTGCTACTAGATGAATATGGTGCTTGTTTTCAGCAGCGTGGTCCTAGCTTATTGAAGATGTTAAAGGGGTGGGGAGGGAGTATGTCCTCCTAGTGTTTACCTTTACTTAATTTTTAAAGCTTACTTTCTAAGGAAATTTGGTAAAGTTTTTACTTTGAGATTCTGGGGTCTAAAATCATGCTTTTGTGTATCAGTTGAGTACCTGTTCACCAACTGAACTTTCTATGGGGTTTGGTTTTCGGAATATAAAGCCTTTTAATGTTTCTTCAGAGACAGTCCTTTGTCCTTGCCTCAGCTTCTGGCTGACACTGAGCGCTCCCTTTTAATTTCCTCCAGTCTGTCGTCTCTGCTGCTCTCTTGAAGGCCCAGCCGTTTTTTTCTTCCTTTTCTCTTCCTTTTCTATCCTTTAATCTTCTTCCAAGTAGCTGGAAGTTTGTTCTTCACAAGGATACACACAACTGCACATTCTTAACCAAATCAGGGCTTTTGTTCCAGATAAATTATTCCTCTAGTCTTGTCACATTTCCTATGTAAGTGGTCAGATTCTTGTTTCTTTTGACCATTTTTAGAACCATCAACCAAGATGAAATATGTGATAAATGAAGTTTCATGTATTGAAGATAAGAGATTTGAGTTACTTGTCTCCACTAATCCTTTTCATTGGAATTTCAAGTGCTTTTTATATGAGTTGAAAGTAAAACTTGGCAATAATTTATCCATATTGCTATTTTTCTTCTTTAAAACATCTAAGAATTAAACTGTGCAAATGAGAGCCAGTTTATGGACACCATTTTCCAGCAGTCTAGCTATTCCATACCAACGAGTTGGAAATTTCACAGTAATTTAAGAAGCATACATCCAGTTACCTAATTTCAAGAACTGAAACAAACATTCCACAGTGGAAGTTGATGGGATCTGAATGGGATGTTTAGTGTCGATTTTATATTTTTCCCCCTATGCGTGTATCCTATAAGCAAGCTGATCTGGGTGAGGGTACTGATGTTCAGCTTTTACTTTTTGCTGTTATTCAGAGTAGTATGGAAGGGATGTAACTTCTAGAATGTTTTTTCTGTGATCTGAAGAAATGCTAAAGACTTTCAAGGTAGAAATATAAGGCAATAAATATTTTAGCTGAAAAATCAATAACAAAATGGATATAACAGTTACTAGTAATTTAATTAAGCCTGTATCAGGTGTAAAGTTACTCCCAGCAGCCAGGTGTAATGCTCACACTTACTGACATGTAACACTCATATACTATTTGAAAACAAGATGGCACATCACACACTATAAAAAATAAAATATTCCGCCATCTCCACTCTGTTTCTAAATAAATGAAATGTGCTTCATTCTAGGGAAAGCAAACAACTTAAAGTTGTCTGAAGAATTATATGAAGATAATGGAGAGTTTATACATTTTTTTCTTTATTGATTATTCACAAAACTTGGGGCTTTCTAGCTAGATTGACAACTGAGTTATTTGCCCTTCCCTAGTGACTGACAACAGGTAATGGAAAGGCTTTTACTGTGATATAACAGCACAGAATATTTCCTAATTTACTACTATGGTTCTCATCAAAAGTACCTGGCAAAAAACACTAGATTTATCACTTCAATTACTGGAATTTCACATTTGGTTTTAGGAGACATGTTTCTGTAATATGACAGGCTTTGCAGATTTTTAACTTCTTCAGACATCGCAGCTATCGGGGTAATCAGAGAGACATATAAATGAAAGCCATTGTTATAGTTTTATAACTTTTAATGGTGTCTACTGGCAAGAAATAAAACAGACCATAAACTGATAGCCTTGGCTAGGTGTATTTTTAAAAGCTCTCTTCCCCCTTTTTTGGGGTTAGCTTTAAAAAATGTTCAACAATCTAGAAATGGACAAGAACTAAATTTAAGCCGTCATAATATTATAAGCAGCTTTTTGGTACAGTATTCACATAATTAAGTGAGTATAGTCACTTCACCCACATTTTCTATGCCTCCTGTAAGGATACTTTGTAATCTCGCAGAAGGTTAATTGCTCTGTGTTTAAGGGTTAATAATTCATGTGCTATGCCAACTTAAGGAAAGTTTGAATTTTTTTTCCAATTCCCATATGACCCTATCTTGTAGGAAACCCACTGCTTTTAGGAGGAACACTGACGGGGCTGAGGGTTTCTATACATTGTCTGGAGAAGCTGTAACTGGAATCCTGGGTCTGAGGCCCAGCTCTGGAGGTCTCAGTGAATCAGGTCCGGCCTTCACTCCAGAAACCAAGTGGAAAAAGTAATGATGAAAGGCAGGAAAGGAGAGTATTTATAGAGCTGTATCGGGAAGACGAGGGGAATCAGGGGTCCTCGGCCCTGTCTTCTGGGGACTGATATGAACGTTACTTTTAAATAGGAGAAGGAACAGAAGCAGGGGATAAGAAGTATGGAGCCACGCAGTGGTGGTCAAACTGTGTCTGGTTGATCCTTGCCTCAGGACAGCCCAGGCCAGGCCTTGTCCATGATAAGAAAGTTGCTGTGGCGGGGGAGAGCCCCACTGCTGCCCCAAGATGTTGCTCCATCAGACCCGTTACTCCTGGAATCATGACTGCAGGAGAGAACGGCTCAGAGCACGAGAGACCGATGCAAAATGGAGACAGAGATGCTAAGCCTTTATCCTGCTTTTAGAAACCTACCAACCAGGCATCTACAGGCCCAAGCAAAGCCAGTGCTTTTAACCAAAGCAGCCTCTTAAGTCCTTGTTCCATAGCCAACACGTCACTACAGGTTGAGGATCCCTTAGCGTAATGCTTGGGGCCAGAAGGTCTTCAGATTTCAGATTTTTCCCATTTGGGACTATTTGAATATATGTAATGAGATATCCGAGTCTAACACAACGTTCACTTATGCTTCATATATCCTTTATACACGTAACCTGAAGGTAATTTTGCACAATATTTTCAGTCTGCCTGCATTTTGACCGTGACCTGTCACATGAGGTCAGGTGTGGAATTTCCCACTTGTGGCGCAGAGTTTTTATTTCGGTTCATTTTGGATTCCCACATTAGGGATGCCCAACCTGTATAATCCACCAACCACCCAGTTCATGCTGCTCCCTGGGGTGGGGGGAGGTGGGCGATGATTATGAAACAGGTCGGTGCAGGATGCCTCATAGTTTGAGAGCCGGTGAGCTCCACATGCTGTCCAGCGGATGCTCAGGACTGATCTTCAAGCTGTATGTGAAGTGGGTCGCTTTGCCCTCCTCCCGCTGTCCACGCTGGCCCCGAGGCCGTCATCTCTCCTCTCCACCTCTGCCGTTTCCACCCTCGCTCTGCTGCCAGCGGTTCTCAGTACGTCCCCGAGTCTCCCTTCTCAACAGCCCTGCCCAGGAGCATCCTCTCCCCTCTGTCTGCACTGTCCCGAGTGGCCACTCACCACATCTGGCTGTGGAGCACACGAAGCATAGCTAGGGGACCAGGCCCGAGTTTTAAATTCTGGTTCCATTAAGTTTTAATTAATTTACCCCATTGGCTGGTGGACAGTGCAGGTCTGACACATGTCAGTTCCTGGTCCTTCTCTGTTTGAAACCTTCCCATGGCTTATCTTTCCACTCACAGCAAATGTCAGAGTTTCACAGTGCACGACCTGCTCCCCGGCTCCATCTCCCACGCTGTCCCTGGAGCCCTCTGCTGCAGCCGCCGCCCCCTTGATTGGCCTCAGCCTGCAGCCTGGTCCTCTGCGGTGGCTTGTCTTCCTGCAGGTGCTATGGGGCCTGTCCCCTCTCCTGTTTCCCCTCTTTACTAATTGCCAGCTTCCACCAGGGCCTTTTGTGATGGCCCCCACGTGTCCCAGGTGACGCTGTCCCCAGGTGATTACAAAGGGTTGATGAAATCGGATTAGTGAACAGTATTTCACCAGATCCAGGTCCAAGCTGTCAGTAAGTCCTCTTGGCTAATCTTCAAAATGCCCCTGAAGTCATCTGAAACACTTTGCATTTTACCCAGCTGATTTGCATTATTTTCCCCAGGGCAGAGGCTGTCCCCTGCTGTATCCCACGATCCAGGGAAAATACCTGGCACGGCAGAGGTGTTTCATGAAGTTCTGATGGCTAAATGAATATATGTAGCTACAGCATTGGGAATACGTAGCAAAGGGGTCACTAAGCAAACTGGAGGTGAATTCCAAAAGGAAATGCTGTGAACACAGTGGAGGGGCGAGAGTTCAGACCATAGCCGTCTATGATCAATCAAAGAAAGAAAAATCACTTTTGAACAATTGATATTTGAACTAAATAATTGCATGATATAATTAATAAAATGAAGTTAATAGAAATATAACTAACTTGGAATTGTTTAAACACAGCATTAAGTTTATGATCAAGTATCTATAGAAAATATTTGGAACTTAACGCTTGGCTTTAAAGGGAAATTCAGTAAGTTTAAGAAGCCAAAAACTACTAAGTTATATTCTCTGATATGATGAGCAATAAAAATTTAAACAGGAAAAACACCCAATCACCTTAAAATATTACAATACTTTCCGATATACTGGGGGGATAGCAAGTAAATCAAGAATACAGGTGTGGACTTTTCAAAAGGTCATGAAAAAGCAGTACATGTCATATTCGAATCCATAGCATTTGTCTCATGATGAAATCAGAAATAAATTCACAATCTTAAATGCTTTTATAAATTATGAATTGAATTATTTAGAATGACAATCGAAAAATGCCATAACAAGCCAGGCGTGGTGGTGCACGCTTGTAATCCCAGTACTTGGGAGGCTGAGACCAGAGGATCCGGGTTCTCGGCCAGCCTCAGCTATTTAGTGAGGCCCTCCGCAACTTAGTGAGATCCTGTTTCAAAATAAAGAGTAAAAAATAGGGCTGGGGGTGTAGCTTGGAGGTAGAATGCCCCTGGGTTCAATCCCCCGTACGGCAAAAAAAAAAAGAAAAGAAAAATGCTATAACAAAGAGGACTGAAATAATAAAGTAAAGCTGAAATCCATGATCTAGAAAGCAAAAAAAACAAATTTAAGAAATTCAAGATAATTTGGATAGCAATTGGGCAAACCTGACAAATCAAGAAAATATTTGAAATGGAAATTTTATACAGCAATCGGTAAGACACTGCTTTTAAGAAAATAAACTATGTGATTTAAGGTGCACCCATCTTGAGAATGTCAGGAATGATATGAGAAGAAATCAGAACCCTTTTCTTTTTCATTTCTTAATGTTCGGGAAAGTTTTATGGAGCACAGGAATTGAAGTTTTTGCAAGTTTAATGAACTTCAAGAGTGCAGTTTTTGAGCCTGCATTCCTTGTGTGCGCTCATGTACAGTAAGTCTTTAAATGCTTTCCATCCCTCTCAGTTACCAATGCCATAAACTCACTCAGAGCATAGACCTAAAGGGCCTCCGTAGAACCTAGTAAACAGGATAATCTGTTCAAGCCCCTGAAAGAGCTTAACTATAGAATATTAGAAAATGTCTTACATAACAAGATAAAATGATATCCTCGTGGATGCCATAAAGAGACATTTAACATAAAACCAGTCTATGCCCAGAAAATTCTCTGAGAGTTTTTGTTGTTGTTGTTGTTTTGTTTTGTTTTGTTTTGTTTTGTTTTGTTTTGTGGTACTGGGGATTGAACCCAGGGGCATTCTACCTCTAAGCTACACCCCCAGCCCTATTTTCTATTCTTTATTTTGAAACAGGGTCTCACTAAGCTGCTGAGGGCCTCACTAAGTAACTGAGGCTGGCCATGAACCCACGATCCTCCTGTCTCAGCCTCCCAAGTACTGGGATTACAAGTGTGCCCCACCACGCCCTGCTTTCTGAGAGTTTTAAACCATAAAATTAATATCAATAAAATGGCTAAATACAAGATTAATATACAGAAATGAAGAACCTTTCTATATTATAGGTGTGACAAACTAAAAAACATACTCGAGAAAAGTCCCATTCACAGTTCTAACAAAGATAAATAATAGAGAACATTGTCTATACCCTTTTCTAAAAATTCACTCTTACATTTGAAAAGCCAAGTTTTTGCTGTTAAGTATGGAAGATGAATTAAAATATTCAGTATTTCAGAATGAGAGGACAGCTGTCCCTCCTAATCTAATCTACAGATATGATCCTAATAAGATCTGAACAGAGAACTAGGGTTACAAGACACGAACACAGATTTACAATAATGAACACGGTGGGCCATGGCTGGAGGATCGCAACTTGTGTGGTGGCCGTTATTGAGCGCCCACTCTGAACTAGACACGGAGTCCTGACACTCTTGTATTTTACCTGTTCAATCCTCACACCAGCCCTAGGAGGTATATCCTATCCTACCTTTTAAGATGAGAGAACTGAGCCTTGTCTGAGAACAATGAAATGACAGAACCAAGATTCAATGCTAAGTACCTCTGATTTCAAATCTCCAAGGTGTAAGAAAAGGAACAGATTAAATAGATTGATCAAAAGCATAGTCTAAGCCCATGTGGTGGCACACGTTTGTAATCCCAGTACTTGGGAGGCTGAGACAGGAGGATCGCAGGTTCGCGGCCAGCCTCAGCTACTTAGCGAGGCCCTTCGCAACTTAGTGAGACCCTGTTTCAAAATAAAGAATAAAAATAGGGCCAGGGGTGTAGCTCAGAGGTAGAATGTCCCTGGGTTCAATCCCCCGTTCTGCAAAAAAAAAAAAAAAAAAAGTCTATTTCATGTAATCAAGTAACAAGTAACATCATGTATTTTTATTTGCATATAAATATGTATGTATACACATTCTTCAAGAGGATTTTAAAATCAATATTGAAGGGAAATACTGTTTGATAATAAATTGTATGAAACTTATCAAGATAGCTTTTTTTATGATCCTGGGGATTGAAGCCAGGGGCATTCTACTCCAAGCTACATCCTCAGCCCTTTTGATTTTTTTGTTTTGAAACAGGGTCTCACTAGGTTGCTGCAAGTCTGCTAAGTTGCTAAGGCTGATCTTGAACTTGCGATCCTCCTGTCTCAGCCTCCCAAGTACTGGGATTACAGGCGTGTGCTACCACGCCCAGCAAGATAGCAGTTTGACAGAGAAATCAATTTAGGTTTTTATTGGACACAGCTCACACAGATAAATGTTGATGCACTAGACAGTTAAATATAAAAATAAAATCATAAAAGTCTACACAGAAATAGCCTTGAGCCAAAATCACGATGACAGAACTGTCTCAGATTTCAAACAAATAAAAGAAACAACAAAAGAATAGATTAATAGATTTAGTTATATGACAAGCTAAATTCTGTATGCCAGAAATTTTCTAAATAAAAAAGCAACTAGAACACTGGTAAAATATGTTTTCATCAGATAATACACTAAAACTGTATAGCCTTTTACATAAAGAGCTCCTACAAATCAATAGGAAGAACACTATAAACTCAGTAAAAAAGATGACGGATCAATCTTCAGATAGGAAATGGAACTTATAAACAAACATCTGGAAAGATGTTCACCATAATTCATAGTTAAACAAATGCAGTTTTCTTTTGAAAAAGAAAATGACAATTATATACCTTTTCTACATCAAATTAGCAAAGGGAAAAATACCTAAACAGTGCCACGTGATGTGCGTCTGCTGCAGGTCCTGGTTTTAAGTGGTTCTGATTTTTTTGAAAGTAACTTAATGACATGAATCAAGTGCCTTAAAATGTTTCTTATCCTTTGATTAGAGATAGCAGAGAAATATTTCCACAGTGCCGTTTATTGAAAGTAGCCTGGACGTCAGGGTTAGGGCCACAGCAATCTCTTGAATGCCTGTCAGCCCTGGGCCCACTGTATAGCAGAGTGGTTCAGAGCACACCACAGGAGACGACAGACCTGGGTTTAAATTCTGGATGTGAGGCCAGGCGTGATGGCTCAGGCCTATAATACGAGTACTTGAGAGGCTGAGACAGGAGGATCACAGGTTCAAGGCCAGCCTCAGCAATGTAGCGAGGCCCTCAGCAACTTAGCAAGACCCTGTTTCAAAATAAAAAATAAATAAGGACTGGCAGTGTAGCTCAGGTAGAATGCCCTGGGTTCAATTCCCAGTACCACTAAAAAAAAAATTATATAAATTATATATATGGAGGTAGCATTTTGGAGTTACTCATGAAAGATGGTGATAATAGAATGTATCCTCCAAGAACATGAGTAAAATACATGTGGAAATTACTGATCAGCATATGTCATAGAATAAGCCTTGGATTTACTACTAATATGCTGTCGTTAATTATAATTAACTTATATAAATTATTATAAACTAAATTGTAGTGATAGCTATAATTAATAACTTTATATGTAATATAATTAATATGGATCATATTTAAGATAATTAATTAACAATTAATGGCAGCAGTTTTAATAACCCCCTATCTAAATAAATCAGGGGGTAAATCAGCCAATAAATCAAAATTCTTGGTGTCCAACTAATCAGAGCTACCCTTTAACTCCTGACAGCTACACCTTCCTAAGCAAAGCAACCGGAAGTCAGCTCTCTGTGCAAGATTCCTTCTATCCTAGAGCTTTCTGCTGTGTGGTAGAGCCAACAACACTCATGGCTAGGGAATCGTAGTTGTGAGAGGTTAGCTATCTTATCTGGCTAGGTGCCTGTTCACCTGCAATTGTTGGTGGTATAATTTATGGAATCAATCTCTCTATTCACTAGAACCTTCTTTAAAATAGGAAACTCTTTATTAGGTTGCCTCAGTTCGCTAGTTGCATGTTTATTCCAGCTATTGCCGTTGGAATAGTTCCAAACTGGCTGTTGTAGATGCTCATTTGGGGCTTATTGATTGGTGGATTTCGGTCAATCTGCAACACGTTGGGCGTGTTCTTCTGGGAGAGTACTATGCTGCCATTGAACCAGTTTCGATTTGGAGGCCTAGGATTGAGTAAAAAAGAGGGGGGACATGTAGGAACCTTGAGCTTTCCCTCAGAGTTCATCATCTACCCAGGAAGCTGAAGACTATTACTCAAGTCCATCCTATTATCAAAAGATGTGAATTCATGATTACGTTTGAAAATAAGATCCTGTCTGTGGGCTTTAGTGAGGGTGTTACTTTAAAGTAACGAGAGAGTTTGAATGTTCCCAAGTGCTCTATTTAGGTCTTTGGAAAAGAACCTAAAGCTGGTGGGTTGGTTTCAGGTGTGTATGTCAGGTCCTGCTCGCTGTCAGCAGGCAGAATACTTGAGCTGTGGTATAGAAGAGTTCTGTTGGTGCTGATTAACTTACTTGCAGAGCAGATTTCTTATCATATATGTTTTTGACTAATTCATCATATATTCCTATCCTCTGATCACACCATGTATAAAATTTACCTAAAGTATACAGAGAAAAAATGTATTGCAGTCTTCTTTTTATGTTAAGTCAAGTTAGTGGAATAGTGTGGTGTGAAATTCCAAGACAGTCTCTCCAAATGTGCCCACACTTTTTGTGACCTATTATCCATGTTCATTTTCAAGCATGCTATCGTATTCTTATTTTACTTGTTATTAAACATTCCAACTAGTAATCCTGAAAATTTAGTTTAAAGGGTGATAAATTTAAAGTTCTGTGTAATGCTGTGTATTTTTAAAGGAATTATCTCAAATAATTTCATCTCATAGGCATACACTGTGGCAGATGTTTGCAAATCTTGGTTTAAAACTGATTGAAGTATTTTAAGAAAACTGAAATAATGTCAGTGGTAAAATTTATTTTACCAAGTGCAGATGTAAGACATCAAGTTCTCAGACTGATGGCAGAATTAACAAAAAACACCATCTGGTTCAATAATTATCTGAAAATACCCATATTCTTGGATTTGTTAATACCACTCAGTTCCCAGCTTTATTTTATCTGAGTTTGCACACCAACCAGACTAGGTTGTGCAAAACGGAGACTATTTCCATCTGATCATTTTTAAAAATGTGTGTTTGCATGAATAATGAATCTTTGAATTGTTACTAAACAAGCAAATTATTTGCGTCTGTGTCACATCGGTTATCAAGTTTGCACATGTGACAGTTTCAACAGCCGTCACGTAAAATGCATAGAGCTTGTAACCATATGTTTTTGCTTGACAAAAAGCTAAAACTCAAGATCAATTTTCAATATGGAATGCACAAATTAACACTTTAAAATGCATCACAATATGTACAGCTTGGCAAAATTTGCAGAAATAGCACGTTTCTAGATATTAACTGATATCTTTGGATTCGACCTTAAGGTATTCAATCATTTTGATTAAAAGACTGATTTCTCATAAAACCACAGTCTGTTGGAGGCGCAAAGCCAATGACATTTGAGCATTCATATATTTTCATAAACTTTGAACAATGTCAGCGAGACACCTCTTCAATCTTGGCCACACAACAGCAGGATATTCAATCTTTCTTTAGCTTAAGACAGAAAATTTGAATATCAGCATAGGGTTATAAATGTGGCAGTTCACATGGTGCACTCCATGTTGACGTGTAAAGAACAGATCTGTGTGTGTGTGTGTGTGTGTGTGTGTGTGTGTGTGTGTGTGGTACTGGAGAGAGGGGTTTCTATCACCGAGCAACACCCCCAGCACTGTTTATTTTTCATTTCAAACAGGGTCTGTCTAAGTTACTGTGCCCTGGCCTAGAACCTATGGTCCTCCTGTCTCAGCCTCCCTAGTGCTGGGATTACAGGTGTGCACCACCACACCCAGCTGCTTCCCACTCTTAACCACTATTTCTCCTTCCCTTCCCCTTTCCCCACCAGTCCTCCCCCAAAAGCACTATATGCAAGTGCTTGTTTTGTAAAGACAGTTCCTCTGATGATATTCTTTGGTATGAGAGAGGTGCTTTTAAAAATGGCTGGCTGCTTCTAGTATAGCGCTTGTAACCATATGTTACGTGCAGTAAGGGCGATTACCCAGAGTACTATGATGATATAGATGCCCCAATATTTCTTCAGCAACTTTTTCACCATTTGGACATAATAATTGCTGGGCGTGGTGGCGCACGCTTGTAATCCCAGTACTTGGGAGGCTGAAACCAGAGGATCTGGGTTCGCGGCCAGCCTCAGCTATTTAGTGAGGCCCTCCATAACTTCGTGAGACCCAGTTTCAAAATAAAGTATAAAAAATAGGGCTGGAGGTGGAGCTCGGAGGTAAAATGCTCCTGGGTTCAATCCCCGGTACCGCAAAAAAAAAAGAACATAATAATTAGTCATTATGTTGCCTTGTGTATCTATTCCCATTTGGCCTACTAAATGAGGTCTTAGCAGAAATTGGATTTTCTTCAAACACTTCTCTTTCGGGTTGTTTTGTTCAGTACGAGTGATTATCCTATATGATCAGTGAGATGTGTGAGGTTTTCAGTTTGCTGTAAATAACAGTGTTAAGTGTATTAACATCTACTACAAATAACATGTCTCTCTCTTTGGAGTGTTGTCTTGCAAGCAGCTCGGGCAGAAACCAGATGGGCTGCAAGGGGAAGATGAGCAATTCTGCCTGCCCAGACAGAAAACGCAGCAACATTCTGTTAAGTAAAGAGACAGCGAAGGCATATTTTAATATCTTGCAATACACGACAGATGCCTAGAAATGTTTACCTAAAGTTCCTGTAATCTTGCTAATCCTCACGTTGAGCATATCCTTAGTGTTAGAATGCAAAGCATTGTTAGTACTCGTAGACAAAGGATAGCAAGATATCGAAGAGTGCGCTCCAGGTGGCATGATTCCACAGAACTCAACTTTATAACAAAATCTCCTGAGTCATTAATAAAAGTCCAAATTTTTTATTTCTAATTATCTATGCATACCCACCCCCAAAGAAGTTCAGATTAAATGATCTTATTGGTAAGGTTAAAAACCGTTGGTCATACCATATCAGAAGAGATGGTTATTGAGTTCTTAGTTTCAATAAAATTTGCTATGTGAAACATAGAAGTTTAACTGAATAGATTTGCAACTCTTCCAAACCAGTACAGTTGATATAAGACATTCTCAGTGATCAGGAACTCATACAAACCATTTTGAGATACAGTTCAAGAGGTGATGATGTTGATTCAGTTACTATAGTTTCCCAGTAACTGCAGTGCTCACCAACCTGAATGCACCTGGCCACATGCATACCTGCAGGAAATGGTTTGCGCATAGGCCACATCTGATGACCTCAGCAGGTGGCCGTTCTACAGAGGGAGAGAGCTGTGCAGCGCACTGGCGGCCATGAAAGGCTAGACCACTGTGGCTGAGAGGAAGGAAGGTAGAGGGTGGGCCTGGAGAGGGCCGGATAGGCCTGCGAAAGCTGTGGATTTTCATCACAGAAATCCCAAGAGCAAGTTTTAATTTTAGGAACTGATCTCCATGTTCTGTATGCAGAGTGGACTGGGAGTACCAAAGGTAGACTTAGGAAACTAGTTAGGAGATGGTGGTTACAGTCAGCATGACAAAGGTCCTGGTGGTCGAGACTAACCTGGTAGCCACGGAGACAGCACAGAGGGAAGGTGCAGGGTACATTCTAGACACAGAGTTGCAGGACTCATGGTGACTTGGATCTGGAAGGCAGAGTAGGACAAGTAGGCTAAGAACGACCGATGGGCTTCCATCTTGAGTGGTGGGTGAGTCTTGATGCCCTTTGATCTCTGATTTGGGACAGAGAGCAGATTTAGGAGGAAGTCATGGGGGCAGGGGGGACACAAGAGAGGCTCCAGGGTGGAACCTGAGCACCACCGAGTTCAAGGTCAGAGAGGCCAGCATTGAAGTCAAGTAGACCAGCGCTTCAAGAAGGAAACAGAGAGTGGGGGCAGAACGCGCTGCAGCTTCTCCTTGAACACTGCCCTCTCCTGCCACCTGCGGAACTAAGCGAGCCTCGAGCTGCATGGCAGCGGGGCTGTGTCAGTGGAGACACTGAGCAGGGGCTCATCTGTCCTGGCCTGTGTCAGTGGAGACACTCTTCGCAGGGGCTCATCCGTCCTGGCCTCTGCCGCACACTCCAGCCCTGGAGGAGTCAGCTATGCATATTGTGTTTACAGAATGTTCCTTAAACCTTGTATTTTGGGGCCTTTCTCTGGAGGTTCTGGGGCGGGCCCTCTATCTGTTTGCTAGGGCAGCCATAACAGAGTACCAGAAGCCAGGAGGCTCAACCACACGCGTGGTTTCCTCGCAGCTGCGGAAGACAGAAGTCTGAGGCTCAGGTTTCCGCAGGGCTGCTTCCTCCTGAGGCCTGTCCCCACCTGCTGGGGCCATCTTTTCCTTTCATGTGGCTGTCCCTCCGAGTGTGTTTGTGACCTAATCTTATAAGGACACCAGTCACACTGGCTTCGGCCTTAATGACCTCATTTTACCTTAATTACCTCTTTAAAGGCCTTATCTCCACATGGACTTCCGTTCTGATGTGGTGGGGGCTAGAACTCCGTCAGATGAATAGGGGATACCGTTCAACCCCTGACAGATATGCACTTTAAACAGCACCCCGATTGATTCTGCTGCTGGCGGGTTTCACCTCAACTCTAAGAAGCACAGAACTACAGCATGCAGGCAGCAGCTGGGCGCTGAGCTAGAAGGGCCAGGCCTGGTCCTCGCCTTCAGGGGCCCATGTCCCGCAGGAGGAAGCGCCCACGGGCTTGGAGAATGTGTTCTATATGTTCAGGCTCTCACTCCTGTCTTCGCATTTGTGTCTAGCTCCCAAAGTAGGCAGAATGGGGGACGGGTACATCTGCGAACATGAATAATTTATGTGCTGTGAGCACTATCTCTTACATTAGACTTTACTTATAGATCAGACAGTTTGTTTGGTAGAATAACTGAAAATCTGTATCAGGACACTCTGCCCACAAAAATCAATCAGTTGGTTTGTTCCGTCTGCACTTGCAGGTGTATTTGTTGTGGTTCCTGATAAAATCAGCACAGCCAACATCTCCGATAGCAGAGTAAAGACTGGCTCTTCTCTCTAAATGCACATAATATAGGGTCACTTTTCCTTTGATTCATGAAGCCCCTGGCTAAAGCTCCACTCTTCTCCATTGGCCTGGCTTGCTCATGCGTTCATACATGCACATGTCCACACAGGTGAGTGTGGTATCGGAAGATTTGAACGATGCCTCAAAGGTGAAAGTTCTGAAAGAGTGTTATGCTATACCTCAGACACTGTTATGAGTGCGTGATACGGCCTGGTTAACTTCTTCCTAAATCATTCCGAGCAGTGGCAGGTCCCGCGTGGTTTCAGAGGGCAAAGGTCGTCAGCACGCACCATTATCCTCCTGGAGCTGTTCTGCTCCCTCCACAGAGGAGTGTTGGGAGCTGGGACCACTGTTAGGGCAGACCGGTGTGTCTTCTCTCTGCACAGATGGCATGCTGCCCTGTGCATGTGTGCATGGGATGGAGAAGCACACTTGCCATCTTTGTTCAGGTGTGTGTGTGTGTGTGAGAGAGAGAGAGAGAATATGAATATGTGTGAGGGCTCCATTTCTCCAGCATCCTCATAGTTGCCTGTTTCAGCATGTGGCTTATTGCCAGTTTCTATGGTTTGTTGCCTGTTTGTGCAAATCATTGTCAACATGCATGAATACGGTGAACAAATACTTTAAAATGTCATACAGCTGCAATTGTAGTAACAAGAAATAGCTTCCTACTCATACTCAAAGTGCATAATAAAGCATAAAAACTGAGGATGAATTCTTGCAACAAAACTACTTCTTTACAGGAGCGGTGTGAACATGTGTGTGCGTCCAAGTCCTCAGGAGTCATCATGGGAGTCTATGCGAATGGCAACCATGAAATGTTGAAATGCATTTCTAAAAATAGGTGTGTCAGATTAATAGTTGTATAAAACAAGTATTCCTGAAAGAAAAGTTAATTTTGAAAGTCACATAATCTTTTGGGCAGGATGTTCACAGACAAAAGATAGCACATGATTACTCCCAGTTCATGAGTCTACTTGAGTTATGGTTTTCTTGTTGGAAATTTAAGGTTCTGTCCAAGCCGGGCGTGGTGGCGCACACTTGTAATCCTAGTACTTGGGAGGCAGAGACCGGAGGATCCGGGTTTGCGGCCAGCCTCAGCTACTTAGTGAGGCCCTCCGCAACTTTGTGAGACCTGGTTTCAAAATAAAGTATAAAAAATAGGGCCGGAGGTGTAGCTCGGAGGCAGAATGCCCCTGGGTTCAATCCCCGGTACCACAAAAAAAAAAAAAAGAGTTCTGTCCATGGACGCCACAGGACTTAATCGCTGCCACAACCACAATCCCAGCTATACACTAGATCTTGCTCTGTGGTAGAAAAGTGTTATATGTTATTATTATACCTTATTAGCTAAAGGATTGAGATTGTATCTCCAAATCACATTACAGATTAAATTAAGGCTTTCATGGATCCCATCTGATATAAAATTGGGAATTATCTGCCTAATACAGGTTGCTTTCAAAATGTGAGTTATTGAAAATGTGAGTTGTTAGTCTGGCATTTATTATATATGCCACGTTTCTCTGATTTCTGTAGCCTGATAAGATATTGAAAGGGCAAGGGAAATGCTTTAGAAATATATTCAGTTCAGCAAACTTTCTCCTAGCTCTGTGCCATGGCCAGATGACACACTGGGTGCCATGCCTGCAGTGGGTGAGTGCGAGCACCCCTGGCCTCAGGGGGCTTACCGGGAGAAGTGGCCACGGAAGGTGACCAGGAGTGTGGAGCGTGGCTTTGGGACACGATTTAGTTTGAACAGAACAGGAAAGGGCCCTGGAGAAAACAGTGTGTGTGTGTGTGTGTGGGGACACAGCTGCGGCTCTGCTGCCGGTAGACCTCACACCCTGCCTCAGCATCTCCCCCCACCCCCCGTCCCCTGCCATGTCCCTGAGCGTCGAGCTGAGCCACTAGCGTGACGGTGGAAGAGCCGGCTCTCAGTCCCTGTCCCACTAAACCACACTGCCTCGTCTTCTCTTTAGCAATTTGCTACCATTAATAAATCCTCATTAATTCAAGGTCATGTGACCCTCTGGAGTCCTAAGTGTGCTGACCTGAAAGATGTCATTTCCTCTTACAAATAGCAGCAGTTCACTCACCTCCCAGACTCTGTGCGCACGCCGTAACAGTAGACTGTAGATCCTCCCACGTTACCTGTTAAGGGCCAGGGTGAGCCGATTCATAAAGGAAGTTGAACTCCCATGCTACTACAGAGTCTAATGGTCATCATTTTAAAAATAGCTGTAGAAACACGAAAACAGTCATTAAGATGGTAATGCTGAGAGATAATATAATCACTGGATTTCAACAATATTTATTTTCTATTCTTTTGTTTAACTGATTTTTGTATATGAACTAATCTTACAGTGGCTCAGCGCATTTTTCTCTTCCTTACCATTTTCCCATATAAGAGAAAATGGAGCAATTTCTTTTTTAAAAAGGACATTGATAGTCATTAGAGTATGGAGAAAATTGATCAAAATATTAATTAGACTTTTGTTTTGCTAGTTTGCATTAGACAGATGGAGTTCTGATCTTTAACAGCACCATGACTCATGAAACCGCTTGTGTACTAAAATGCCATTATTAACACAACAGTAGTTTTCAGCAGTTGGTAATTATTGGCATAATTAAACATTTATCAAGAAACGAGTATTTATCATTCATTAAACTTTCATTAAAAATCCATCTTAGCACAGGCTAGATCAGCCAGTGATTTTCGAGTGATAACTTCTTAACTTCTGGCAGGAATATGGAACATTTTCATAATAGCCAAAGTTGTGCACAAGGTAATGTTCCAGGAATTGTGGGCAATTACAGGATTTCGGATTCATTTTGTATTAAGTGATTTTTAAGACTTGGACCCGGACTGAGAAGGTACTTGGCAATGTTCTTTAGGGTTTACAGCATTTGGCACTTTTTAGCAGTCTATCTAGGAAATTGTGTTACCCTTGGCAAAGGAAAGCTACTGCTAAGCAAGCTCCGTAATGATATTTACATAATTTAAACTCCCCAAAACACGGGTGTTTACATATTTTAGGGCATGAAATTTTGTACTGTAAATGAAAGCCAGAACAGAAGTAGAGACCAGTAGACTCGCACTCTGAATACTGCTGAAAGTCGCCTCGACAGCGGGATTATCCTCCGGCTCCTTCGTCACCGTGCAGACTTCTGAAAGGCTGGCTGTCACACATGGACTTAGCCACGTCACAGCCTGCGGCGCTTGCCATACAGTGACTACGATCCAGAGCTGTGCCCAGAATGTTTTACCTATTTAAATAACTGTACTTAAGCCGGGCATGGTGGCGCACACTTGTAATCCCAGTACTTGGGAAGCTGAGACCAGAGGCTCCGGGTTCACGGACAGCCTCAGCTACTTAGTGAGGCCCTCCACAACTTAGTGAGACCCTGTTTCAAAATAAAGAATAAAAAATAGGACTGGGGTGTAACTTGGAGGTAGAATGCCCCTGGGTCGATCCCTAGTACCGAAAATAAATAAATAAATAAATAAATAAATAAATAATAAATAATAAAGTACTTACTTCCCATAATGGAGGAATCAAATAGTATGGAGTTTGACATGTAGAGAATTCCATCCAACGGCTGCTCTTAACTCCTTTATTCTCACTTTACTTGCTTTTCCTTATTAACTGCACACTGCTACCATCTTGCCAGTCTGATTCTCCATAGAACTGCTTAATGTTGTGTGTTTAAAAACCGATACATAAAAATTGCCTAGCCTGATGGGCTGTCATGCGATGTTCCGATACATATGTATATTACATGATGTTCAAATCAGGTTACACATATCTATGTCCTCAAACATTTATCAATTCTTGCTGATGAAAGCATTCAAAATCATTTTTCTAGCTTTTTAAAAAAACATACAGCACATTATTCTTGCTATATACACCTACTGCGCACCAGAATTTCTTATGCCTGTCTAACTGTACTTTATCACCCACTGATCTACATCTCCCCATTCCTCCCAAGCCCTCCTCTCCCCAGTCTGGTAACCACCATTCTGTTTTTGACATCTACAATATCCAGGTATGACATACGAGATCACGTGGTGCTTGTCTTTCTGTGCCTGGTTTGTTTCACTTAACATAATGATGTCCAGTTCCATCCATGTTTTCACAAATGGCAGGGTTTCATTTGTTATGGCTGAGTAGTATTTCATAGTGTCTATGAACCAAGTTTTCTTTAACCATTCAGCAGTTGATGGGCACTGAGGTTGTTTCCATTTCTTGGCTGTACAGTTTAGTGCTACAATGAACACGGGAGTGCAGATGACTCTTTGACAACTGATTTCATCTCCTTTCCAGTAGTGGGATTGCTGAATCATGTAGTAGTTCTTTTTTTAATTTTTTGAGAAGACTCCATAACATTTTCTACAATGGCTGTGCTAATTCATATCCCCACCAAGAGTGTGCAAAGAGAACCACTCAGTGTTGTCATGCTCTTGTTTTATTCGAAAGTTGAAATCTTATGACGCATCGCCCTTCCAGCTTTCCGGTGTTCTCTTCTCCTCTTGACATCAAGGCGGGTGCACAGGCTCCCAGCCTGTAGTCTAGACCTCCCTCCACAGTCAGTCATGGTCGGTGCCCTACACACTAAGCGAAAAGCTTCACATATGTTTAGCATGCTGGGTGTCCTCATCAAGACTAGACACATGGGGAAAAATAGCATTAGAGAACTAAGACTGCTCAGCACCCTCGTCCGCATGTATGTTAGCGTTTCAGATCTTATTCTATATTCAGCAACTTCGTTTTTGTTTTCTCCTGGGCAAAAAATTTACTGTATCAGTGCTTTTATGTCACAAGAATGAATTGAATTTGTACCCTTTAGTGCAAACAACAATAGACAGAGTGGTAACCTAGTGGAAAACAAATAGACACCCCGTCCCTTTTGGGGATTCAGAGAGGTTCAGAAAGATGGAGCTGACGGTAGAGAGGTGGCAGATAAAAAGAGGCCAAAGCCGGAAAGAATCCCGCGGTCATTTATTACCATGCCATCTTCATAGTGTTTGCTGAACCAAGGTGCAGAGTAATGATTCAGACAAATGACGTTAATCATAATAGCTGGCCCTTTGGCAAAAATGGAATACCTAGCATCACAGCGGGAGACCTAATCAGATTCTCCAAAACTTGCTTCTGAAGGAGAGAATTTTCTGCTTTAGTTTTTCTGTCAATGGCTCCCTGTGGGATATATCATCTTTAAAAGAAACAGAGTGATAAGAAATTGTGCCCTCTTTCTTTCTCCTTTCCCTGACCCCTGGAGAAATAATCACATCAAACTTTGTGATTAGTATTTATAGTGAAATTGTATTATTTTTATATTTCCTTCATATTCATCCGATGTGATAAGATGGCAAGAGCTGTAATGACTAGGCAAGTCATATTTTCCATCATCCTGATAATCAGAGTTTACTTTACTTATTTTAAATGGCCTTGTACGTCATGAGACCAAGCAATGTTGCACATGCGCGTTGTTGTTCTGTGGTCCTGTGTGGCATGAGTCCAGATCTACTCAGAGGTAGGCTCATGGTTAAGAGTATTCTTGGTGCATTTGATATCTATTCAGAGAGGGAATGTAATGTCCTTCTTGGTCTTTGATACATGTTAAAAGCTAGTGCAAATAATTTCACTCATTACTCTGTGTTAAGTCTATGGATTTTTAAAAGTAGCCTTATTGGTGGAATGTATTGGTTATTTTTAAGGTTACAAGTTCATTAACAAAACCAAAACTGTGTAGTTCTAAATACTTTCAGATTTACTAATTATGTGCATTTTGTCATCGCTCTATCACACACACTTTGGCACTTAATGCTATTGTGTAGAAGGGAAAACAATTTAGAGATGTGGTTATACATCATCTCTAGGGAAAAATTAAGTTGACGTGTGGGAGGTTAATATACACACTTCAGATTCTTTGTTGATTTGCCGTTTTTCTTCATAACTCTAGGTAAACAGTGTGTGCTGCCATCTAATGCGCAGGTTAAGTGTAGTTGCAGGCTATTATACATCATTAGCGTAAGTAATACGCAGTCAGGAAAGAGCGATGGGAGCTTTTCACTTGTAGCTGCTTGGACGTTCCATTTGTCATCTATTACAGCACCGCAGAAATGAGTAGTGGCAGCCGTGCTGTAATTGATGGCTTAGTGGGGTGAAATTAAGCAGAGAGTCACACCATTTTGGCTGATTAGTGTTAATGTGTTTTGCATCCCCCTTTCCAATGGCAAATCTGGCAAAACACAGTGCTGTTCATTTAAAACTTTGTCTCCGGTACCCTGCTCCTGTTACCAATTTCAACCAGACCCGGGATTCATCTTTGAACACAGAGAGACTTTCAACAATTAGGAAAAAGGTAGATATCTGTCATTTTCAGAAAATGATACCTGGCCTTCTCCCATTATTTTATTATAATACTTCTAGCCCTCATGTAAGGAAACAAAGCAAATAATGGTTCAGCCATGTTGATTTAAGTGCAGTATGGCAGATGGAATAGATTTGTACCAATAGACTGGACCTTGGGCCCTGGCCCTCAATATCTGATCAATAGGCAATGCATTGTTCATCATACATACAACAGAATAGCGTAGATGTGTACTTTTATCCAGCAGCCAGCAGGCATGAAATGATTTTTTTAAAGGTAAGAAACCGCCATGCACAAGAAGGAACAGTGGCGGGGTGCCTGCACCTGGAGCTACTGTACGTCACCGCTGGACAGCTCGTCCTGGGAACGCTGCTGTGTGTCTCATCCCCGATGGGCAGCGCGTCCCCCTCGCCTCTGGAATACATTGCAAGTGCCAGCTCTTGACTTGTGAGGAGTCAGTAGCTAAGATAGCTTGTGATAGGGAGCGGCATCGCAGGAGCAGGGGATCCATAGGTATTAGTGTCAAGAAGAATAATGTCTTGCTTGCCCTTTCTCCTGGGTTATTGCATGGGTTATACAAAGATTGGGATGAGTTAATAGAAAACAAAGAAACTAGAGGTGGCAGGAACGGATGAGGGGTGGGGGAAGTAACAGCGTTGCAGAAATCCATGACTCTTGCTGATGCCAAAAATACCGGGTAGCTTTTTTCTGCCCAAGCAAGTAGCGTGCATACAGGTACCTGATATAGTCATTATGGGCAGCTTACGCTGCGTAGAACTGAGGCTAAGCAGAGGGTGCTAATGGGTGGGTGGTGCTGGGAGTTGCAACAACCCATGCTAAGTTTTAGAGAGAGCTTTCCAACCTTTGCAGATGAATTGCAGCAGTGAGGAGAAAAATAGTGTAATTCTTTGGTTTCATTTTCATTGTGATTTACATAGTAGAAAACAATGTTGATGGGAAAAAAATATGATTTAGGGGTGGAGGGTAGTGTCACCTAGCAGTTCTGTGCTGAGTGTGGAACACCCATTGTTTCACGGGAGAGAATTTATACCATTCGTTGTTAAAATGACATACCTGAATGAATCAAATCTACCTTGTTCACACCCAAGATGAGGAAAATGATTTATTGTCTGTCCTTTGAATTTCTCTGAGCATTCTGTCTAAACTTTAAAGGAGGATTACATTTGCGATTAAATCTTAACAAATGTTGTTTTAACTAGACTACAATATATGTTATTGACAACAAGCGAGTTTTCTTCTCAAAATAACATTGGTGCTTAGGCACGCAATTTACAAAAATGACAAGAAAGGGTGGTACTTTTTCCAAGGTGAATGTGAGTTGACTGATTAGCTGGTATTTTAACTTAGATTCTTGCAAATTACAGACATAAGAAACCCTGCAATTTATATGTACTTTAGAAGTGAAAGCTTTAATCCCATGATTCATGGAAGTAAAGTGGTAATAATTTAAGTACCATATTTTATTTATCCCTCAGAGTTGTCAGCTGGTACCAGAAGTATTTCCACTATTTTGGGGTTGCTGCCTTTGGCCATCTAATTGCTTCTTGGGAAGTAAGAGGGAAATTGCTTGTGTGACTATGCGGATTGTCCTCGGCAGCATCGAGCCAAGACATCAATCAGTCCATCTGGGTAAAATCACAAGCTGACTCCGATATTGCTAAATATTTATACTGTCAAATACACACAGACATCCAGATGAAAAGAGGCATTCATTAGGAATTCTCCAGCTTGTCAGTTTAAAGATGTAGATTAGAGCAAAACCTCCCACTATGGTACTGAGTGCTCAAGAAAAGTCTATATTTAGCCATTCTGAGCAATAAATATCATCATATTGCCTCATTTAGGTAAATAGAGAATAAATATTGTCAAGATGATCTAGAGATAATGTAAACAGATCCCTGTTCAGAGTCTGCGTTACAGGGGAAATTCCAGGACAGTGATGTGCCGATGATGCTTTGGGGTTTAACCCTTTTCCTTAATCACACACCCCTCCCCTTTTTGGTAACAAAGATTGTGTTACTGACAGATTAGGGGGAAAAGATGAAGAAAAAAAATTTAACCACAAAGGTGATTTCAAGTTCTGTGAATCAGAACGCTAATTAGTGCTTGTGCCGCAGTATTGTCTTCATAGTTCCAAAAGCTGCTGCTGCTGCTGCTGCTGCTGCTGAAAATAAAGATGTCTGGAGCAACACCAAAGTTCATTTCAGAGTTTAACAGAGCTAATGAAGCCCATCGATCTCACGGGGACGGTGCAGCTCAAAGGTTAAGACATTATTTGACGGTACACCAAGGTAGCGCTTGTCCTGGAATTCCTTTCATAACACATTGTTCCGTGGGAAGATTTCTCACACTGAGCACTTGCCAGGAGAGACTGAGATCTGTACCTTGACACGGCTGCGTTTCTGTGCTGAAACTCTGCAGCCCTTCGCGTGACGGTTGGGCTCACGTGCGTTCTGGCTGAGCAGAGGATGCGTCCCTCCTCGGGGGGCACACACTCGTTGCTCTTCCCTGGTAATTGATAATCTTAGAAGTTATGCTCAACGGGAATTTCAACTGATGTCAAAGTTTTACTTAATTACACTAGATGATTTTTTGAGATTAATAATTAACATCCCTCTTTATAACTAAATATCCATAATTAATCAGCAAATCATAACGTGAAGACTAATTAACTTCAAACTCAAATTTTAACAGAAAATCCGTATTACTCTCCAACATCATCAATTACCAGAGTAATCAAAGTTATCCCTCACGGGATAAAACATAAAGCGTTGTGGGTTTATCAGCTGCGCTGTTAGCTCAGAAGGATTTCCAAAGTAGCTTCAAGTAGCCTCACCAATTATAAGATTACTGGATTGTTCAAACCCCTGCTCATTGGCCATGCGCTACATTATCAATAAGCTGCTCTGGCAGCTGGGTCAGAAACCAGGAAAGCAGAAACTTGCCCTGGCGTCTGCCTTTTTTTTCCACGGGAGGTTAACCCAGCGATTCCAGGCAAATGGATGATTTGGTTCAGGGTCTTTAAAACCACACCATGTTCCTTTGTCTCTTTGCCTTCCTCGCAGAATGGAAGTTAGCTAGCTTAAAACTGATTAGTAGCAAGCCAAAGTATATACCCATCATTGTTCATAAAGGGATATTTTTCAAAAATAAAGACTATGTAATGTTTTATCTATCAATTATTAAGTGCTAAAGACAACTAAAAAGAGACACTGTGTTGAAGGATGAAATGCTACGCATGACCGAAAAACTAACCTGGACATTGCAGAACCCAACATGGTCCAGTGTCTAAGAAACAGGGCGATACCACTGTTAACAGCAGAAACATGTTTTCAGGGTTTCATTTAGAAATTGAGGAGGTAAAAGTTATCTAAAATCCGCCTTTCAATTATTGTATCACCTCATCTTCCAAGTGCACACAGGGAATGCTGTTCTTTTGTGTGGCAGCTGTAAAATCCCAAGCAGTTTTTACTGTCAAGAAAACTCTGGATAAATAGGGGCTGTTAGCTTCGGCAGATAGCTAAGGTTATTTGGTGGCAATCAAGAACTCACAGCACTTCAACTAATGGGTTATGATCAGAAACTGCTCCTAATAGCCAGCTAGACGGATCTGAATATGAAGATTTCTATAATTTTGTTGTCAGCTTGTGATGTACTCTAGTGCTAATTATTTGGAACAATTATGTTTTCCTAATAACAAAAGAAGAAGCAGTGAATTAAGCAGGCTTACCTTCAGATCTTTAGATAACAGTTTAAATGCACTTGCCATTAAGAAATAACATTTCTTTTTGCTTTACGGAGCCCTAATTATTTAAGATGCTGTCTTTTAAAACCCACGGCTTCCACTTCTGTGCAACCTGCTCCGCGTGTCAGTTTGCACTGATGACTTTAGTAACTAGTATTTTCTCAGTCTTAGGTTTATGCCTGTACCTCCCATAGACTGCTTACTTCATTTAGTTATTCAAAAACCATAATTAGTGCAGTAATTAACGTGTGAATCCTTCAAAGGAAGACTGCTAGAATCATGGGACGTCTCTCATCATCCTGACTGATGTGCAGATGATAAAGAGACTGAGGTTGATGTGACGACAGGATGTGTATTCTTGCAGGGTAGCGGTGCTGCAGGGGAATTCAGACAGGACCTTGGTCCACAGAGCCCTAACGTTGGGAAAAGTAATTATCCACACTGTTTCTATAATTCAGCTAGGTGTTATCCTGCATTTGCAGCTGTCAAATCATTTGTTTTAAATGTTTTTTTAAATATCTTATGAATACTTGAAAGTTTTGAGTTTTACACATTATCTCTTAACCAATTACTAAACCTAGGGGCCAAGGTGTGCTCGCTTGCGCTCTCGCTCTCTCTCTCTCTCTCTCTCTCTCTGTCTCTCCTTTCTTCTTTCTTTCCTTACTTCTTTCCCCATTACACAGAAAGGCCTTCCTGACCATCGATTGCAGGCATCTGATGATCATTTGAATCAATGCAGGTCACAGTTTCAAAATCATAAGCATAAATAAAAAGGCCCAACTTCATACATTTCTCCAGAAATTTTTCTGGTTAAATTTCACTTTTCTCACAGCTGCACGTGTTGTTTTCTGGCCCTGGTGAGTGCTTTCTGTGCGATGTCACCTGGCTGGGTGTGGCACAGAGGCACCAGGAATGGTTCTGTGGAGTTGACTGCCATTGTGTTGGCCACTCCTCTGTGGTTATTTCAACTGGAATGTTTGGCTTTTAGCTTTCTATAAATAGCATGTTTTTCACACTGTGTCACTTGTTGACATCTGCCCCCAACACTCCATACTGTGTTTTATCCCTCAAGTAGCTCATGTGAACCACATGGAGGAGCTTCCATCCCTGGGGCCTGCCCTTCTGGAAAGTTCTTGAAGAAGTCCTGAGCTCCCTGTCTGACTGAGCTCTTCATCGTCTGAGGTTCAGGCTGCAATGGGAGTAGGATACTGCATGTTAGATGTTGGGTTTTTGTAGGGAGCAATCATATGAAAAGAACTTGATTAAACTGAAGGGCCATGGGCTGATTCTCCACGTTTAGTGCATTAAAGAAAGACTCTGGGTATTGATCTGTGTTCAGAATGGAGGGGAAGAGTCTACCTTCCTTTATGTCTTTCAAGCAAATTTATATCTTTATATCTGTAACATATTGTCAATTTGTTCTCAGTTTGCAGGATATTTTTACATACTGCCTTACTTGCTGGGTTAAGAGTTACTTGGTTTTGAACCACACGATAATCAAACTATTAAGTGTTATGAACACTTTAATAACGTGTAGCTAAGCGTATATATTTAATAGACCCTTTTGCCAGTCAGAATACCACGTTGCCCTACTGTGTACCTCATTCCTAAAGCAGATGCTATTTAAATTAGCCTATATTGATGCGGTGGCTGTAATTAATTAACTGTAAATTCAGTAAATTTTCTACACTCTCTCTAATACACAGCCTTCTAAACACCATTCTAATTTGTGAAAAGGGGGTTTTGAGGAGTGCCATGACAGCACATGGAGAACCGTAGAGCTCCACGTGACGCGTCGGCTCTGCTATGGAGGTTGCACCCCCTCATGGTGTCCTACTCCCTGTTGCAGAAGCCGTACTTACTTGGGAAGTGAGCAGTTCCGCAGGGAATGAGGAGCGAGGGTGTTTCCCATGTGTTCAGCACCGTGACCAGCCATGCTCATACTACCAAGGCACTTTACACAATGTTTTCCTGGCTAGTGCAAGCGCAGACTCTAGCGCAGGCCTACCTGGATCTCGAGGTCCACCTGATATCAGATTATTAAGGAAAGGACAGCATTACTGACAGTTAAAGCCTCATCCTGTCTGTAAGTGGTCGCAGTAGGGTTTCCCTTGTCTTCAGCCATTTATCTTCAGTGATCTTGTGCACATGTGTTCTCTCCCTCTCTCTGTCTCTCTCTGTTTCACACACACACACACACACACACACACACACACACTCCCCCTAAAAAAGAAATAGCCTGAATTCCTCTCATGATGTCCTTTTAGCCGTACGATCACTGAGGCCTGGTAAGGAAGAACTTGGATCTCTCATAGTTAACTGGTATTGGAGCACACTAAATATATATATATATATATATATATATATATATATATATGTATATATATATATATATAAAATAAAATAAAAGCAGAAAGCAAATGGCCAGCTATAGTGTAACTGAAAGATAAATCGAAAATTTTAAAAATAATGTCCATTGACCACAATTATAGCCATCTAGTGGACAATCCGTGTCGCCATTTTTATGTAAAGTCATGTTTGTTTAAGAGATGGTCTTTCCTTAATTAGGTTGAGTGCAGCATACATTCAAAAATATCAGTACAAGTGGCAGCAAGAGTCCCCAGCATCCCCCGGACACAGCACCAGGCCCAGGGTGTCTTGCTTTAGATCGTTTGTATTTCTTCCTCTTAGGTATCCAATCTGTACATATTTCACTTCTCTGAATATTCCTTACCCTTTAAATTAGCCTTACTCATCTCCGTATCATCTATAAAAATGAAACTTAGAAGTAAATAATTTACCCTAATGATTTTGTGCTTTTTAAACTTCAGAAGATTATATGAACCATAGATTCACATTGTCTCTTGAAAATAAATATGAAACTGAGCAGATGAGATTTGTTTTCAGGTGCTAAAAATAAGTCACTGAATGCTCTAAATATCTAGAGATAAGGAAACGGAAGCATAGTCTGTAATTGAGAGTCCTGAGAGTCCATAGGTAAAGACGATCCCAGCGCCAACTGATTTCAGAGCGTGTCCCGTGGCATTGGTGACAGGAAATCGTTTAGAAACTGCTCAGTGTTTAAGTGCAGCACATTTGCCTTTTTGGAAAAGTGAGATTTCATTTACATGTAGTAGGTTTTATGCTTTTCAGGTATGTGGTTGGACAGGTTTTGACAAATGTGTACAGTCATGCAGCCAACACCACAATCAAGTCAGACTGTTTGTCACCCCAGGAAGTTCCCTCATGCCCTCTGTGGTACACCCCTTCCCCAACACTCAGCCCAGCTGTCCCTGTGGTTTGTCTCTTTCAGCAGGTCACCTGAGTGGAGCTGGCAGTGTGAGGCGTTTGGTTTCAGTTAGCAGAATGCTTTTGATACCTCCAGCATCACTTGGGCCTCTGTTCCTGAGCAGGTTCCTCACTATGGATACACCACGGTGTGCTTATCTTCTCCTGGGGGTGGATGTTGGGTTGCTTCTACTTGATTGTGCTCAGGAATAGAACTGCTGTAAAGGTTTGTCACCAGGTCTTTGTGTGGGCTTGTGTTTTCTTTCTCTTAGGAGTGAACCTGTGGGGGGATGTGGTAAGAAATTGCCAGATTGTTTTCCAAAGTATGAGAGAGTTCCAGTTGCTCCACATCCTCCCCAGCGATATTATCTATCTTCATTAATTTTAGTCATTCTAGTGGGTGTGCTGTGTATCTCATCGTGGTTTAATTTGCATTTTCCTAGTGACTGATGATGCCCAGTGTCTTTTCCTGTGTATAGCTATGTGTAAACTACTCTCATTTTTAGAAAGACTTCTCCTTATAAGGAGTTGGAACTTTGGTCACATGCAGTCCCTCCCACATGACAGCTTGCTGGGTGCTTGGAGACAGTTTTCAGGTTCATATTTCCATGTTCCAGATCTACCTGTGCTGAGCCAGTCTGCTTACTGCCTCCCTCCCTCTTTTCAGTGGTCACGTGATGTGTTCTCTGGACCAGCCCTTTGCCTTCTCCATCACATTCATGTCTCTGATTGTCCACCTGAGCGAAATTCCTCCACTGAGCATGCTTCGTGGCATCAAGTGCAGAGCATTTGTAAGCACTGTGTTTTCTTTCTTCTTCTTTTGTAGTGCTGGTAATTGAACCCAGGGGCGTTCTACCTCCAAGCTACCCACCCCCACCCCTTTTTATTTTTTATTTTGAGACAGGGTCTTGCTAAGTTGCTGAGGGTCTTGCTAAGTTGCTGCAGCTGGCCTCGAGCCTGCAATCCTCCTGTCTCAGCCTCCCAAGTACTGGGATTACAAGTGTGCACTACCACGCCCGGTTTTTTTTTTTTAATCTTTTCTTTTTTGGTACTGGGGATTGAACCCAGGGCCTCCTGCATGCAGGACAAGCGCTTTACCACTGAGCTTCATCCCAGCCCGCACTGTGTTTTCTTAAGCAGCCAGAGGTTGAGTTTGCTTTGGTTGCAGCAATATCGGCTTTCTATCATGGACAGATAGAACAAGTGGACCTGTGGCTTATCTCAGCTACTCATAGGAATGCACAACTTGCCAGGTAAGGGCCCTGTGTCCTGATGTTGGAGATAACCCTCCAATTGAGCATATGTAATTGGCAGATATTAATACATAAAATACTTACAGGGGAGTCAGCTGGTTTGATAATCAATGGCAGGATTTTCTAAATTGCTGAACTGTTAGGTTTCCTTTAGACACTTAGAGCTGCTGAGCGGTTATGAATTTCTTGATTACCTTTAATCTTTGGTATCTACAGTATGCTTCTGTAAAAAGTACTGAGGAATATGCAAATAGAGCCAGCATAAGATTTTAAACCCTGGGGCCAAAAATAAAACACCACTGAAAATGTTCTGGCAAATAAGAGTAGTTGACCTTTTTTGACTTCTTTAGAATCTCAAGTTTTCATAGTTTATGGAACTGGTATTAGATCAAGTAATCTCCCTCCCCTCCCTTTTTAGAAATATAGTAGCAGCATTGGGGGGGGAGGACTTGTCCTTTCAAAAAATACACCTTAACTTGTTTATGAAAGAGTTTCTTTGTTGTTGTTGTTTCCCTTTAACAAAGAGACAAGGCTTCTAGGTTCCTTAACAGTTCAGCTTTAACTACAAACAGCCACTAGAAGGTTCCATATTGTTCATGGATTCTGTTACCTTGGGCATTGTTCATACTGATTTAATTTGTTTGGCTTAATGTTTGTTTTTGTTCTTTCATTATTTCTTATCCTTATAGTGTCAGGAACAACCCTGGGTAATGTTTCTGATATGAAATGGACCTGAACTTAAAATAACCCTGAACTGTTATCATTTATACAGCCCTTGAATAAAATTGCAAATTGTTAGTGATAATGAGATTCTCATTGATATGTTTGATAGGTAGTATGAAACAAACATTAATTGTATTTTATTATAATGAAGTTATATAAATATGCAAGATCTGACTAAAACCATATGATATTTGACTGGTTTATTGAAAAAACTATCATATTATTGTTACATGTGTGTTGCTGCTTAAAATTTTTCATTTTTCTGTTAAAGATCATCATGTGCCTAATGTTTCAGGCAAAGACTAAAGAATTATTTGTCAGTTCTGCTGGGTATTTAACACAGCTACACTCAACATTCAGTTTAAACATACTGGTGCAAATTCCATTACAGCAGAGAATTTCTTTTAGGATATCATTGTAAAGTAAAAGAATACAGTGTCAGTGATATGTGTTTAATTAGGAAAGAAGGTGTGTGTGCGTGTGTGTGTGCATGTGCTCGCGCACGCTTGCACACACACACGCACACACATGCATGCAGGTACACGTGCATTTGTGGGGGCACAGTGTGTGTGTGTGTGTGTGTGTGTGTGTGTGTGTGTGTAAAATATGCAGATATGATCAGCTCAATAGAAACTTTTAAAGTAGCTCTTAATTTATTTTTAATCATTTTAATTAAAATGCATATTAATAAAATTCTGTTTCTTGGCTCAATGTGGGGCATTTAGCAAAACACCTGGCAAGTCACTAGCCTCCTGCAAAGGCCCGTGGCCCGCAGACAGTGGAAACGTTGCCCTGGAAATGTGGCTGAAGTTTCCTGAAAGTGAAACATGAGCATGCCAGGCCTATCTGTGCCAGCCTCGTGAGACAAAGGCGCCCAATTTTATCACCATTGTCTTTTGTTCTCCGCCGTGCGATTCCTGCGGCTGTTTCACGAATGCCAGCGTCCAGGGCATCTGTTGATCCACCGCCTTCCGTGCCGCGCCGTTTGTTCTCTGTTATAAAACTTGTCAGCCCTGCACCCTATTCCTTCTTAAAAATGGAAACTTTAATGTCAAGAATCTTGAGTAATTTTATAAGGTTTCATGCTGAAAGACCAAAGCCTTTGTTTTGGGTTGCAGATCGATATGAACTGGGGTTGGTGGATGAGTGTTTGTAAGAGGAAGGAACGATCCCAATGCATGCATGAGGCCCAGGATCTACGAGCCTGTTATTTGATTATATTGATGTCAGTTTTCATTGTCTTCATGAATGGGTATTTTCTATCTTAATCGAAGTATTTGCATATGATGAACCAACCAGCTTCAACATGGCTTCTTTTAATGTTTCAGAATTTCCATTCAAATGATCAGAGGTAATTCTTATTTGAAAGCACACTGGGCTAAGTATGATAACTGGAAATCCATTTGAGCTATAATGCTCCCCTTCGCCCATTAATACCTGGATATAAGTAACACAATCAGCTGCTGTATTGTGGAGGTGGAGGTATGTTAGGTATATAAGCAGATGTATGTTTTCATATCCTAACGGGAATTTTAGAAAGATAATATAGGACCAATCAATAGGTAATGTTTTCTGTAGACCAGGCAGGGATCAATCAGGTGGCTGAGCAGATCCCTGCAAGGGTCAACATTAACAGCATCACAGAATTCTTCAGCTGGAAAGGAGCCTAGTGACATCTCGCCCTCGTGGACTGAAGCCACATGGAAAGCCCTAGGCTTTGGGCAAGTAGCTATGGGTCCCCCCGCCCTTTTTAGCCAGTACTGCTTCATTTGTAATAGCTCATATTGGGGAGTTTTAGGGAAAAGTTTCAGTAGTTCTGATACCTAAAAATTAAAATCCACTCTGAATCCAACGGTTAGAATGTGAGTCAGTGCAGAGCCAAACTGCCCATCAACACCAGGCGTCCTGCCTCACCGGAGCCAGGACTCATCTCAGCCTGTCGCAGGCAGCGCTAACGCGTCTTCCTTGACCCCCTTTGAATGGCTGTGAGAGAATCCGTGTATGGGTTCTCTCTTACTTCCTATTCTCATAGAGTTGAATTTAAGAGAGCTAAAAAACCTCTCTGTAGTAGTAAAAAACCTTTCTGTGTAGGTCTGAGCTGAAACGTCTCTTGTCAGGATTTGTCATTTGCCTCCCCAATGCCCCCTGCCTCTGTCTTTCATATATTCAAGCTGAGTTTGGGTCAGATAACTTATGTTCATGGAAGTTTCTCTTGAGATTGAAAAATATTGGGAAAAATGAATGATACCTTCTGTAATAATAAAACTGTGTCCAAAATCCAAACAAATTTTGAGTGTATCTCTTAGAATACTTAGGCTCCTGACTCAACATATAAATAAATTTCTAAAGTTGGACAGTAAAACTAAAAACTGAATAATAAAAGCATGTTTTAAGAAAGAGCTAAGCCCGATGAGTTGGGCTGTAATAGTTGTAGGGATTGACTGGATATTCATGCATTGTATTGGGAAAACTGGTTATGCATTGTTGGTTTCTGGTGACTTAAATACTAGCTAGACTATGTCAGAATAGGAACAGAAAAGGCAGGTAAGTATCGTTCTAACCAGTAAGGAGTTAACTAGCAAGAGCAGGTGTGGAAAGAGCAGTTACTCAGAACATGGAAGTGTTTTCTGCTGAAGCGTCGTAGCGGGAGGGACATGCAGCTGGCTCCACCTCTGCGGCCTTGGTCACAGCAGCGCCTGGACCCTCATTCATGTGGCGGCTGCGTGAGGCAGGTTCCTGGAACAGAGGCTTTCCTGGGAGATATTTTTCCCCTCGTTTTCTATATGCAATTTATCCACTGGACTTCCTGGAAATTCTATTAAGAATTCCAGATCTTTTAGTAATACTTTCCAAAGCATAGTTCCTACTAATAGATACCTTGGCACTCTGTAAATTAAGTATGATAACAACTGTTAGATCAGTGGGATAACGCGCACGTACAAGCACACTAATCAAATGGCCATACAGAAGAGTTGAGATGGATAGTGTCACTCTGTTTTGCCCTTTGGCGATTCTGCTTTGAGTTTCTTGCAGCCAGCAAATGAGGAATTAATTCAGGACTGTCACTCTGATTGTCTTGCTGCTCCAAGAAAGAGCAGTGTTTTTGTTCAGAAAAATGCTCGCCAGTGTTTAGTAGTGAATGGAAGCGAAGGTAGGCACGGGAGTTTCCGTGGTTTGGTGAACGTCACTCCAGGTCGTACGCGGTTTCCTTTCCTGCTTTCTTTTAATGGAGCCACTAATCAGATCGCCTGTCTTCTGGTTTCACCTGGAACAAGGCACATGTGGGTGTGCGTCACTCCCTGACTGTGTGCTCGCTCGAGGGGCTGGCCACAGCAGCAGTGGCCTGCACTGACTCCGTCCTGGTCTGTGCGCAGTTGTGACGTCTGGGCTCATCTGTCCCATCGCCTCCCTTTCAGATCAGCAGCATCTGGTTTGAAAGATAAATTTCATGGTCTTCCTAGCAATGTAGCTGTCTGGGGGAAGCCTGGCTTCCGTGCTTATGGCTTCTCCTTGTGACATGATACTGGGCGCGGATTCACCCTCTTTCTTACCTTCCGTGACCCATGTCTTGACTTCCCAGTCTCTCGACTGGCCCTGGCTCTTCTCCCGCTGTCAGTGTCCCCCGGTCTCTTTTACCCAACCTCCATCTCTTCTCTCCACCTCCTATGCACTGCCTGCGTGACTGCACTGCACAGTTATTTTGGGCCACAATCTTTTATTCTGGTAACAGCCAAATGTGCAATTTCCAGCCCAGTCGAGCCTGTCCCTTGGCCCAAAGCATGTTGCCAACAATAACTGATGAGACACCTCTTCCTGGTTCTCCCACAGGAATCTAAACTATAGCTCAATACTGAATTAAAGCCTCTCTCATGAGCTGATGATTGTGTGCTTTAAAAAAAATCAACCAATCCCAATACTTGGGAGGCGGAGACCAGAGGATCTGGATTCACAGCCAGCCTCAGCTACTTAGTGAGGCCCTCTGCAACTTCATGAGACCCGGTTTCAAAATAAAGGATAAAAAATAGGGCCGGGGGTGTAGCTTGGAGGTAGAATGCCCCTGGGTTCAATCCCTGGTACCACACACAAAAAAAATCAACCAGATTATTTTCATAAATTTCGGTAATTATGTTTAAAATATTTGTTTTGTTTTGAAATGACAAGGTAGGATAGCCTGGTATTAGAGAGCACTTATTCGCACATATCATTTTTGCTTGTGTACCATCATTATTCCTAGAAACTAAAAAATTAAATTGGATATTTTTTTCTCTTTTGGATATATTAAATATATATGGGACCAGCCATGGTGGTGCATGCCTGCAATCCCAGTACTTGGGAGGCTGAGACAGGAGGATCACAGGTTTAAGGTTTGAGTTGAGCCTCAGCAACATAGCGAGATGTTCAGCAACCTAGCCAGATCCTGTTTCCCAACAAAAAAATAAAAGAAAAAAAGGTCTGGAGGTATAGCCCAGAGGTAGAATGCCCCTGGGTTCAATCCCCAGTACCACCACCACCAAATATATACATACATACATATATATATATATATATATATATAATATTTCCCTTTTTACATTGCTTTTAAAGGATTAGAGATATGTTTATGGTCTATATAAGAATCTTGATCAGATGAGTAAAATTTATGGACCTTTTGAAAGTCAATTTGAGGCAGATTTGTAGAATTACTTGCATGGCAGTCTCCCCCTTGACTTGCACTTTCTTGTCACTAAACAGTAGTCCATTATGGGCAAAACATCAACAGTGTATGGCAGAGAATAAAACACCAGGGCAATATTATGCTCTGAAAACCCCGTGGGTGAACAGGTCCTGAGGAGACGCTGTTCAGACTCACAGACCAGATCTTAGAGAATTGCAAGCCCTTCGCTGTTATAGGAGAAAGTGTTTAAACACTTGTTCGATTGATTTTTTTGAAATAAACATTGAAACAGTGATCCTCTTGCCTTTAATGACCTGAGTTCCCCCAAATCACCTTAGCGAACTCAAAAGGTTCAGAAAGCACCTGTTGAATTGAAGAATGTTTCCATTGGCCTCCTACTCTTCCTCAAGATACCGCCACTCAGGTAGTGAAGAGAGAGGAGGGACCCAGAGAGTGGGAACTAAAGAAAGGGATGTGTCGCACAGAGCCTGGGGCAACCAGGGAGAGGCCAAGAGCTGTTTCCGTGTTGTGAATGCCATTAAACCACAAGCTTCAGCCCCTAAGCACCAGACACTTGCCACATAGCACTCCGTTCTCTTCCCTCCCTATTCCCTTCTTTCCCATTACTGCCGGCCCCTGCCTACCTCCTTATTTGATCCTCACCCCACAGAAGTGGAAAGAGGGCTAGTTTGATCTTCCTGGGAGCCTGCAGTGTCTGGAGGCTCCCAGGGAACATGGATGCTGACCATGTTCCCTTCCTCTCTGTCCTCCACTGCACAGCAGCCTGCCCTTCACGGCTCCTCCTTTCCCTGTCTGGGGTAACGGTGCTCCCGTTCCATCATTAACTCTACTGACCATTGCAATGGAGCATGCCACGCTCTTTGCCCACTGCCTGGAGTACTCCAGAGCAGTCGAGGCCCCTTCACTCAGCAGCACCCCCTGCTGGAGGTTGCTCTGGAGTGCCATGGCCGGCTCTGAGCCCTCACCCCTAGCATTGCTGGCTCCCCCCAAGCCAACCCCGGCCTCTGGCGGCAGCTCTGCATTTTCACCTCCACTCAGGACTCTAGCCAGCCTTGGATCTCGTCCTGGTGAGGAGGTCAGGCCTTGCTGGTCATCAACACAAGGCGCCCGGGTCCCATCCACAGCCAGCTCAGGAGGATCTAGCAGCCATGTGCCCAGAACATCTGACGCCTGTGAAGATGGAGAGAAGAAATCCGCATTGTTTTAAGTGTACACAAGCAGCTGCTGTCGTTTGGCTGCGAGCAGATGTTAGACCTCCAAAAGCTTTGCAGATAATTAAAATACTAACAGTTAGTGTTTTACCCCAGCTGTAGGTTCTGTTTACTGTAAATTTGATTTTAATGGTGCCTCTGTGCTGTTCCTGAGAAGCGGTTTGCTTTTTACCTACATGCAGAAGTGTCTGCAATGAAGACAAATGTCTGTTTCCTCTCATTTCCTCGGGAAAGATATGAAGATACTATAATATAAAGGAAATATGAACATAACTATAAAAGTGAATGTGGTCTCTTCATAGGGTTTGCCAGGAAAACAAAATAAGAGAGGAGGCCTGGTCCGCCTCGTGTGAGTCAGCCTCGTCGGAGGTGTGCCCTCTGTCGACATTGGTTGGGCTTCTTATTTGCATAATTTTAAGGTGTGTATAATGTGGACATCTTTTGAAAAATAGGCCTTGTCTCCCGATGTTGTGTTATCTGTATTGAGCATTTATAGACCGTCTGAGGACATTTAGGAAAAGGTCGTTGGGCTTCTTAATTTCCTGATTCCATAATGCAGAAGAGACGCCTGCACTAGTTGGTTAGGTCTTAAAGTCACACACAGGCAGCCTCACCCAAGCAGTGAGCATTTGGGTGCCGGTAGCTAGCAGAGCTCGAAGGTCTCCGGGGAGACCGCCCACGCAGGCCTGCATTCCCCAGTTCTCTTCCCAACCTCCAGGTACCCCCGTGCAAGAGTGGGAAGGGCGCTCCCGTCGCCACTGCTGTCAGGCTGTTGTCACAATTGCTGATACAGGTGACAGTGCACCGGAGCGGGTGAGCCTTGGTCCCCAAGAGCGTGCAGTCCCAGGGAGGCTGTGGTAGGAGAAAGGCAAGAACAACAAAGACAGACACCCTTCCCTCCAGGATTGACCCCAGCACCCGGAAATGTATGTGAAATGCAAGATGCACCTGTGCTGGCGCCCGCAGCCGCCCCCCGCTCCCCTCCTTGGTTTGTTTCAACAGACTCAAGACAGTGCCGCACTCTGCTAGTAAACCAGCTGGCTGGGGAAGTGAGGCACTCGGAGCCCTTTACAGTCTAACTTTCAAGCACTGTTTCGTCACCCTCTGAAACTCCATGACACTATCTCTGTTGTCTGAGTCGAATTTCCAAAGTTAGGTTGGTGCATCATGACGTATTGCTATAGCTGGAAGCCTTCTGCACAGCAGAGAAAGAGTTAAGCGCTGCCTCCCCTTACCCCGAAAGTCTGTCAAGATAACCTTAACGGACGCATCCTTCCCTCGCTGAGTGAGATTTGTGCGCGGAACTCCCATTACTGTTAGATCTTCATGCATGAAAATGATAATATATACCTAAGGGTCTGATATAATACCAGATTTCTTAGAGTTTGTGACTTTAAAGGTAAAATATTGTCTTTTATTCTTTGTCACTCTTCAGTGCCCATGGAAATACCTGAGCCCATGGAGACTATTCTTGGTAGAGTTGGGAACCTGGATGATTATATATTTCCAACCTGAGATAAGATTTATTCTTTGTTTTTTCTGGATATCTTAGAATTCTTTCCAGGGGTCTTACATGATTATCTTCATTCACTACCAAGGTTAAATGTAGCACTGATATTAATTAAAATAGCAGGACTGAAACTTGTGGTACTCAAATGTGTGTCCGGGATTGTCCTAAGCTTTCCTTCACTAAAAACTGCATGGCACTATGTAGAAATTGTATATTTGAACTTACATGAAAGAGTTACTCAGTAATGGTATGAACTGTGGTTAATTTTTCACAGAAAAATAACTCTCCCCATCTCTTCTAAAATAGGCCTCATGAAATTGAGGGAATGGCCACTGACTCTTACTATAGTTGCAACATAGGCCTCTGTATGTGTGTATGTGCTATGAAGCAGATATGTACTAAAGTGCCCTTGAATTATCATTGTGATATATTTACCACGTGCTCAGGCCAGCTCGGGTCGGCTGAGGTCACCTCAGGCTTAGAGTGACCAAAACACGTCTGTGCTCTCAAGTGAGGCTCACCGCTGTAATGATCGTATAACAAGCAAATCAAGGGCTAAAAGTAATTCTTAACTTTGTATCTCAAATAACCTATTTAGTTCTATTTTATATGTGTCTCAAATAACCTATTTAGTTCTATTTTATATGTGACTTTTAATAACACTGACCAGAATGAATTTCTAACTCTTCTAACTCTTGAAGCAACAGAGAGACTTTGAGAACACCAACACCTTGGGTTCTCAAAGGAGAAGTCGTCATCTAGTTGTTTAGTTATGAGGCCAAGAGGCTACGCTGACCCCTGTCATGATTATTATACCACATTGATGCTCTTTCTTGGATCCCAACACGTTCCCACCCCTTGACTGGAGTCTCCCAGGAACTTGGGGGGGCATTCGCACTGCGTGGTGTGGGAAGCTCAGAGGCGGGGAGGGCCTGCAATGTGGACAGCGCCAGCTAAGAGCGCTCGGCTTCTACGCCAGTGCCCAGTGCCCATGCCAGGTGGTGTGGGGCACCCTGCATGATGCCAGGGGGTATTACTGCCCACAGAATTAATAAATTACAGAGCAATTATCGACATCGGTTTGACTGGCTCAACTATTGGTGTCTGCTATTGTAAGAATAATGTTCTCCCTTGCTTTGGAGTTTCTAAAAGGTTATATTTCATTGAATTTTAATTTGTCATTTTTCCTGCTTTCACTTGAGAAACTTATAAGCTTTTGTGACATTAAAATATGGCTCTAATTTATTAGCATAATCTGTTAATATTGTTTCATTTTAATAGACATTAAGTATGATTTCTTAACATTCATGTTAAAATTACTCTTAAAATTGAAGTCAAGAAAAATGACATGTGGCTTAAGAATCACAATGTCATGTGTGTCCCAAATTTCTATGTATTAAGCATGATTTTTTGGATGGTTTCATAGTCAAGGTGCTTTAATTATGACAATGAACCACCGTTGTCGAGCCCAGTGGCCCAACCAAAATATAAAATCCAAACTACACGCGGTGTGTGACACGCAACCGAGCGATCCACAAGCATTTAGCACCATTTCGGGAGAGGCTTAGAAATGTAAAATAAATGCTGGCTCATAGCAACAAAGCGGTTCACCCAGGATATCAGCGCCGGCTCGCGCGGGCCTGGCGGCTCACCCACGCCATGTCTTTTTAATGCCATCTTTATCTGCTACACGATGCATGAAATCTACTTTCAGTTTTAGAACTGCCAACAACCTTTGACCCCTTTAGTGCAGACACAATGTGACCTTTCTATTGTCATCAGCTTTCATTCTCCTGAAAATTCTATGAATTTTTATTACAAGTTTTTTTTAAGCCAAGCTGAGGCTTCCACAAATTACTTGCCACAGATGAGATGAAGTTGCTGAAGTGGTGTTAGATAAGTTTTACAGCCAGCATGTGCTGCGAGGAGCCCAAGCCTGTGTCCTACAATGTCATACACCAGTGACTGCTGAGCCTACTATTGGATAAATACATCATTTTATGGAACATTGATTGTTCTATAAACCCAATGGAGTATTATGCTCTATGATCAAACCATTTAGATTGTGTGTAGAGCACAGAAAATGCCATATTCAGGATGGTACTAAAAGTGCCATTTGTGTATTTTATGGATGTCATTACAGGGGAAACTTCTCTCTGTAGGCCCTGTTTACTGCAAAATTTTTTAGTCTGTAATGACATTTTTCATTCACAACGTATGCCTTCAAGAGAGGGGGCCCTTGTTTTATTTGTTTCATTCGAGTTTACTGCACAAATTCTGTACATTTTAATTAAATGTAAGCTTAACAAAAGCATAAGGTATTTATTCTGTGGGAAGAAATGACGGCAGTAAGGAAGGCCTGCACACGCAGAAGGGAGGAGGCAGGTGCTCAGCCCTCCCTTCCCAGAGGCTGGCAGAGCGGGGCGGGGCGACGGTGGTTTGGGGAGCAGGGGCTCCATGCTGTGCCCTCCCTCCTGCAGGGAGGGGCTGTGTTTTCCACCTCTAGGCCCATCCACTTCCAGAAAGGGCTGCAGCTTCGCCATGGAATCCTGGAACAGGGAGCCTAATTCAAAATCACTTCCCTGAAAACAGATCCTCTAACACCTAAAAAAAACTTTTTATTTCAGCCAAGTCGTAAACTTCCAACGCATTTAGCCACGAGAAGGTAGTGTAATGTCTCTGTGCTCTTGGAAGCTAACGAGCAATAAGCTGGGGTTTCGCACACAGGCACGAGGCTACGTTTTACCCTCATTTGCACCTTCTGCACAGGCTCTGGAGGGTCCTACTGGAACCAAATGCAGAAGAGACTGGATGTAGGCATACTATTTGATTAGCTACTATTTTTGTACTGAAATCGGATAATGGTATCTTTAAAAAACACAAAGTACAGTACACATTCGACCCCGGGCATCCGTGCTCTTTGAAAGACCCGAGCACTTTTGTAGTGGTAACAGGGCCTAAACCGGCCAGGATAAATCTTGTGCAGCGGTCCCATTTGCAGACGTGGATCCCATTTGGCCATTTGCATCGGTGAGCTTTACAGTTCATATTTACTAGAAAGCGCTCAGAAGCCGAAGTTGATGTGCCCAGTAAATTCTTGGTCATAGCCCAGTTGGAACTTAAAGTTACAGTAGAGATTCACATTCGTTTAAACGACACTTGAACTTCCACATAGCTCCACATTAATTCATTATGGTTGAAATGGAAGAGTCTTCAGTGGGTGAATCTTTTTCAATCTGATTGAGGCCGTTACATTTTATAGGTGCTATTTTTCAAAGCAGTACTGACAGCACTCGAAGTTATTAAATTGTTGAATCAAGATGGACCTGCGTGTGCACTGATGAACTGGGGTGGACTAGCCGGGGTGCCGTTAGCTTTACCACGGCCCCTTCCGACAGCAGTTTACCCACGCGGTTTCCTTTCATGGTCTGGAAGTGGCTCACCCACCTCTGGATTCAAATAAATTCAGTAGGTAGCTCAGAATAGCATAATTAGCGGTGCTGCGAGAGCTTCAAGGGCTCGTTCTGCACCCGCGAGCTTCTCCCTCCACTCCCTGAGGGAGGCACGGTGGCCTGGACTCAGCACATGGTGTGTCTTGGGCGACTGCCTGGGAACAGGACACTTGCTCTTTAATGTAATGTTGGCGAGTCCTTTTTGTCATCGGTGGGGACGGGAAAGATTTGAAGGCTACCTTCTTTATTTTGGTCTTTATTTACTTTTGTTGTTCAAATTCTGAATAGATAAGAATGGCCTTGAAATTAGAGAATGGACAGGCACAAATCAAGTTCCAGTATAAAAAGGCAAGCAGGGTATGGCATCCTCGGGGGAAAGCAGGGCTGGGAAAGGCACACACACCATGGAAGATGGTCAGGCACGTAGACAACATAGTGGTGGCTGATGGACCAAGGATGGGCCACACCAGGCGCAGCCCAGACTCACCTTCGGTAGGTGAGCAGTAGGGACGTAGCATCTTCTGCTTCTAGCTGAGTCCAGTCTGTCCTCCTGAGAGAGGGAGACTTGAGGGAGGATTAAGGTTCCGAAGATCACATGAAATCAGGTGAAAGTGGATGGACAGTATTTCAGCCTTTTCTTTCTATGATCCGTGCACTTAATTTATCTTCCAAACTCTAGTCTTCCCAGGCCAGACACGGGTCCAGGAAGGGCGAAGGTTGTTTCTCCTTTGTAAACAGGAGGACAGGACGGGCAAGGCAGGGCTAGGACGGCGCTCTGAGCCACGGGCAAGTCCCCAGGCAGAGCCGTTCAGACACTCACAGTGACACCTCCAGACCCTCTGTGTAACCCCAGGGCTCTGGGTAGCGCAGCTGCAGGCCTGTGGCTGCCACCCAAGCATCGTGAGGGTGCTCAGCAAGTGCTTGCTAAGGGAGCACCTGACTCGCTGGAGCATCATTGAGCAGTACCCGGCTGTCCCCAGCCTTGCTAGGGGAGTGAGCCAGACAATGCCAGGGTGCACTCTAAGTAGGACATTCCTCTGAGCACCCTCCTGGACCTTTCGGGCCCTCCTCTGGGAAGGAGCAGCTGACTGTAAGAATCTTCGCTGACTGTGCCCATTGCGCACCAGCCTGAGCAGCGTCTCCTGGTCAGGGGAGTCCGTGGCTGCTGAACGAACACAGGGGCTTCTGGGAGTGGGGCTTCTCCAGTTGTCTTTTCTTGACCTAAGATTCACACTATGGACAGTTCTCCAAGAAAGAATAAGTGACAATACTTAATGGTTAATTGATGCTGTCAAGTCCAGGACCGCTGGCCCGCAGCTGGGTCTGAGCCTGGACACGTCTTCTTGGTGGGTCCCATTAACAGCTTCTACCATCCCTTCTGCTAGTGGGGCCAGAAGCTCTGACTGCTATGACTGCATGGCTAGTCAGGACCCCACCTTCCTGGGGTGGGCAACTCACCTGCACTGTGGCAGCCAGTTTATCAACCACACATCATAAAGATGCAGGGCACTGGCTGGAGGGCAGGGGAACCCGCGCCCGCCTTCCAGGCCTGGGGAGAGCCACGTAGCTCTCTCCCTCACTGCTCATCATGGCGTTTTTCTAAAGAGTCATGGTGTTTTCACTAAAAGAAATTCAGGGCTGGCATGGGAGAGGATAAGTTTTGCACCCTCTGTTACGGGTCTGCAGTTTCTCTTCTTAGAAACGTTCAGCCGGTTTCTTCTGTCCCCATCCCGTAGTCATGATGCCTTAGCATAGGGCGTGTGGGCCTGGAGCAGCCTGACCTGCCATAAACCAGCTGGTCTAGAAGGCTGAGCTGGAGGCCACCGCAGAGGAGCCTCCCTGCCCCTGCTCGTGCCCTCCGGGCAAGGCCGAGGCTCCCGGTCCCTTGAGACAGGAGGGAGGTTCTACTTCCCCGGGGATTCTGTCCTGCAGCCTGAGCGTGTGGCCTCCTGTCTCCTCTGTGCTCCTTACCTTCCACAGTATCCGGGCCACTCAGCAGGCACGTCCTTTTAAGTGTGTGCGCTGTGGAGTACACAAGGCTGGACTGAATGTGGGTGGGACAGGTGGGGCTTGGGTGCCCAAAGCTCACTACACGGGCCCCACACTACAGACCCCTTCCAGGTCCCGAATGCCCAGGCCCAGGGGCCACCTCTGTATACCCGGTACCCAGCAGAGTGCCAGGCACGGGGCCCACAAGGACTCTCTGCGGCCACCCCGGGCTGTCTTTCCACCAAAGTTCAGTGCCTGATGCATAGTAGACACCCAGTAAATATCCGTTGCATTAAACATTTACAGCTACATTTATTGGCGATATTTTTTAAATCCACAAGGTTTTCATTCTTTTTATTGACTAAACAAATATGCAGGATGCAATATTTGGACATTGAAAAAAGTTTTCCCTTTGGTTTAGGGGATCCTGCTCCAACTGTGTGCTGAGCTTCAACACCGGTCCCTGCGTGCCGTGAGAGATGGCGGTGACCGAGGGGGTGACCATGCTCCCCCGGGGCCGGAAAGCATGCTCTCCCCGGGAGAGTTGTATTCAGCAGCTCAGCCAAGAGCATAGAGAGAGAGGGCACATAGGGAACAGACGGCCATTTGCACGCTCAAACCTGTAACACACCTGTAAATGTGCACGTGGGCGAGCAACATCCACAAGGCGGCTAGTGTGCAGGGCTCCTCGCGCTTTCGGCAGCGGGTCACGGTGTTCGCGGTGCGGTTGCAAAGCTTCCTAGGAATGGCTGGGTGACTTTGAAGCTGAAAGTCCTTTTTCTAGGCTCTAACTGGTCCCTGTCTCCCACAGGCATCGTGTCCAAGTCCTACGAGTGCCGCCTGAAGGGCCAGGGAGCCACCTTTGTGGAGACAGACCGCCCCTTCACAGCGGCCGCCCTGGCGGAGGGGTCTCCGGTCAAGGAGAAGTCCCTCCGGAGCAGCAGGAGGCAGGCTCAGTCCCCCGAGCAGGTCCAGCAGGTCATCATCATCCAGGGCTACGACGGGGAGTTTGCCCTCGACACCTCGGTGGAGGAGACGGCCGCTGCCACGCTGCAGACGCTGGCCATGGCCGGCCAGGTGGCCAGGGTGGTGCACATCACAGAAGACGGCCAGGTGATCGCCACCAGTCAAAACGGGGCACACGTGGGCAGCGTGGTCCCGGGGCCCATCATTCCCGAGCCACTGGCAGATGGGGCCACCCAGGTGGTCGTCGTGGGGGGCTCCGTGGACAGCCACGGCGTGGATGAGTCCCTGAGCCCCGGGGGCACCATGATCCAGCAGGTGACCAAGCAAGAGATTCTGAGCCTCTCCGAGGCCGGGGTCTCTCCACCCGACGCCTCCTCGGCCCTGGATGCCTTGCTGTGTGCCGTCACTGAGCTGGGGGAGGTGGAGGGCAGGGCCGGGCAAGAGGAGAAGGGCAGGCCCGGCCACAAGGACCTGCTGATCCAGCTGCCCAGTGAGGAGGCTGCCCATGCTGCTGCCGACCCTGAGGCACCAGAGATCCAGATGTTCCAAGACACCCAGGAGAACCCAGCAGCCGTGGAGGTGCTGAGCCAGGTGGTGCGGCCCTCGGCCATCATTGCGTCTCAGGAGCGAGCGCAGGTGGCCTTCAAGAAGATGGTCCAGGGCGTCCTGCAGTTCGCTGTGTGCGACACGGCCGCGGCCGGCCAGCTGATCAAGGACGGCGTCACCCAGGTCATCGTGAACGAGGAGGGCGCTGTCCACATGGTGGCGGGGGAGGGCTCCCAGTTCATCATGCAGGAGGCCGAGGCCCACGGCCTGCGGGTGCCGACTGAGCACGTGGACCTGGTGGAGTCCGACGGGGAGATCTCTCAGATCATCGTGACGGAGGAGCTGGTGCAAGCCATGGTCCGCGAGTCCAGCGGCAGCTTCCCCGAGGGCACGACGCACTACATCGTGACGGAGTTGCCCCCGGGCGTGCGGGAGGACCCGGGCGTGTTCTCCCACGCCGTCATAGAGGCGGCTGGCTCTCAGGAGATCCTGCAGGCCGGGGCCGCGCTCAGCGCCGAGCCCGGGGCCCCGAGTGGCTCGGAACAGTTGACAAGCATGGTGATTTACACGCAAGATGGCGCCCCAACAGCCACAGTGATTCAGAGCCAAAGAGAAAGTAGCGAGCTCCAAGAAGCCTGAGGCGCGTTCCCGAGCCTCGTGTGTGCGCCTGCGAACTGAGCTGACGGGGCTTGAGTGGAATGCCCAACTGCCCTTTGGCGGGGGTCACATCGGGGCCACAGAGCGGGCCCGGAGTGGGTGGCGGAGCTCTATAGGATGGTGGGGTGGGCATGCGGGTGGGGACAGGCCTGGGCCAGGGAGCAGGCAGCATCCGCCCTTTGCTCCCAGCCTTCCAGGTCCCGCCACTTGCTGAGGAACAGCAGTTTCCCCTGGCTGTTCTCCCACAAGGGCTTTCCCATTTCAGTAATCAAAAGATGCTGCCTGTGGCGGGAATAGGAAACCTGCCCTGCAGCCTAGCCCGTCCGCTCTGCTGCCCAGCACAGCTCTGCACATCTCCTGTGAGCGGGTAAAATCCAGATACAATGACTGCACCCTGAAGCAGCCAACCCCTTCTCCTCCTTCTCCTTCTCCTTCTCCATCTCCTTTTCCTTCTCCTTCCCCTTCTTCTTCTTTTTTTTCGATTTTAGGATAATGGTATCCCCAGACCAAAGGAAGCCTGCTAGTTTATTTCACATACAAATTTCCTCTCCTCAAACATTTTTGGTTTATCCATTGTTCTGGTCACATTCTACATAAGAGAAATCTTCTTATGCCTATGGTTAAATAAAGCCTTGATGTTTATATTCAGTTAAAATATACCTTGGTTAAGACAACTGATGCTTCTAATTTTGACTTAGTTTCATATCATAAAGTCTATACATGAAATGTACACGCTGGAAAATATTGTTCATATCGATATTTTGCTTTTTATAACAAATGTTTGTTCATACTGATATCACTTTGGCAGGACTTGTCGCTCTGTCAGTACGGAAAGGCTGACATTAAGTATTAACAAACAGAAACTGTGCCCCGTAGCCCTCTCCTGGACCAGCTCTGTCTGCGTTTAGTCATGGATTCACCGCAACTGTTGGATGCGAGTTTATGTTCCAGTAATTTGTTTCTTGATACTATTGGTCTTCTTTCTTTTCCAAAATTGTAAAATAACCCCTTCCTTCAAAGGCAAAAGTTGTTTTCATTCTGTTTCTGTTTTATTTCAAATAAAATTATAGCATTAAAAGATGCTGAGGAGGTTTTACTCTGACTGGCGGGCCGAAGGGCAGCTGTGACAACCTGGGAAGGCCACGCCTGCCAGGTGGCCTCTCCTTGCCCCGCCCTCCCACGAGGATGCGGCTTCTGACCGCACCTCCTGCAGCCTGGTCCTGTCCTATGAGTTTTTGCAAATGGCCGAGGCACTCTCCAGTGATGATGACGTGTTCTGTCATGGTGAGTATCTAGAAACTGAAGAAGAGACATGAGAGAGAAGGGGACTGTCCTGACTGTGTCAGTACAAGTTCTATTTAAGATGTCTTCCTGAGGCGGCGGGGCCAGCGCCACTGGGAAGCCACCTGGACGCTCTCTTCCTGGGTTCTTTGCTCCAGTTTGATGTCGGTCCATTCCAGGGCCACCTCCCTACACGCAGCCACCCCTCCAAAAAATAAAAAATAAAAGGTAAAACTTGAGGTCTGACACTGAGATTCATAATTAGCGGAGTGTGACTAGCTCGCGTTGCCTAAAAGTGGCAGGGCTCCTCCGCTCTTCTTAAACGCTGTCTTCGGCAAACAGTGACAGGATCAACTCCCGTTTGTTATCAGGATAGAGGTGACCTTTACAAAGTGATGGCCTCTCCAAGCTTCTCATACATGCTAAAAAAAAGGGGGGGGCTGTTTTCCAGTGGAAATATTTCTTCTTGATCATTCCTCCTGTTAGCCGCGGCCCCGCGGCCTGCGGCTCCGATGCTAATTCCGAGCTGCTCAGTCCTGTGTGGCTAACCTTTCCGCTGCAGTCCAGGGTGTTGACACTGACATGCTGCAGTTTACCGTTTGTGATTTATTTAGGATAAATATGTCTCAGGTGGCATTTAATCCTTCATAAAACCAGTGTAGCCTGCAGTGTCAAACCAGCAATCACGTTGTATGCACAATGAAAAGAGCAGGCCTTTGCATAAAAAGAATTGTACAGAAGGTGTTTCGAGGCTCAGAAGGATTGCGAAGGCTTCACCGAGCTATTGTATCCTGTAATTACCTATAGAGCTGGGTTAATGTTACCTCTCTTTTCTCTCTCATTACACAACTATTGGAATGTACGGGAGTTTAAGAAGCACGTACACAAATGTGTGCCTCAGAATAATGAGGCATGGCGGGGTTCGCCCGCAAAGGACATCCATCGCAGCACAGGTTGTCGAGAAGAGACACGGCCAGCTCATAGCTTTCTTTGAGGTTTGTGCTGGAGAATGCACTAGAATTTAAGCAAGTGGATGGCCAGAGCCGACGTAATATCTCCTTGGTGACTAGTCCCAAAAGGCCACATTTATATCAAGCTGAGGGGCAATTAAACGAGGAGCCCCAAGGATGCAGGGTCTGCAAGGAAGACCAATTTTCCAAGTCGGCGTATAGAAATGGCTGAGATCTCAACTTCCACGCCAGGAGTCAGGCCAGCTCGCTGTGTGTGGTGGGGAGTTACGAAGTGCGGCAGCCATTTACAGATAAGGGATGTTCTAGCCAGGTAAGGTCGCTTGAGTGCGAGGCCGTTACTCAGGCCGGCCCTTTCCTGGAGGCCTCGGCCCTCCCTGGAGAGCGGAGGGAGGGAGGAAGGCAGCCCAAACCTTTCCCACCACACAGCAAACAGGCAAGTGAACCCACGCCTCCTGAGGCACAGAACGTCCCCTTTGCTACTTCGGTTCCTTGGAAGGACCAAGTGAGTAGGCCAAGATTGCATCGGGGTAGTGCTGGAAATCCCTGTCATGTATCTGCTTGATCCAGAAATGTGGGCTCCAAGGTGTCAAAAGCCAGAGCTGAGTTGGGCATGGTGGCGCACGCTTGTAATCCCAGTACTTGGGAGGCTAAGACCAGAGGATCCGGGTTCATGGCCAGCCTCAGCTACTTAGTGAGGCCCTCCGCAACTTAACAAGACCCTGTTTCAAAATAAAGAACAAAAAAATAGGGCTGGGGGCATAGCCCAGAGGTAGAATGCCCCTGGGTTCAATCCCCAGTACTGCTAAAAAAAAAAAGCCAGAGCTGGACAGTGGTTACAGCAGTTAAAAAAAAAATATTCAGTATATTCAGTACAATTGGAATAGGAAAAAAGAGGCCTCAGCCTAGAAGCTGGGCTCAGTTCTGAAGACAGCCCAAACCATTGGGGATTTGTAGCCAAGAGGAAGTTGGGGTGGGCCCCACTGGACGTAGAATCACTAAGGAAGTATCAGGACTGACGAGGGTTCTGGCTAAGCAGACCCAACAAGATTCCTGCTGCTGGCAGCCCAGGGTAAGCAGACGTCCCAGGGGAACGTGGAGGATGTGGGACCCGATTAGATGTGCAAGGTGATCAGATATCGACAGTGGGGGTTCTGGCCAAACCGACTGAGCAGGGTTCTTGAATCAAGGAGATTTTATAAGGAAATGCCCAAATGGGCCTAGGAGATCATTCAAACTGAAGTTTAGTCAAGCCAGGAAACTGTCAAAGTCCTAGAAGATGCAGGATCCGGAGCCTCCATCATTCCTAGAATCCAGCCGAGCCTCCATGGAGGCCCAGGCAGCTCCAACCCCCACTCCCGCCAGCGCGGCCCTAGGGAACATGGGGACCATGACACCTGTGTGTCCCAGCTTTATCACACTTCGTTTTCCTGAACGTAAAGATGAAACAATCGTCCAAGCGGAATTGAAGCGCCACCTTGGAATTCTAACGTACAGTTGGTTCTAGGAAGAGAATTGGGGACCAAGAAAAGTCCTTCATTCAGCAAACTGAGGAAAAGGGCTGTGAGTTGTCATTTCTTCCAGTCGTATATATTAGCCCATAATTTAAGAGCGCATAGCTCACTTCAGCAACCTCCTCCCGTTCCGTCGTGTTGGGGAATACAATTCGTTTTCCACTCCTCTAGGGTGATATCATTTTACATGAAGAAAAAAGTTAGCCCTGGTGGCAGTTATACGTTTCGGAAGCACCTTCTAATCAGGGATTGGTGATTCATTATTAGCTTCAGCGGGCGATCCATCTGACATGTAAGGGGAAAAAATTAGCAGCTGTCACTGTGTGATGAGTTAATTTCCTGATGGGTCTGACACTGAAAAGCCATTTGGAGACATGGCGGTGGCTGACGAGAAAACCTGGTGCTGCTTTATAATTGGAGATAAAGAAAGAGCAGAGAAACAGGCCGGGGGAGCGCCAGGGGAGTGCAAGTCGGGGTGCTGTTTGTGTTTGGGGCTGGGTGGGAGGCATGTGCTGGCTGCAGGTGGCCATGGCGGTGACCAGACAGGGAGGCTGTGCCTCTCTGCTGAGTCCCCAGGTCTTGGGGACAATCTCTCTGCTGCTTCCACCTCCACCCCCAGGCCCGTGGTGAGACCCGAGAGTTTCGTGGTACCTGGTATCCTCAGCAAGGGCGGAGCGTGACGTTCTCCTGTAGATTGTCCCGTTGGCCATTTTCACAATTGGAGCTCTGGATTTCAGTCATGAGATCATATTTTATCACCATCACAAAGTAGCCCCATGAAATAAATATTGGGGAGCCTCAAAAGGGAGGCGAGGGTGCTAAGCGCAGAGGGAGTCGGTGGGCGAGGGCCAGCGGGGTTCACGTGAGGAGCCCTGGCCTCGGCCTCACTTGACCCGCCTCACCTGCTGCTCTTCCTCGGGCACCCATTTCCAGGCCAGCAAGGGGAAACGAGGTATGTTGTCGTATTGAAGCGCGTGGACCCTGCCTCTGAGTCTCTCGGCCTGGGCTGCCTGGTGTCCGCGGGGAGGGGCTGCCGGGTGAAGACTTGGCTTGTGGGATCCCAGAATCAAAACCACTGTGTGGCCCTTGACCTTCTGGCACTTGTCAGTTTGTGAGAACTGAGGGGCTGTGCCCCTCCTAGCCCAGGGGTAGGTCACTTAATTACTCTTGTGTTTCTTGGACGCTACGTATGTAAAGTCATGAGGTAGAGACCTCTTGGGGGATCTTGAGACTAAGCATAAGGTAAAAAATGTCCTTCCTTCCAAAGCTCTGGGCCCAGCCCAGGACAGGGGGCTATTTTTCTTCCGGAAGCGCAGGGTATAATGTAACGTCAGGAACTTGCCTGGAGTAGGAGCCAGAGGGTCAGAACCGTGTGCGCCAGCTCAAGGCCGCCAACGCCCGATACCAGGATTAGAGAAATCCACCCGGATCCCAGGTGAAGAGCGACTCACTCCATGGCCCTGCCTTCACACTACCTCTTAATGAATCCTTTCAAAATGACCTAATTTCGCTGGGCATAGTGGCGCACACTTGTAATCCCAGTACTTGGGAGGCTGAGACAGGAGGATTGCAGGTTCGAGGCCAGCCTCAGCTACTTAGTGAGGTCCTCCACAACTTAGTGAGACCCTGTTTCAAAATAAAGAATAAAAAATCGGGCTGGGGGTGTAGCTCGGAGGTAGAATGCCCCTGGGTTCAATCCCCAGTTCTGGAAAAAAATGACCTAATTTCAACATGGCTTTCAACATCATAAAAAGACAATTTATAACTAGGATAAACGTGAACATGAGTACCTGGTCCGCCATGTCAGTGCTGTTCTCTGTTCCAATTTTTGATGTTACTCTTTAGAGTACTAATTTTTTTATTAATGTGCTTTTATTCTCACATTGTAATGTAGATCATGTTGACAGTGGCATACACGCACTCAGCACTTGGTGCCCTCCTCACCTCCCCGTCTCCCCCCTTCCCAACACAGCACTGCGGTTGACATTGGTGTATTCACGTATATATTCATAGTGGATGGTAGAATTTCCATTGATGAGCCTCAGTCTCCCCCTCCCCACACCTCCCCGGCTCAAGGGGAGGACTAAACACCAACAAAGTAAAGGCCTTTCCGTTTCGAGTTGACTTCCAGGTTGCGACAAGGAACTGTTCACAGCCTTTCAAAGCCACCCACACCACACGGCGGCGGGCTCCCTCCTGCATGAAGCGGACGGGGGATCATGGTGCCCGAGGACTCCCTGAACAGAAGGCTCCAGCCTGGCCACCACCTCCGCAGGTTCAGAGTGCACTGACTGCTTTGTAAGTGGGCCAAGACCCAGGAGGAAACGCACCGCCCGGCTCGGTCCCCTTCCCCTTCGTGCCTGCGGTGGCTTCTAGAGAGGGGGATATTTTAGCATCAGAGTTGCAGTGTGTGGCCCTGCAGGAGACGTGGTGTTCCTAACCTGTAACCAAGAACGGAGTGGTTCTTCTGACGGAGGGGGATCCGCAGTGATTGCAGGAGCCACGCTGCCTCACCACCAGTGCGTCTGCCAGGCGGCCGGGCAGTTCCTTGGTGTGCCCTGCCTGGGGTGGGGTTTCTGGGTCTTCCAGAGGCAAAGATCCTCCACCAGGTGTGGCCCTTCCCTACCCTGTGCTCACAGGGCCCCGGGTGCTTCTCCTGCAGCCCCGTGTCCAAATACGAGCTGCTTTGAAGAAAAGCATTCGGATGTGAACTCTCAATTCATCAATTGTTTTTTACTTATTTGCCTTCCTTTCTGCTTTTTTAGTGCAAATTTTCATTTCTGTGTGTGTGTGTGTGTGTGTGTGTGTGTGTGACTAAAGATTGAACCCAGAGAGTTTCTACCACTGAACTACACCCTACCCCTTTTAAATTTTTTTTTTGTGTGTGTGTGTTACTGGGGATTGAACCCAGGGGTATTCTACCTCTGATCTACACCCCCAGCCCAATTTTTTTATTCTTTATTTTGAAACAGGGTCTTGCTAAGTTGCGGAGGGCCTTACTAAGTAGCTGAGGCTGGCTGCGAACCCTGATCCTCCGGCCTCAGCCTCCCAAGTATTGGGATTACAAGCGTGTGCCACCACGCCCGGCTCTTTTTTAAATTTTGAAATAGAGCCTCACTAAGTTACGGCATGCTGTCCTTGAACCTGCAATCCTCCTGCCTCAGCCTCCCAACGACTGGAATCACAGGCGTGCATCACTCACCCAGCTAGTCCTAATTTTCTCAAATAACTCTTACGCAGGAATTGAATCCAACGAATGCACACTGCTCTCTGTTCAATCCCACGCCTCTCTTTATCCCCACCCTTTTCTAGAATATTTCTTGATGGGCAAGGCCCTGGGATCAAACCTCATGACAGATACCGTACCAGGTTCTCGGCTGTCTTGTCAAATGTAGTAAGGTGACTTTTCTAGCTTTTTATCAACAGGAATAGCTGACAGAAGAGGATTTTCTCTTCATTCGTAATTATCATAATCTTAAGGGAAGCATCAAAGTGCGTGCCCGTGGCACCAGGCTAAATATGTCCTTCCGCTGTTAAAAATCGCATTGTTTATGTCCTGACTTCTTTCCAGCCCTGAGGTCTTGGGCTAAGTCTATTCATTCCACTTATTATTCTTTCCCTGACATGCTACGAAGAGAAACCTGGTGTTTGGGTCATCATGAATGGGTGTGGCTTTCTCTTCTGGAGGAAGATCTGACCCTGGGCAGGAAATGACAAAAGGGACCAGGTGCTGTGACCATGGAGGAGGAGGGGCGCCAGCCAAGGACTCCTGGCCACCCTTGTGGTGGATCTAACTCAGCCCCCAGCCGTAATCCTGACCCCCAGGGACAACTGGTGATGTCCAGAGGCAGTTTGGGTCATCCCAACAGGAGTGCAGGGTGCTGCCGAGCATCCTTCAGTCCCCATGGCCCCCTACTGGCTACAGCCCTGGCTTCCCTTCTCCCCTGTGCCAACAGAAGACCCACACGGCACAGAGGAGGCCGTGTCTGTCTCTCCTCACTCCACCCCACAACTGCCTCTGAGTCCAGTGCTGTCTAGGCATACCCATAATACTGAGGAGGAAACAGACCAGAGAGGCTGTACCTGGCATGGCCCCACAGGCAGGGTCTTGAACCCAGTTGCCTGTCCAGAATATTCTTCCACCTCTGTGCAAAGACGTGTCAGGGAGGCCATCTTGCCTTTGCTTTGTCCCTTGTCTGGAGAGTTCTCTGGGCTCTCCCAGCTTGTGCCTTTACCCAAGTTGTCCAACCCTCCCGCAAGGGGGTCTGCACTCAGTGGCCTTACCCTCTGTGAGCCGGTGACCCACAGGGGCAGATTTTGTGGCCACTGGAAAGGGTCAGGAGAATGGGTCTTCAATGTCCAGCCCCTGCCTGTCTAAGCCACTGCCAGAGGGAGGCGAAAGTCCTGTGACCACCTCTGAATAGCAGAGAGGGCAGGGCTGGAAGGCTGCCCAGAACCAGGTGAAGTCCTGGTCAGGAGGTCCCAGACACTGGGTGAACTCTGGGGCCGTGGTTGGCTCCCACCATGCTTCAGGTTGCTGGGGGCCTCAGTCATTTTCCCCAATTTGAGAGAAAGATTAGGGTGACTCCTGTCCCCCCATCAGCTCCTGGGTGGGTCTGAAAAGAAGACTGGTGCAGTGGCCTTTTGAGAGCTACAGAGGAAGGCCCAGGGGGCTGTTCTATGTCAAGAAGTCCTAAGGGATGTTCTGAGCCCTGCGAGCCTCCCAGACTGCCACTATGGGACCCATCCCACGTCCTGTGGCAGGACTGCAAACCCAGCTTCAAGATGTCGATCCTGGACCAGACCACTTTGCTGCAGCGGGGATGGCTTGGCTGGGATCTGCTGGACCCCTGGGCTTCCTCTAGATGTTTCCTTTCTTTTGTGTGAATCCTAAAGCTTGCTAATTGATGTGATATTCTTTTCATTCTCCAGTTTGAGTCCCCTTTGGTTTCACATTCCTGGGGATCTTCCATTGGGGTCTCCTCAGTAAGATGGGGGCAGGCAGGTCGAGTCCTGTTCAATGGTGTGGAGCAAAGGGCTCAGACTCCTCCCTTCCTCCTGTGAAGGCAAAGGCAGCCAGACCATCAGAGCAGGGGAAATGCTGTCCATTCTAGTACAGTGGCAGCAAAAGGGACCAGGTGAGGAGAGAAGACCAGAGGGGTCTTTTCTGGAGAAAGTGAACCATTCCAGAGAGAAGACCTCCAAATACAGATGTCCTCAGGTGACTAGTGAAAAGGCTGGCTGTTGTTGGGTCATTCTGCAGTGAAGACCAGGTGCTGAGAGGCTCCATCTGCCCACACAAAGCTTCCAACCAGCCCCCAGCGCTCAGTCAAATGTCACTGCGTAGCTGAACACAACATAAATAAAAAATAATTAAAAATAAATAGGAGGAGGGAGAAACTCAGCAGAAGCAAATTTAAATAAAATTTCAAATAACTTGAATAATAAGAGAATGCATGTTTCCATGAAATAATAATGTATTTTTATATTTTTAAAAAATATGTGAACAAGAAAGAGCCCCAGAAAATTAAAAATAGAAATAGGTATCACTTTTTAAATTCCATTGAAGGGTTAGAAGACAAATTTAAGAAATGTTCTCAGAAAGTAGGATTAAAAGACAAAGAAATTGAACATAGAATTTTTTAAGTCATAAATTAAAGTATTAATGTAGAGCCAGGCGTGGTGGCACACACTTGTAATCCCAGTACTTTGGGAGGCAGAGACCAGAGGATCTGGTTTTGCAACCAGCCTCAGCGCTCTCTCTCTCTCTCTCTCTCTCCCTTTCTCTCTCTCTCTCTCTCTACCTAGTGAGGTCCTCTGCAACTTCGTGAGAGCCGGTTTCAAAATAAAGTATAAAAAAAATAGGGCCGGGGGTGTAGGGCAGAGGTAGAACGCCCCTGGGTTCAATCCCTGGTACCGCAAAAAAAAAAAAGTATTAATGTAGGAGATCTGAAACAAACTAAAAGAAGGTTGAGGGGGGACATGAGAAAAAACAGAAAGAAGGAAATTATCAGTGTTAATATATGAAAATTTACTAGATGAAGGATGAGAGTTTCCAGCTGGAAAGAATTCACTACAAGTCCAACAAAATAAATGGAGAGATACATATTGGTCTTATTGACACGAAGTTTCAGAACCCCAGAATATGCAATATGAAAAGCCTTCACAGAGAAAAATAAAAGAGATCACACAAAGAAATTAAAATTACATCAGACTTCTAAAGCATCAAAAGCTACTAGAAATAAAAAAATGAATATCTTCAAAATCCTAAGGGACAATTATATTACTAAATACAAATTCTATACCCAGCTAAACTATCAACCAAGAGTAATGATGGATAATGATATTGTCAGATGGGCAATCTCTCCAAAGATTTGCCTCCCTCATTTTATTTTCATAAAGCTACTGAAAGATATGCTCTAAAAGAAGAGAGATTCATCTTTGGATTCAGGAACAAGAGACCAACATAAAAGAGATGAAGAGAATGACCAGGGTGATGATTATCAGAGCAGATAAAGGGAGGTACTGAGGAAAAAAGATGACTTGATATGTTTGAATATGTGTTACAGGGTTTGTATAGTTTGGAAAAAAGAGTTTCAACATGGAAAATAATCTAGGCTGATAAAAAACAGTGAAGTGGTTATTAATGCCAGAAAAAGCCAAACAAGAGTATAAGTAGGAAAATTAAATTTTAGTGCAATGTAATACTTGGTTTAACAGTGAACAATATTTACATAGTCACAATATTCATACTGAATATAAATTTAATAAAAATTGTACCATAATTAAGCTGGAAGGAGATGGGTGTTAAGAACACTGAATCCCAATGGGAAGTTAATAGACAATATATCTCATATTGACACATCGACTTGAGTATCAATAAATCAGAACTGTCCCTTCTTACCTAGATAGCAAACTAGCTTGGGCTGCTAGCTCCCTCCCAAGCTCAACCCTAGAGAAACTACACAGGAAGCAGAATGAGGAAATAGCAACATGGTAGAAGGCTGCTTCTGGCTAGATGTCTGGGGTGGAGAGCAGCTGCCGCTCTGGTGAATCTAAGAAAGCAGTGGGGAATCTGGTCTTGTCTGGCAAAAGCATCAGGCAAGTGCTGCTGACCTCTCACCACAGAATCCTGGGGTGACGCCCAGACTCCTGGTGCAGGAGACCACAGGCACAGAACCGGAGAAGAACAGAAGCCTTGCTGAAGAGTTTGGGACAGCAGGAGAGTGACCAGCCTTGGGGCACATGGAGCCCTGCCCCTCTCGGATCTGCTGGCTGGAGGCAGACAGTAGGAAGTGAATAGTTCTATGATTTTTTTAAGTGACACTATCCTCCATCCAAGAAACCAAGTAGATTGAATTGATTCCCATTCCTTGCCGTGCTTGGCTGGTGGGCTGGCTTTATGCCACGCTCGCCTGCCCCTCTGCCACAAGGAATGAGTCCAGAAATGCCTGACAGCATCGGGAAATTGCCAAATCACTGGCCATGGAGCAAGATGTCCAAACAAAGCGTTTTTCAGTCCACCGTCCATGGAATGAAAGCATTTCATTTCCCCGGTTTCTGAAGTACATGTTGGAAATACACACACACACACACACACACACACACACACACCCCTTTTTGACTATTGGGAAGTAATTGAGTCAGTTACTTCAAGTGGACTGATGATAATTCCTACCAATTAGCTGTATAATAATCATCTTGGCCATGTTTAGTTATCTGAGCAAGAGACAAAATTACATACCATTGCATACCAAATAACTTTTATAATATATATTTAAATAGTCAGAAATAGTCAGATGCCACTGGCTCTTTGAGTCTCAGTGGTTTTGCTCACATATTCTGCCATCTTGAGTCTATTTGCTCAGCTCAGTTTGAAGGTATAAAAAGGAGAAGAATGAAAACATACAGTGGTGTAACTGTAACGAGAAAGGAATGGATCATTCCTGGGAATGCACAACTACAGGGAATGGAAAGTTTTATCAATCTCATAATGATGGCAGCTGCATTCCTGAAGCAACATGGTGGTAGGCTTCTGTTTTAATAAGTTTTCTAAAAGTTTCTGCTTCTAAACCAGGTCTGGTGGTGCACACCGTAATCCCAGTACTTGGGAGGCTGAGACCGGAGGATACGGGTTCACGGCCAGCCTCAGCTACTTAGTGAGGCCCTGTTTCAAAATAAAGAGAATAACCCAGTACTTTGGGAGGCGGAGACCGGAGGATCCGGGTTCACGGCCAGCCTTAGCTCTCTCTCTGTCTCTCTCTCTCTCTGTCTCTCTCTCTCTCCCTGTCTCTCTCTCTCTACCTAGTGAGGTCCTCCGAAACTTAGTGAGACCCGGTTTCAAAATAAAGTATAAAAAATAGGGCTGGGGATGTAGTACGGAGGTAGAACGCCCCTGGGTTCAATCCCCGGTAACGCAAAAAAAAAAAAAGAGAATAAAAAACAGTGCTGGGGGTGTAGATCAGAGGTAGAATGCCCCTGGGTTCAATCCCCAGTACTGAAAAAAAAAAAAAAGAAAGAAAAAAGAAATGACCCAAGGGGAGGGGAACTTGGCTCACGTTCTGGAGGGAATGTCAGAGAATCTGTGGACATATTTTAAACCACTTCACCATCCATCCTACTTAGAAGTCCCCAGCTCCACACCTGCCTCCTGGCTCTACTCACCTCATCTAATTCCCAAACACATCAAGCTCACTGGGTGTTGCCCCCTCCAAGTTACTCAGGCCTTTATACTTGCTGCTCTACAAGTTTCTAGAAGGACCAACTCCTTCATTATTCCAGCCTTGACCCCACATCACCCTCTCCGAGAGGTCTTCCTGACATTAGTATAAAGCCGCTCCCCTTGTTTATCAGTGTCCGGAAGTGGCTGCATTTTCTCCTTGACTGTGTGTCTCTGCCACCAGCCATCAGCTCCTTGAGAGGAGGCCCCCCTGCCCCGGCCGCACCAGGCCTCCGGGCAGAGCGCACCGGCCCGTACACCAGCACATCGGGAGGACCAGGCCACGTGTGAGAGGGATGAGGAGACCACTGGCATTGTCACCAGGGGCCCCGTGGATCTGAAGCGCGGATCTGGAAACTTTCTGTCTCCAAACTTCGGCCCCTTTTGTTTCGTTAGAAATCCGTGGGACAGACTAGGAAGGCGTTCTCGTCTTAACTCTGGCGCTGTGGTAGAAGCCCTCTTCCCACCACGTTGGCTTCCCGTCACACCATTCTACCATCGCGTCGCATGGTTCTTACCAGATGATAAATGAACCTCTTGACTTGAGTCCCACAGAACAAGCCTGTGTACTTTTTCATTTATTAAAATATGTGTGTGTGTGTGTGTGTGTGTGTGTGTGTGTGTGTCTGAGTCCAAACACCTGTGAACTTAGGTCCCAAGTTTATGTTTTTGGGTTTCCTAAGTTGACCAAAAAATTCTCTAGAAAATGACTCGTGGCCTCAGTAAGTGAGAACTTCAGTCCTAGTGAAGGGAGACGTTACCGACAAGGAATGTGTGGGGGACAGAACCTTGCTGGTTGTTTTTGAAATGAATGGAAGGAAGATGGGCAGAAATGCTCTTCAGAGCCCCGGCTGCTGGAAAGACGCGCAGGTCCCATCCCCAGCAGAGCAAGGCCAGGCAACCAAAGCAAGACGGAGCTCACAGAACGCCCCGGCGGCCCTGCACGTGTGGTACCTACAGCCTGTACCCGCACTGCACACGTTCTACACCACACCGAACCGTCTCTGTTAGGGTCTGTTCCATGGAGCCTCTTTCTTCTCCTGTAAAAAGTCTCTGTAATTTTGAGAACGTTCCTACTAATCATCTCCCCTGTGCTAATGACCCTAACCTTCCACAAAATGAGTCCTCTCGTGTCAGCCTCGTTTCACATCTCGCCGTCGTCTTCCCTTCCCCTTGATGTCCCATTTGTCAAACCACAAGCGGACTGCAGTCTGTCGGATTGCAGCCCGTCTTCCTGCCTTGGATTGCCTATTACCTGCCGCAAAGGTCATTTTAAGTGTAATTCAGCTCAAATTACTTTATTTTCTAATCGCCAAATTTTTTTCTCTCTCGATGGCCCTGCCTGTGTCCCAGGCCTGCCACCCCTCACCCATCCTCCCACCTGAATTCCACCTCCCAGGGACACCACGGTTGGAACAGCTCGGGATGGGATCAGACGGCGGTGACGCCCTGGATCCGCTATCTGAAGGGGTGAGGCCTGTGTGCTCGCGGCGGCGATGCCCCGGCCCGCACTCTCGGCGCACTCTCAACAACCAGCGCAAAAGGCCGCCTGAAGCCACGGAGCCGGAAGAAAAGAGAGGGAGTGAGCACCTGTGTGCAAGCTGGTACGCGTCCACACCACGTGTGAAGCTGTGTGCATGAGTGTGCGTGCAGATGTGCGTCCACATGTGTGAAGCTGTGTGCATGAGTGTGCATATGCAGCTATGCATCCATACTATGTGTGAACTGTGTACACTAGTGTGCGTGCAGATATGCATCCACACCACGTGTGAAGCTGTGTGCACGAGTGTGCATGCGGGTATGCGTCCACACCACGTGTGAAGCTGTGTGCACTAGTGTGCATGCGGGTATGCGTCCACACCACGTGTGAAGCTGTGTGCACGAGTGTGCATGCAGGTATGCGTCCACACCACGTGTGAAGCTGTGTGCACGAGTGTGCGTGCAGGTATGCGTCCACACCACGTGTGAAGCTGTGTGCATGAGTGTGCCTATGCAGGTATG